>CM036534.1:2095492-2547992 GCA_020745685.1 Tautogolabrus adspersus | reverse complement strand
CTGACTCTACTGACATCCAAACTTCATCTCTTTTGCGATTTAATTCATATTTTTGGTAAATAAATCAGTTTAATTAAGTTTTATTTCGGTGTCTCTGCCTATATTTGCCGTGGCCTTCGATCCGGTCATCACATGTTCATTTAAAAACCCTGAAAACGAAAACAGGAACACACTCACAACTAAATGACGTGTGTTATATATCAGAGCTATTTGACTCCTCTTTTCCTTTTATTTGTTCGTAGTTTTTATTAGGGTGGTTGCCAAAGGCAGCCACACTCTTATTATCTCCAATATTATTATTATTTTTCTTTTTATTTTCATTATTATATCCTAAATTTGGGTTCTCTACTCCTCCCACAGCGTTTGCGCCACACACACAAGTAAGGTATCAAAACCAGCAGCTATGTCGGGAATAGTGTGCTATTACTTTGTGGAAACCAAGCGACAACCTCCGTTGTAAAAAAAATGAAGCCAATGCGGAAGTACAAAAAACTGCAGTTCATCGAGTGTCCGCTTGAGGCTGGCTCCAGAAGCACCGGAAGTTCCATAAGCCCCCAGCCAAAAAAGGCCGTTTTCACTACAAAAATAAACCCGTTTACAGCCTGGTACAAAAAACGAAATACATCTGATAAGTTAGTGGCATCATGTGCTCCCACTGTGGGGGGGGGGGGAATTTTTTTCTAACTCCTCTGATTTTTTGTTATTAAGGAAAACGGTCATGCCCATATAAGGGTTGTGGCAGGTTTGGTGACAGCTCAGCGCCAGCAGCTGTCTGTATAACGATGTTTTAAATACTTTGAGACTGATTGAGCACCGTGTTCGTTTGGAAGATGTCCAAGTTACCGGTACTTCAGGCACAGGTGCAGGACGCTCGCCTCTGGATATTCCAGGCGACATGCTTGCTACCCTTGTGTTGTCCGGTCTATCAACCAGAGAAATTGCGAATCTGTTTGGTGTGTCATCAAGCACGATTCAGAGATCGGCCGAAGAAGGTCTAAGGTAAGTTACTTCGAGCAAACGTAACACAAATGGCGAGACTGGTGGGTCAAAATATTTACAATATACAGGTCATTGTACAAATTAAACAAAATTAATAGGCCTACATGATTGTCATAAAACAATTATTCAATCTTGCGTTGCAACAAATAGATAAATTGAGTATGTAATGTTAGACAGGTGGATAGCACAGTTTGTCAACGTTAGCTAAAACGTTAATGTTAACGTTACACACTGATACTTTTTGTTTATTAAAAAATAAATAAAAATAAACAAAAGTCATATGTTTCCTGATACACGTTAAGTTACAGATACTGTAGTAAGTTAATATAACTGGAGATGTTTTCATGTTTGCTATGAAATCATCATACTATGAGATGTTATACATTTATTTTTTCATCTATTTCATATTTAACACATTTTAATTATTTTCTAATGTAGAAAATCAGACCTATACTCTACCATTACCGATGGTGATTTGGATGCCTTGGTAATGGGTATTCAGCGCACACATCCAAATGCTGGCTACCAAATGATGCTGGGACATGTACGATCCAGGGGCATACGCATTCAAAGTAAGAATGAACAGTGTTTGTCTAAACGGTGTTTGTCAAACCTTAAGACAGAAGACCAAATGACATGGGTTTAGCCAGTAGGCACTTGGATATTTGTCTAACTTGTACTACTGGCTGCTTGTTGGAAGAATTTAAGGAGCCACATGCTCCCTAGTCTTTGCACTTAAACTTTACCAGTCCAAAATACACAATACTACTCCAGTAATAACATCAATCTAATAATTACGTTTTCTTTAGTTACTATTTCACAATGTTCATGAATTGCCTTTTTCAATTAGGGCATCGATTAAGGGCGTCAATGCAGCGAGTTGATCCAGGAGCAATCTTGATGCGAAGGTTAACCATCCAGACTGCAAGGCGTCGTTAGTACAATGTTCCTGCACCAAATAGTCTATGGCATATAGACGGTAATCACAAGCTGATCAGGTCCGTATTTCCCATGTCCCTTTGTGCTTACCATCATAATTTAGTAGGCCAGTGCTCTCAAACTCATGTCCTCAAGGGCTGCATACCTGTAGTTCTTTGTTCCAAGCCTTCACCACACCACCTGAAATCCCAAAATAGTCACCTTATGTGAGAAAAAATAAAACAGTGTGATTGCTGAAATAAGTTGGCCTATCAACAGAGGCCGTTTCTCAATACCGAGAACGCATAAGAACGGACTTGCGTTCTCGTGGAGTTGTTCTTGGGAGTTGTTCTTCGAAGAGCTTTCTTGCAAGCTCACGAGTTCACAAAAACACAGCTGAAGTTTTGGGACGGACGATGCGTTCTTCCGGGTATTGCGTAACCCCCCTCAGCAGAGCAAAGCATTCTGGGGCGTACCAAAGCGTAACCTGTTGGATGCTGGATGTAAACCACTCAACAATAAGTGCATCCGATCGCTGATGTACACCAACAATTAAATGTAAAATATTTAAAATAATAATAGACAGTCCCTCAATACTGATTTAACGTTTGTCTTTGTTTCCCTATGTGGTATCATCAACAACCCTATTGCGAGAAATTAATTATTGTCAAATAGCCTGATATAAACAAATAGAAGGTAGTTTAATTACAATAAATGTGTGAACTATTTCTCATTGAACTACTAGACACTATACTCTTACCTTATATCAAGGCGTTCCTATTTGCAGATGTGTCATCCTTGAACTAAACATGTGGTTCTTTATTTATATGGCCTCTAACTTATTGCCCTTCAGAGAGCAACCAGAGCAACTGATGGAAACAGTATTACCAGTAGCTTTATAAACTGGTCGACTGAGTTAACACCAACAATGTGGTGTTAATATTCCCCAATTCAAATATCAAGGTTGTGATCATATTCATAGGCACAACTGCAGATAGAGATTTGCTAAACCTGCACTAAATTCATATCTGACTTCAAATGCAAGAACATATACTTTTAATGAAACATAAATAATCAGAACAGAAGTTATAGATTCAAATGGAGTAGACATGTTCATGATGAAGGCAAATACAAAGAATAAAACTATTACTGATCAAATGTAAGACTGTTATATTAAAAATACATGTTTAGGACATGTCATAATGGAACACAGTTAACACTTCATAAACTAAATACAGTATATACACATAGTTTAATGGAAGGATTAAACTACACAATTAAAAATACATGTGCCACTTTTCTGAACAGTTTTGAGGAAACATTAAACCAGTCTTTTGGCTGTAAAGGGACATTGACATGATAAACAGCTCAGGGATGGAGCCATGGAATAAAGGGGGACATTTGTCTCTACTGGCTTGCATGTGACACTGCATACAGAGTCCCAACAAAGAGTGGGAGAGATGATGGCCATCCTTCACAGGGTTATTCATTTCCCCTCGGCAGATACGATGGAGGTGGTGGGTGCTTTGCCTGCCTGTTGGCCACCAGGCATTCTGCTGTGTTTCTGGTGCAATTGATGGATGCAAAATTAGAATCCTCCAACCTCCTGACACACAAAAGAAGTGGGACATTAGTTGTTAACTTTTACTTTTAGTTATGCATCAGCATGTTGGAGACACGTGATCAGGAGATGACCTGGTCCTCTGGAGATCTGATGTACAAGTTGTCCCTCTATCCACCAGCTGGCTACTGTCCTATTTGGAAACTGTGAAATGAAATTAGTCATTAGGATTTTTTTATGTTACTAGTTTTCCTCAAACTTTGACTTATCTGAGTTGAGTGTCTCAGGACAGTGTGTCATACAGTGTACTTATGTTCTGCATTTTCATCCCATATCAAAACCAATAATATGATCACCACAGTAGCGATATTAATTGTACTGTTCAAGCTCAAATAAAAGAAAAACATAATGAATAGGCCCACATATTTCATATTTGTTCACCAGCTTACACTTGTATTAAACAAATTTTACTGGCAGTGCTGTTGCTTGTCTATTAAACAAACATTCTGCCATAAGTATAAAACATAAAAACACACACAGAGGTTATGATACTTACCTCCCATCTTATCTTTGGAGGAATTCCTCCGGCCGGTGCAGGGGCTCTCATGCGCGGATCGCCGTTCACTGTGCACACTGATTTCCTCAGATGCCCCTTGATTTAGAAGAAAATAATAACCGTAATGTAATGACTCAGTAACAGAGGAACAAAACTTATGAAATATCAAACATTGTGGTCGGAGCTTCTCTCTTCCTTTAGGTGCTGCAGTGGATCCTCTGACCGCAGTTGTCTGTGTGACTGTGCGGCCAGAGGAGACGTGAATGACGGCCTTGCTTGCTAGCTGTCCCCGCTGTATCTTATGGAGCCTCTGAACTCTGAAAACGTCGGAGCAAATTTCCAAATCGACGTTTACTTTCGTAAAACTGTTAATTTTCAGATTCTTAAGCATTGATTTCCCGCCTCAAATATTCTTAGAACTGAATTTAGTGTTGAAATAATTGATGAAAAACATAAATCTCTTACCGTTCATTGCCTGCTCCTCTGATCCCGGATCTCGGCTTGGATGCCGAAATGAATGCTGGGATATCTGTGCTGAGAAGTTCACACAAGTCAGCAACCGATGCATCCCTGGTAAAATGGGCGTGTCAAGAACACTTCCGGGAATTTTAACCGTTCTTGGCAAAATGTGATCTTGTGTATTGGGACAGTAACTCGACCGCTAAAGATGACGTTTCACGGGTACGCAAGAACACAAGAACAGACAAGAACGCATATTGAGAAACGGCCAGACACTGCACCCCTCAAAGTTGAGACTAATCTTGAAGGCTAATCAAGTTGCCTTTTTGAAAAAGTAACATTAAAAGACAAATGGCCAGGTCATTAAAATACAACATGTAACAATGTTAAGGGTTCAGTTTGAGAGTGTGTCTCTGTCAGATGTGATTTGGACCATGAGGTCCCAGTCAAATATTAATCCTGTTATATTTCACACAGATGGAGGATTATTGTCCATGGTGGCATTGATGGATTCTCCAGGCTAATTGTTTACCTAGATAGTGCCACCAACAACAGAGCTACCACTGTTCTTGAAGGCTTCCTGTCTGCTGTTGGCCAATATGGAGTACCATCTCGAGTTAGGTACGTAATGTCCTACAAATGTGTTATAATGAATGATGCACAATCAGACTTTTTGGACTAAAATGTAATTTCTTTAGCATTTGTAACACAGGTTATGTTGGATAGTCATCTTCAGAGAAGTGTACATGTTTTCCTTACAGATCTGACAAGGGGGGTGAGAATGTTATGGTAGCTCATTTCATGGTCCAAACACGAGGGGAGAACAGGAACTCTCATATTACTGGAAGGAGTGTTCATAACCAAAGGTATGAAGATAAAAAATTAAATAGATAATTAAAGGAGGATGAAACCGAGTGAAAAAGCATCCACCCTATACAAGATTTCAAACAATACTAAATTTAGGTGGCGCAGGAGGTGATAGCGGGGAATTTTCCTGGCAGTTCTTAAACTAACTTAGGCCTAAGGCCCCCTCAAAAAACAACATCCTAAAACCTGAGGGATTTCAGAAAAAACTTTGCAGAATTCCAACATTTACTACAATTTTTTTTTCTCAGCCT
The DNA here is from genome assembly GCA_020745685.1 of Tautogolabrus adspersus. Classification (NCBI taxonomy): domain Eukaryota; kingdom Metazoa; phylum Chordata; class Actinopteri; order Labriformes; family Labridae; genus Tautogolabrus; species Tautogolabrus adspersus. Next base: position 2,542,381 of record CM036534.1, on the reverse strand, counting down.
CTGCAGAAGATAGAGACCTACAATTAAAATCATTTGAGAGTGTAAACCATAGGCTTAACTCGTTGCCTTTGCACTAAAGATCTTTCCTTTTTAAAATCATCAGTAAATAACAACAAAAACAACAAAGTGTGCCAATGTTGCATCAGGTCTTAAAGGTAGACACACACTAGCATCTCATCCGGTCTTAGGAGGATATACTTGATTTCTGATATATTTATGTGTATGTGTACCAGTCACTACCTAAATCCAGCTCTCACTTCTCTTATCACTGTGTTCACACTCCTCTTGTCTCAGCAGTCTCCACTTAAGTGTCACTTAGCCACAACTTGTAAGGACGTAGTACAACGTTTCCATCCTGCTAATTGTTAATGATGTGAACTGCCAAAAATGCAATGTAATTTAGGGGCTGTATTTCATTATTTCTTTACAGAATTGAGCGCCTTTGGAGAGATGTGTATGAAAATGTTCTTGATCTCTACTACACAATATTCATCCAGTTGGAGGCCGAAGGATTACTCAATCCTGACCAGGAGATTGACCTGTATGCACTACACAGGTGCTTCACGCCACATATTCAGCATAATCTTCAGTTGTTCAAGGAGGCATGGAATCATCATGGACTGAGGACTGCAAGCCACCGTTCACCTTTGCAGTTGTGGTTACTAAACCACAAAGAGGGACACGATTTTTCACAAGTAAAAACATTTTTTTAGATGACGTTACGTTTACCATCTTATCCCCTGTTGAAATGATTCACCCACAGTGAAATAGCCTACACATTCTGAACAGCTGTATTCCTTCTGTATTTCAGGTTGATGAGGATTATGGTGTTGACTGGGAAGGACCACATACTCCCTGTGCATCTTATGTCAGTGTTCCTGAGATCCAGCTCCTGTGCCCATTGAGTGAACAAGACCTTGCGGCCCTACCAAACCCCAACGTTCCTTTCAGTCAAGCATTGGCAGTTTATCTTGAAACTGTTCAGACCCTCAAAGTTATGTTGAACCCTGAAACTTAGGTCAGGTACTATTTTCCTTGTTGGAAAAAAACATTGAATGCATTCACGTGACCACTTTGATCTCCGTGCACGTAATGAAACTGCTGAATTATGTTTTCTGTTAGTCAGTATGTTGTTCTCTGCTCTTTTGTTCATAGTGTCATTACATTGAACTACACATAACATTTATATAAAGACAAATATTCTCATTACAGCGTTGTATAGCGGACTCTCTTGCTTTGTTGCTATTGTAATTAATTCAGTCACATACATGTGCAGTTGGTTAAATTAATGCACATCTACTTCATTGTTTTATTTATATTGGCATCTTATGTTTTAGAACGAGGCTGATGACTAGGCCCAAGATATTTAAAAAAAAAGCCAAACAGCATCATCCTATGTCAGATTACCAGGCTTCCTTAAGTCAAACTTGTTAAACGTACACTAAAGCTCTAGTTGGAGTACAATAAATAAATACGCATTGTACAAATTTCAAAGTATTTCAGTTTATTTTGAATGACCACTGTTACAGAAATGTATTTAATTCCAGAGCTGGTTAGATAGTTGCTACTGCTTCATTACAACTCATGCATGAAACATACTTGCAGTAAACAATTCTATAATACTGTTACTGCTGAAGGTTTAGATTTGGTGAAAATGTAGGGTGCAGTGTCTCAAATCCACCCAAATAGCCTCCCTATTACAATTCTTTTAAAAATGCTCAGCATGAACATAGGGCTATAATCTAAATACTGATCTCCACAGGGACAACAAACAAACAAAACACTTTAAATGTACAATTTTAGTTTTCAGTTTAAGTTTGGCCAAGCCAAGAGATATGGTGGTTACACTAAAACAAAGTTGACTTTGGCACATCACTGCACATCTGGAGAAATCCAGCATTTGTTAAGTTACTGCAGGTCTATGAGACTTCTTCTCAGGTATGCCAGTACATCAAGCTGAATATGGTGAGGCTGGGAAACTAAAAAACGATTCAGGACCTTGACAATACAACAGTTCATACAGTCACTACTAAATGTGATAGATAAGATAAATGAATAGCTGTTGAAATACTTTTTGTGGTGTCATGTTACCCTGCTCCTAAGTAGACGTTTCTGTGTAGTCTGAACGTACACTAACACCGATACAAAATCTTTTGAACTTAACAAAAATGAACTGATTTGATAAATGTCCCATGTTACAAACCCTCCATACCTACATTCATTACAGCTACCTACAAAAGTACCTTGCTTCGGTTGTTTTGTGTTTTTAAAATCTGCTGTAGGTAAACAGTGTGCCTAAAAGCAACAAGCAAACAGAACATTGTTACTTCCTATTAATATTTACCATTTTGAGAAAGTAAAGGGACGAGTAAGAAAGCTGAGCCCTGAGTTAGAAGAGAAGGATTACATCTAGATTCACAGCAATATTCCAACAACAAACACAAACACGGTCTCCACCAAACATCACTGCTCAAATCTGCTCTCCACTCCCCGAGAGATTAGATCTGAGACAAAATGTTCTGCCCATCATCCCATTCTGGAGCGGTCCTCTAAAACACAGAACTGTTGAGGTGGAAGGGAGGTGGCAGTGTGCCCATCCTGAGTGTATCGATGACTGCAATTAATACACTGACCCAAATATACAAAAAACTGGGGAGACCATTAACATAGAAACATTTCTTTTTTTGGTTATGAGTGACTCATGTAACATTGAGTCCATCCTAAACAAGACCAAAGCCTGTGTCGGTAGAGTTGAGGCAGGCTTGAATGTCAGTAACAAAAGCTTCATAGTCATGACAGTGTGCAGGAAGACGGAGTGTTTCAAAACACGTTTCAAAAGACTTGGGGAAGTCACTGCTGACCACTTCCAGCGTCAGTTCACTTGGCAGAATTTCCCATCCGGTCCAGAATTGGAGGAGTGCTTTGAGCTGTGCACAGGAAGCTATTAAATGAGAAGTGATACGCGTTAGCCTAGTTGGTCCTCTTTTGTATTAAAAGTACACACTTAAAATGTAAAAAAAACTGTTTGGATGACAGGCATTCAAAAATGTGTAATCCACAGGATAGTATGATGTTAGAATGTCTATCATCCTTTATTTTGTTGTTGTGTAAACTACAGTACTCCTTGAAGTGTTTATTACACAATCTGTAATTTCCTGCCACTCAATTACTGTGTTCACTAAGGCTACATCCACACTACTATGTTTTAATTTTGAAACAAAAACGATCTCTGTCCACTCAAGCGTTTAGTCGCCATATCAGAATTGAAGCGAAGTGTAAACATAGCAAAAGATAATAATATATACGTTTTTAAACAAAATCGCTGTAGTGTGGATGTAGCCTAAGCTTCCCCGCCCAGAGGACTGTCTACCCCAGCTAACAAAGCCACCCCCACCCCCCCAACTTAATTTCGAACAGTGTGTCTCAAAAATAATACATCATTAAGTTAAGGACAGGACTATTCATGGCTATGGATAGCAAACGACAAAATTGACATATTAGACGAAATGTGTGTGTAGTTTAACAGCCCAGAAAAAGACTTAATTACTGTCCTTACCATTTTCAATGAAGATTCGCAGGTATCCTGCCACTCTGCATTTGTCCTCCAAGCAGCATTCTTCCTCATCTTCCTCATCCTGCATGACCGGCCACATGATACTTTGTATGACTGACTGTAAAACAAGTCATGAAAGTAATCTTTTAGTGCACTTTTACATAACTAAAAAACATTGAACCTGTAGTTGACATGATGTTCTTGTGTTTAAGAGGAATTCTAACATTGCTGCACAACAGAGGAGACAGTCAGAGGATCCATTTTGCCTCTTTTCACTTCAAAAGTGTGGACATCATACTTACATGAGAACTCAGAGCAGCCTCTGAAATCCTCGGTAAAAATGTGGGAATTATGTCTGCTCTCTCCTTTAGAAGGGGCCAAACCATGGTCTCCTTCAGTCCTTTTCTCAGCTGCTTAACCTGACGGCTTGTTCGTGAAATCACCTACAATCCCAAAACATCACACAGCATAAAAAGCAAACTTTTTGACTTATTGTATTATTCCAGTTTATACAGAGAAACACGTTTTTCATTTGAACTATATGGAGCAAATGAATTATTTTCTTTCCCACAGAAGAATGAATTCAAACATTTCAACCTTCTAGTGCATGTACAGAACACACATTATTGAACACAGCATTACAATTGCAGTTTCAAATAAGTAGCTTGCACGTCACCCACAGCATGGAATAAAAGTCGTTCATGCAGCCACTTCCGGTTGTTTTTCGTAACACCAGGTAGGTCCCAGGACATGGCGAGGTCAAAGACAGCTTTCTCTTCCTGTTTTGTCAACTCAGCACTGCCCTCCAGCTAGATGACAAAATGCAATATGAGTGACTCGTGTGACATTCCAACAAACAAAATGCTATTATTACTTTTATATCAGGTTATGATAAAATTGATGCATGTCATTTTGTGACATCACGAGTCCTTAATCTTGTGGCCGATATAAAGTTGCTGAATAATATTCCACACAGCAGAGTATGGTTTTAAGGTTCTTTAGTTACATTTCAGGTTGCATCACATTATCTTGTGTCAGCTCCCATAGCCTCGTTATTCTTCCTCGTTTTCCAACACATATTTTTAAACATGAACCCAGAGGGCCCCCTTGTGGGCCAAACAGAACATGCATAAAACATAAACATTTCAGCCGACTTATAGTGCAGTATCTCCCTTATTTAAACAATACTAAATATAAACTATACAAGGTCGTGCATTTATCATCCTACACGCCTGTTGTATACTAATCTACTAATTCATACAATTTGTATTCCAGGTTTACTGATTTAAACCCCCCAAACTGCTGATACAAGGCGCCGATCAAGAGTAAAACACGCAGAACAAGAACACTGCTTCATTTTTTTCGTTAGGTAAAAATGTAATTTGAATTTTGGATTTGGTTAGAATGATGTTTTTGAATACATTTCTTCGTTTGGACTTTTTAACACTAAAACCGCCAAAACAGTCTGACAGACTGTCTTGGCGGTTTTATAATGCAAATAAGTCTGTTTGAATAAAATCGTCAAGCCTCTTTGATTAGAATGATGTTTTTGAATACATTTCTTCGTTTGGACGTTTTAAACATTTTTGGGTGTAGTTTTCCTAAAACATGAAACAGACGAGCAGGAAGAACGCCTTAGATTCAGGTTCTGGGTCATTATTTTTTACATTAAAGTTCAAGTTATAGTAGAGAGAAGAAATAATTAATAAGTTTAATTTCATGAAGATCATAGAATATCTTCAGTCTGACTTTGTGAACAGCAGCCGATGTGATTCAGGATTCATTAATAAATGTCTGAGTTACAATGACCGCTGAGTTTATTTAGTTAGGCTATGAGATTTGTATAGGAGGTCCAGTGTTCATATAAAGCTGATCTCAGTCATTTATTATCAAAAGCTGTAATCAGAAAAGACTTATATAATTATCTATATATAAAAATATAATATATATGACTATAACATATTACTAAACTTAAGTAACTGGGCCTGACTAAACAATAAATAAGACGTACTGTAGTTTGACATTTGCTTGTGAGGGAAGCGCCATCTCCTTGCGACATCCTGAAATTAAATACATCGGCGTGTTTAGGCACACCCCCAAGGAAGAGGGGGGCCCTTTCTTTGCCTGGTTACTGGCTTAATTTGACAAATAACACAACCAAAATTCTTACCAACTGGATAGTGGTACGGATGTCAATATCAGGGCAATCCTCAATTTGGATTGTTGTGGATTCTGGTGATCCCCCAAATAAGACATGAACTATTGCAGGACTAAGGCCATATACACATGGTCCACTGTGTAGGAATGAATGGCCCATCGTCCTTCCTAAATTGCCAATAAAAAAAATCATTTCATGCTTTTAATCGTCAAAGAAAACATCTGAATAGTCTATAACTGATTAGGGCATGTGTCCACTGCGTTTTTTTCCTGACCGTCAGTGTCTTTTTTTCAGTTGTTACCAATGAGAAATAATAGTTACCTGGATGTAACTCAGAGTGTTTTCCAATATTGATGTCCCTATTGTTAGTTAATTGCTGAAGAGGCGCATCATCCCAGTAGTATTCTGTCAGAAAAAAAATGCACAGTAGGCACTCCTCTTACCTGCCACAAGGAACATGTCACTATCAAGTAGTAACTGAGCGGTTGATGGGGTAAGATGATCGGGTTCTCCATCAAACATCCTTGTTATGTTGGTGTTCCCTGTACAGAATGCAGTGGGGTTTCAAATTTAAAAGAAAGTGGTGAGCAACCTCTTTAAACAAGTCCCCATTGCTCACCACAAACCAAATACATGTTTGGCCGCAACATACCAAAATTTATGTGAAAGCCAAACTGGAGGAGGGTCATTGCTTTCGAAAGGAAAAACCTGTTTACTCCCTCTCCAACAGCTGCATCCCCTATGGAAAGAAGTTGCATGTTTTGAGTAAATTGTATGGGAAACCATTTCTATATACGCTGACACACAAGCAGTACCTTCCAATTTACAGCTGAGGGGACTAGCCCACTCTGTCTTTGAAGCTTTGTAGAATGAGATTAGAGATCTCTCCTGGTCTTCCGCTGAATCCCGCAAGTCCATTCTAAGCAGGAGCGCCTTTTTGTTTTCACTTTCAGACAGTAAAATCGACTTGTAAAGCTTTGCAGCTTTATACACATCTGATTCAGGCTTCCAATCTAGAGTAAAGATACAAAGTTGCATTATTACACAAATTTGATTAAAATACTGAGAGGCAAAGACAAATTCACAACTTTGGTTATTTCTACTGTTGGTTCTCCCTAGCGGTGAATTTCCTCCACCTGAATCAAATGGCTCCACTCTTCTAGGTTCATTGAAGCTGCAAGATGGCTCCTCTGTCCTGCCTTCATTGAAGGTACAAGACGGCTCCTCTATCCTGCTTGAACTACCGGTATTTAGTGCTTGCCTACTCTGTGTCAACTGCGTGTCAACAGAAGACTGGGCAAGCTGAAAGAAGGGTTTACAGATATTGACATAAATTATCTTAAAGCAATTAATTAGTCAGTTTATCACATTAAACAACAACTGTCTTTCATTTATAAAATGGAAAAATAAAATTGATGAAAACACTTGGGGGGCAACTGAGACCAATAACTTCTCAGTAGCGTACAGTGGTAGAGAGCCTTTGCCCGCCAGGTGCGCAGTTCCATAAGAGTATGACGTCAAGTGAAAGCTATGAATTAGTAAACATAGCCAAACTTACCTTGGGCAATTAGCCATGTGATTTCTCATCTGATTTAAGGGGAAATCCTTGTTACAGGTTAAGCACCTCGTCTGGGGTCCTTGATGTTGTAGTGATGTTGGAGCCTACATAAAGCAATGAAATCAAAGTTTATTATTAATCACCAAAGCGTTTTGCCCTGAGGGCAGCGTAGCATGGTTTAAAAAGGTCTTTTCTCTCTGGTCTCCATACAGGTCCCTGGCGACCACCGATAGACATCCTTATTTTTAGGTTCATAAAATGTACCCGAAAATTCAAACATACTGTAGTACACACACACCGCTCTCGGGCAGAGAAAAGTTACGTCCTTCGGCACACAGACAAAGACTGTAGACAGCACTTTTTCATAAGCCATCTCGCATTTCTGTAATAATGTATCATTTATGTGAGAGTAAAAACTGAAATTCACACAACAATAACACATTTTCATTAAATAATGTAGGCTGTCTATATGCACACAGAAATGATGTACGTTTCTTATTTGCATTTGGAGCGGGGAAGAGAAATACGATCACAAGTGGTCACCCCCGACACATATGGAGACACATTCTAGTGCCAGGTGTCACGTGCTTAGAGCTGTCTAATTGTGATTGGATGGATCACAAGAGACACATTTGAATGCCAGGTCTGAACAGGCTAAAATACCAACCGTATATCCTACATATACAAGTGCTGAACAACAACAAAGGATGTGAAATGAATACTGCTGGACCACATATATCTATATCTCTTTCTTCTTTCCCTACATGCCTCAGCCTTCACTTTATCCAGAGCAAGTACCCTACCTTGTGCCTACATTATTACTTCCGTGGATAACCCATATCACAGTACTCAACCAAGGTGTCTCAGCTGAAAAAGAAGCTGTACTCCCTGCTGGACTTTTTCAGCTGGGATAATGCTTTGAAGTGTGCTTGTGAAAGTAACGCCAGCAATTGTCTGGCCGATGAGATTTTGGTCAGACATGAGCAAATCGACTAACCAATCGACCAACCAACCAGAGGAAGTCAGCCCTAAATCTAATAACATACTTACACATTCCAAATCAATGCTCTTCTGCAATGGCCTGATGTAAATCATGGCATGTCCAATGCCAGTTGCAGGGTTGGAGAGGTACCGCACAGTGTAGCCTTCGTCTGAGCTTGGGATTGGGGTTAAATCCCGGCTTCTTGTTGTACCAGAAATCCTTAATAATTCAAACCCCCCTGTCTCCTTCAATTGTGGAAATACTTCTTCGATTTTGTCCCGAAAACTTTTGGGATCATCATCTCTTACTATATACCACACACATAAGAGAAACAGGGGAAGAGAAGAAGAAACAACTATTATTCTAACAATTTTATGTATTAATTCTCAAACAGATGTTGCCTTGGAACGAATGTAAACTAAGTAGGTCTACTTGCAACTTTGTGAAAGTAAGTACATCCCTGATTACCCCCCCAGACACACAAACAGACACAAAAGAGCTTTAGAAAAAGTCTGAGGCACTCAGAGGGTGAAGTATAAAAAGCCTTTAATTAATCTGGGCTAACATTTCTTAAAAACATGCCAACATGTTTCACCCAAGATGGCTACCGGATACTTTTCATATTCCAAAGAAGAAGGTGAGAGCATTATAGTCTCAGACACTCTGCTTGACGAGAGCTCTACACAGACTACAGATATCAAGAGACCTTTTTTGGAGCTCAAAAAGTTTTCAGAAAAAGAACTAAAATTACAGCTACACATGACCACATTGTCAGACTACTGGAGAGAGAAAATGATACCAAGAGGATTAAGATTGAACAAGTTTCCATCTTTTGGCTTTGGGGATCCAGAGTTTAAACATAAATGGGAATCCATCCTAAATAAATGCTCCCTTGACTTAATGCTGCTACTTATTGAAGAAGCTAAGAAGCAGAAAAGCCAAACTCAGAATGAAATAGCCACACTGAAAGAGGAGTTATCTACAAGATTTAAAGAACAACATCTCCCATTTGAAAAAGAATTGAAAGAAGGATTGGATAAACTACAGAAAGAAATCAAGCAAGTCAAACTGACAAAGTTCAAAAGAGATTTATCTGACTACAAAGAAGAGAAAGTTTACACATGGAAGCAAAGATACACCAACAGAGCCCAGCCACAAAGACGAAGAACGGTTTCTTTTCAACTACCAAGCAGCGATGAGGATCCTTCAGAGATGGAATACTCTTCTTCAACTGATTTTTTAGGACTTCAACCCAAGAGAGACAACAGAACAAGAGCGCGACAAGGCGGAAGACGAGACGAGGCAGAGGAAAATCAACAAAAAGCCTCAAGCCTAGGCAGATACACCAGGAGCAAGACCAGAATGAACAGGTGATCAACATTTCCGGCTTTCCACTGTCACCCAGCCATGTCTCAGTGTTGTCTAAAGGTCTTACATTTGCCCCCACAAATACACCTAATGAGTTCCAAACCAAGGTAGACTTATTTAAGTTTTATCGCAATCTCCAGTTGAAAGTTTGGTACAACACTAACCCCAATCAAGCAGCCTCTCGCTCTCATGTTCAGACTGGCACTACAAAAACACCATTTAAGCCCAAGTCCACTTTCATTCCAAACACATTCAACCCTACTTTGAATACTTTTTACAAAAAAGTGACATATGAAGTGGACAAACTTTTTTCCTCAAGAACAAAAAGAGAAAATAATTTGTCGAAAGAAGAAACAGAGGCATTAAAATGGCTTTCAACTAATGATGACATCATAATCAAGAGAGCCGACAAAGGTGGAGCAGTGGTTGTGTGGGACAGAGACAAGTACATTGCAGAGGCTTCGAGACAGCTGAACAACAGTGAGTACTATGAGCCTTTATCGTCTAATCCAATTGAACAAATAAAGACTGAGATTTCAGAAATGCTCCTACATGCAAAGAATGAAGAGTGGATTTCTCAAAATGAACACAATTTCCTGCTGTGTAAGAACCCCAGAATCTCCTCTTTTTACATGCTGCCAAAAATACATAAGAACTTAGAAAACCCTCCTGGAAGACCAATTATCAGCGGGAATGAGTCAATTACAGAACCAGCCTCAAAATTTGTTGATTTCCACATTAAGCCATTCGTGGAAGAGCTGCCCTCCTTTATTCAAGACAGTACGCATGTGCTTAACAAAATTAAAGACATTAAGAACATTGGATCGTCACTTTTAGTGACCATGGATGTGGAATCCCTTTATACAAACATTGACCACAAGGAGGGGTTGGAAGCTCTGTCACATTATTTTGAAAAGAGACAACCAGAACAGATGCCACCTGCTGCATTCATCTTGCAACTTACAGAATGGACTTTATCTAACAATGTTTTTTTGTTTCAGAATCAATTCTATAAACAGAAGAAAGGTACAGCGATGGGAGCATGCTTTGCACCAAACTACTCAAATTTGTTTATGGGGTATTGGGAAGAAAAGTTTGTGTTTTCCAGCCTGAATGTTTACCGTGACAAAATCATTTGGTGGGGTAGGTACATAGATGATATTTTGTTACTTTGGTCTGGGTCAGAGTCTGAACTCTTACAATTTCATTCATATCTTAATAAAACAAACAATAATTTAAAGCTAAGTCTTGACTTTTCATCAACTGAAATACATTTTCTCGATCTAAATATCTTTAAAGATGATGTTGGTGACTTACATACAACCATTTTTAGAAAACCAACTGATCGTAACACCCTCCTGAGGGCAGACAGTTTCCATCCTCCTTGGCTGATAGATAACATACCATTTGGTCAGTTTCAGAGAATTAAACGCATCTGCGATTCAGAGGATGATTTTGAGAGAAATGCCCAAGATATGAGTCAAAGATTTAAGAAAAGAGGATACCCACACAAGACTATTGATACAGCTTACAAAAAAGCAAAATGTCTTCCTAGAGAACAACTACTAGCCCAAAGGCAGAGGCAACAACAGCCTTCTAATCAAGTGTACTTTGTGACACAGTATAACTGCAAAGCAAACCAAATCAAACAAATAATTAAAAGAAATTGGGACATATTACAAAGTGACAGTTTTCTCAGAGAGGCTCTTCCAGATGCTCCTACCATCAGCTTCAGAAGAGCTCCGACCCTGAATGATAAATTGGTAAAAAGTTATCTTCCCCCTGTAACACAAAAAACCTGGTTGGGCAATAGAACAGGCAACCACAAGTGTGGTAATTGCAATCACTGTGATAACATGACAAATACCAGCTTTTTTACAGATGTAACATCAGGTCGTAAGTTCAACATTAAGTCTTTCATAAATTGTAATACTACACATGTGGTCTATAGACTTGAATGTCCTTGTGGATGTTTTTACATCGGCAGAACGAAACGTAAACTGAAGGCAAGATTGGCTGAACACAAACATGCCATTAGAACTGGAAACCCACAATATCCAATGGCTTTACATTTTAAAGATGCTCATCATGGCAGCTGTAACTCTTTAAAAATTGCAGGTATTGACCATATACCGAGCTCAATCAGAGGTGGAGACAGACTAAAAAAGCTCCTACAAAGAGAGTCCTTTTGGATTTATACATTGAAAGCTATGGAATATCCAGGTCTAAATGGGGAACTGGACTTTTCTCCTTTCCTCTAGGTGTCTAGGTTTTGTTTTTCAGCAACTTGCTTGTATATTTAGTCACTTTAAATATTGTAATTCTCATTTGCCTTGGTGTCATATATACATTTTGATGTCTAACTTTCTTTCTCTCTCTAAATGTGTAACCCTTTTTGCTAAGTCATGTGACAGCCAGCTACTGATCATATGATAGGCTGTAAACCTTTAAAGGAAGTCATGTGACTGGTTGTAAGCCTTTAAAGGAAGTAGCTTGGCGGCCATTTTGTATCTGCCCTGATGAAGGCCTATATGGCTGAAACATGTTGGCATGTTTTTAAGAAATGTTAGCCCAGATTAATTAAAGGCTTTTTATACTTCACCCTCTGAGTGCCTCAGACTTTTTCTAAAGCTTCTAAGTTGGATCCCCGCACTGAAGAGCACCAGAAGGACGAATTACCAGAATAATTTTCAACACCCATGCAGCACTCCATGCATCTGCTTTTCGACACAAAAGAGCTTTGTCTTTAAATTTGGATAAACATGGGCTCTTACTTTTGTACACCGTTGCACATGTTCATGTTAAGCATAGTATTACCTTGAAATGGGATCCGTTTCTCCCCAAGTCCAGCAGCTGTTAACTCCAATTTATCATTCTTTGCTGGAACTTGGTCCCCCATATGGTCTCTAAAGCAAAAGAAATTGTGTGTATATATCGTACGACACATTCTTTTGGCTGGAGGTCCCAAAGAATGAGGTCTTGATGGAGGCCTTGCTGGCCTAGCAGTGTACGGGGCGAATAGTCTCGCCACTTCAGCTTTAAAATGTGAAAACAGAAAACATAGGATTAGAGAGACAGTCTGGGCAACAGTAGCATGTTAGGCACACAGACAAAGCTAGTTGATGTCGCTTTGTAAGCACAGAAATCTGGCTCACTTCTATTTGCTTGCATTTTGGGTAGAAAGCAGTGGAATGTAACTAAGTACATATAGTCCAGCAGATATGTGAATGAATTGTGCTTTTGATGATAAAAGCATGAAACTTGGCACACTGTTAGAGCATGCCCAAAGGAAGATTTTTGGCTATAGGGCCATCAAATATTTGTGCCAAGTTTCATGCTTTTATCATCAAAAGCACAATTCATTCATATATTTCACTTATCTGCTGGACTAATGCATCTATTCTATATAAGTACTGTACTTAGGTACAAATTCGAGGTATGGGTGAAGTCAGCTAAAATGGGCCACCTTTTGGTAAAAGATGTATAAGACCATCAAATAAGCTATGCATGATATCTAATGATATTTTAATAAATTGGCATGGGTCTCTTGAATAATTATTTGTTAAAAAAATTTGAAAAGGTAGAATTGTTTTTTAATTATGAGAGTTAGAGTATCAGCAGGGTCCCTCTTGAGCTACAACACGATGTTCAGGTAAAATGGGCCAGTATAAAGAGAGAACAACACAGCAATTTCAACTGAATTAATTTGAATTGTAACAGTAAATTGACACGAACAATAATTTATTTGGTGTTCTATAGAAACAACACAATAAATACATTTCATAGAACAACAAGTTGAACAGATATTTAATTGAAAAATGCATTAAAATGAACTAATCATGTTGTATGGATGTGAGTTTAAAAATGTACATTTAAAAATGAATGTTGTATGGGTGTGTTTCAGCACAAGTTTGTTTGTGTGTGTGTGTGTGTGTGTGTGTGTGTGTGTGTGTGTGTGTGTGTGTGTGTGTGTGTGTGTGTGTGTTTCTGCATGTTCTGTCAAAAAAGTGCCAAACCACCCCCCCCCCCCCAAAAAAAAAGCATTAACATTTTCTGTAGCTGTCTTAACATCTCATCTAGCCGGATGTTTTAGGTCTTGTTCTGCCTTTCAAACACAGTCTTTGCAGATGTAACCATCTTCATCACAGATGCCATTTTCCTCTCCACAGCTCTCATGGTACCATGAGTTGCACTGACAACAGCACACCCAATCCTCCATGGCCTTTGGGTCATTCACATCACCATACAATCTCTTGCAGGACGTGCAGGGGTATTTGTTGCTCTTGCTTAGTGCTTTTTTCCCTTTTTGCTCTTTTCCCTTCGGTTGTTTTTTGTTCTTTTTGGTAGTAATATAGTTGATGTGGTCTAGGCTTGTTAAATGGTAGGAGGGGGGCTTGGCCCTTGTTCTGATGCTCCTTTCCCGTCTTGGAATGGGTATCAGGTCACTAAAGGTGACTGTTGTTGTGCTGTCCTCTACAGACCAGGAAGTTGAAGGTTGTTCATCCTCCATCTGATGGTTTGAGCTGTCCTGCTCAGGAGTAAAGACGTGGAATAAGGATGTCTCTATATCCTGCAGAGATGTAATCACCACTTCTTCAGAGACCATATCCTCAGTGAAAGTCAGGATTTGTGTATTCTCTACCATGGGCAGCTCAGGTGGTGTGGGTGGCATGGCCCTTTCCGTCGTAATGCTTGGAGCATACACATGATCAGGGATGATGTTTTTATTGACAGGGAACATCCCTGTGCCCCTGAATCCAGCCTGGGCATTTTCGACTGTCGCAGTCTTCTGCCAGGCCTGGCGAAACAGAACGAAGAACTCCGTTTTAGGGAGCTTCTGTCCTGCCGTCTTCCTTGTCCACTTCCGCCCCTCCTCATACCAATTATTTTTTAAACTTTTGAAAAGAGATCTGTCAGCAGGCTGGAGGGCATGTGTGGTGTGTGATGGATAGGCCATCACATGCACATTTTTGGCTTTCATCAAGTTTATGAAGTCCAAATTGTAGACATGGCTGCTGTGGCCATCCAACAGGAGGACATGGGGCCTTGGGTCATCTCTTGGCAGCTGCTGTGTAAACATCTGACCCCACTCCAGGAACAGGTCACTGTTTATCCAGCCATTGTCAGAGATCCTAACAGCAACATTTTCTGGGCATCCATACAGCCACTCACACCTTAGTCGTTTACCTTTAAAGATGATCATGGTCTGACTGAATGTTCCCGCAGCATTGAAGGCCGCAAGGACTGTCGTTGTCTCTCCTTTCTCCCCAGCAGTGACCTCGACACAGGGCTTACCCACCTCCCCAACAACACGCATGGAGCAAAACTGGTCTTGCAGGCCAGACTCGTCACAATTCCATAGATGTGATGGTACATCTTTTATGCCAAGATCCTCCAGCAGGTCTTCATATTGTTGGAACCACTTCCCTACCACCTCAGGGTTCAGCCCTGCTGCTCTTGCTACTGACAGAGCCTCTGGCTTCTTTATGCTAAGATCTGGATTGCGTTTCAAAAAGTTTTGAAACCAGTAGTACCCAGCAGTGCCCTTCACTTCAGAGAAGCCTTTTATCTTATTGGCCTTTGCATAATTAAATGCAATTCCGTGGACATCTCTCTTGGTAAGGGGGAAACCTCTTTTGGAAAGGAGCTTGATAAGGCCGGCCAGTTCCTTCTCAGATTCCTCTGGCAGGCATGGCTTCCTCCCAGATGCATAGCCAGACCCAACAACTTTTCCCCCAATGCGCCTTTGCAATGTACTCTTAGGAATGTTCCAAGCCCTTGCTAAAAACCGAACATTTGGTGTCTGCCCTCTGCCAACTATCTCCTGGTACTCATTCATGGCACCCCTCATTCTGTCCTTTCTCCACTGGTTGTACAGACATCTTCCTTCCTTTCCCTGTCTTTTTCCCTTCTCGCTTCTTCTATCTTTTTTCCCCTTCTCTGCCTGTCCTGCCATACTGTCTGCATAATTAGGAAAAAGTTTGTTAAGATTTTGTATGGATACACATCTAGACCCTTGAATCTGTTTTGTGCCCTCAATTTCTGTGTAAGTGTGTGTGGCCCATTTTAGCTGAAAATCGTGGCCCATTTTAGCTAGCTAGTTAAGGTAAAATGGGCCAGTACTTAAAATGACTTTTTTCCACAAAAATCAAAGTTTCAATTTAAATTAGATGTTTTTATTTGAAAGAGCATGTAAAAACATTGTTCGTAATAATTTTGCTTTATTGGTAATCTTACTTATAATTGCTTTATCAACCTTAATAGTAATGACTGAAATTTGCTATGTCATGCACACTTACCATAAAATTTCTCAGATGTACTTCCACATGAGCAACCAAGACCAATCAAAACTGTTGTTACATGTGAACCAGTGTTGTAGCAACAGTGCAAGATCATTTATTGTGATTGGCTGTACATTTTCGAAGGGCTATGATGCTCCAACCTTATCTGGCCCATTTTACCTGATGGCCCATTTTACCTGACTTCACCCTACTTGTATTTTACTTGAGCATTTCAATTTTCTAATACTACACTACATCTCAGAGGTAAATATTGTACTTTTTACTTCACTACATTTGTCTGACAGACAACAACGGAACACTTTGCTGTGTAATACGTTATTTTACGCTAGTTAGCTTCATTAATCAACTGCTGCATTTAATCCTCATAGACTAGGCTACTTTTAGTGTGAAATACATGTATGCAGATATTAATTTAGCATGTTTTGTTGCTAAAGCAGCGGGTCTGTAATGATCACGATTACATTTTACTCTCTAATAGATAAACGGTGTATATAAGATTTCATTTAATTAAGGCTGGTGATTAAACACCACCTACAGATCACACAGAGAGGACAGAAACTACTTATAATTTGTATAGCCTGTTCATGCCTCGATCCACCGAAGAATATATTCTTATTATATTCATCCTCTGCACGGACAGTAAATGTGTGTAAAGTGTTCGCTCTCATACAGTGTGTTGAGCACTCCCCGTTTTTTCCCAAGGTTTAGGCTAAGGATAAGGATAAAGGATAAGGATAAACTTTATTGAGGCTACGTTTTTCCCGACTGTTAGTAAACTGTAAAACTCCATAGGTTCTGCCCGAAGTCCTTTAAGTTGTTGTAAAAGGTAAAGTAACATATACAATTATTTTTAAAGTAGTAAAATGTTCACTTTTTAGACCCGCTCGCATTCAAGTCCGCGGCTGTAGAAGGGAGAGGTCAGCGCAGTAGTGGCGGTTTGTCAACTTCCAGTTTTCCCCGGATCGGTAGGCTATATATAAAGGACTTAAAAATTATGGAATACAAATATATTCATGGAATTGTGTCAACCCCACCAATAATGTTATTTAATGTCATCTCAACTGAATATTCACGAACATTAAACTAGGCTTGTTTGCGGGGAGTCGGCTTGCTAGCTACGTTTAACTGAAGAACACCCGAGCACCTCCAGCGGCTTTGGATTATCGCTAAAGTTAGCCTACCTACCTTGGACAGGGTTTTTTGGGCTTGGGGTGCCCACTTCGGCAGCTGTAGGTGGTGGCTGTCTCATTTCAATGCCATCGAGGCGGTTGGCAGCCGCTCTCAATAATTCTAATAATAAACAAAAGATGCCTCTTACATTGTTCTATTTAAACAGAACGTAATAAATCAAATGACATCCAATCAAAATCAAGTTGCCTTTGATTAGAGCAGAGCTAGCATATTTAAGCCTGTTGTGCTTCTGGCTGTAGCGTTACAGACATACTGTATCCGTCTTCTCCTCATAGTGTTGGCAAGAAACCAAACAAGGTAACTGTAAAGGTTAAAATGCATTTTTCTCCAGGGGGATGCAGCTGAAAGATGTGAACACGATCGGTTTGGAGAATAGTTTATAGAAAACAATCATGTCGGTGGATGAAAAAGGTTGTGAAAGAATCCAAGTTAGTCGTGTTCATATTTTCTAGGAGGTGCTGATGTTTTAAAACCTTTTACTATAAAATAATTACGACTAATGTCGTGTTGCTCCTGGAAAAATAAAACACAACATGAGTGATCATCTTTAGTGCTTAGATGTTACTACATTTTAAGCTGAAGCGAAATCTTCCGACATAATGAGTATTTTTTCGGTCTATGTTCAACCCTGTCAACCCAACACTGAGTGAACAGCCGGCAACGGTTTAATGGTGGTAATTGCTGCTTTCTGGCATGTTATCAAACCATCTGCTGATGCAGATTAGAGCATGTGGCATAGTACTATCTAAACACACACACACAGACAGACACACAGACACACACAGACACAGACACACACACACACACAGACACACACACACACACACACACACACACACACACACACACAGATAACTAACAGTCTTTACTTCATTCCTTTATAATAATCAGAATCAGCTTTATTGGCCAGGTGCGCTTACACACACGAGGAATTTGACTCCGGTGAACTGAACATTAAAGGCAGAGTTGGTAATTTATGAAAACTAGCATGATTTTGAAGGTAGCATTCCCTCAGTGCTCCGTCTGCACCCACCCCCTCCCCTCTATGCTCCCTCTAAAGCCACGCCCCTCACTTACATACACAAGCGCCGTTGCTCCAGAAGCGGACCTCAGCTCATCGCTTGCATTGTGTAGAAACTACGTCGTCTCATGTCTCATTCAGCGGTAAGTAAACTCACAGTATAGAAAACAAAAGTGATGATGTATATATCAGAAGTAGCATCGCCATGGGTTCCAACGATAATTCTCCTATGGGATTTTTGCATTGGATTTTGGATGATTGCAGAAAATAAGCTTTGTGGCTAACACGTTTCTGATGCGTAGGCATTTTGTTGAGCAGAATAATCTTTACAAATGAACACCACTTTTATGAAGTTTGAAGCGTTAAGCCGAGAGAAGTAAAAAGCTAACGTTATGCTACAAGCGAACTACACCACGGTCGGATGATTATGACGTCACTACTGTTATGCTTCATCGATCTAATCAGCGGTTTTGACAAGCTAGCGAAACCGTAGCTTAATAAGTTGTTTATGAACCTAATATTTGCAAGAGCACTGAAAAACATGACTAGAGGCTGTAAGGCGGACTAGTGAGAGAGTTCCCGGCGTGATGACGTTTAATGTCCCCGACAACCACTGTAGTCTCATTTAGCCACTTGTTAGCAACCGCCGTTTTTAGTACGCGTAAAAACTTTAAAATTCACAAGTTGGGGTCTTATCTAACGTAGTTTATCTCGTCTAACAAAACGCCAACATCTCTTAAGCTTGTGTTAGCCTCAGACCTTATTTCAGGCGTCTAACCACAAACCCATTCAAAATCCCCATTGACTTTTAGAGTTAGGAACCCATGGCGCTAAAATGCTAACTCACTTCCGGGTTTTAGGACTCATTCCTGTGGCACTCTATAAACTCCGTCATCAGTGACGCGCTCTGAGTGTGGGCTAGAGCACGCAAGGAGTAGAGAACGAGCAGGGAGACAGGGAGGTGTGATTGGTTCATCAGATTGGTACCTCGTGGCAGACATTGGTCAAAGTTTTTACAGGTTTACAACTGCTACAGATGACAGATTTTCTTCGTTTCTTTTCAGAGAACATGAGTTATTAATTTCTGTCAGGACCTAAAGACAATTTAGACCAAAATCTTAAAAAGTGTATCTGAAGGAAATTAATGAATGAATGTTTATCGTTGCCTTACCGGGAAGGAAGCGTGAGCTGCTACTGAAAGCCGTCGTACTGTTGCTGTATGTGCTGCTGCGATAAAAACATCATGTCAATTATACTTAGATACATGATCTGTAAACATATTCTCTTCCTCAGGTCGGTTTCGCTCGTTCGTCTTTACTACGTCAACGCGGAGTTCGTTTTCACCGAGGGGGAGTAGCAGAGATAACTCCCATGATTCCTCGCCAGCCTCAACGTCATCTTTTGTTATTGGAGTATTGATTGAGAGCCCCCTGGTGGTGGAATTTACATACTGTATCTTTAAAGATCAACAATAAACACCAGATAAGCAACGACAAATATGTGCACGACGAAATAAGACAACAGTGTAGTGGTGAGTAGTGCTACAATGCCGAGATAAACATGATAATAAATATATCATTTTGTGACAGATGGGTTAATATACATCAGGTAGAGAGTTTCTTGCAGTATTTACATTAAGACAGTGCAACACCCATATACATACTGTCAGGGCCAGCTCATGCATGAACACATGAAATGCAGCAACAATATTCTGTAACATATCACACAGACATTCACACAGAAATCCGCCTCCACTTGGTCCATACACTCCCGTGGAAAGAACATAATGTAAACACAGGCAGTGCACATATATGCAATGTATGAATGGAGATTGTATCATGCAAAAACTAACACACATCCACAGAGGGGCACAGAGGCCTTGTTTTATGACGTTGATGAATGGATTTTGGATATTGTATCCTCTTAGGTGGGTGCAGATTTGTGTCCTACAGGGCGCCAGGGAAGGGCTCACACACACACACACACACCCACACACACACACACACACACACACACACACACACACGCACGCACGCAGTCACGCACACACACACACACACAAACACACACACACACACACACACACACACACACACACACACACACACAAACACACTCACACACACACACACTCTGAGATAAGCTTACATATAAACTGACAAGTACAGATGCTGTATCAACACTGTTTTGTATATGAATCTGTTGCATGCATGCATGCAGAGATGTATAAATACACACGTAGGGATCCTGTCTCTCTGCTGGGGGAAGTCCAGTCTTTACTATGATTAATAGCAGAGCAACTCCGGCTCTTTACCTCACAGTATCTCTGCACTGAAACAGGATAAACAAGCAGGCAGTCCACGTATATGACACTGACGAGAAAAACTCCTCTGGCTGAGCAGTCAGCTTGAATACAGTATGAGCATGATAGTGCTTAGCATGCAATGTTCTCAGATCCACACGCCTCGGAGCCACAAAATAAGTGTTAATATGCAAGTTCACTTTTTGCACTTTACGGGTGCTCAATTGGCCCAAAATATGTCTCTTCATAAAAAGATAATTTTCAATAAATCAAATGTTCTTAAGCCTAACTATGCCCTCAAGCATCCACACAGATATAAACTAAGCTAACCTCTACCTTTGTCTTAAATAACTTCAGCTGACTTCAGTAAGTTGGTCATTAGTGAAGCTTTGGACCGAGCAGAAGCAAACACATCATCTTAAATTGCCTCCTTCACCTCAGGCTCTTTGCTGTGGGACGTTCAAAGTGTGCAAGCTTTTACAAACTTTGCTAAGAAGGAGATATCTAAATAATGACTGAATATCACTTTATGCCAAGCATAATTTTGATTGCATCTTCAACCCTGAAAAGACATTTCAAACAGGGATTTAGTGAGCGGAATTCTCTCATCATTTGACTCATGATCATAGAAGGCAAAGGCTTTCATTGCTGCTTTTTATTGTTGTCAGTTTTTACATAACAAAAGATTTTGTTTAAGTTTTGAACCCTCGTTATACTTCATAGCTTGTCAATCCTTTGTGGACTAGAATCACAAAATGCATTACAAGTGAATTCAAGTTGGACTTACTGATGTAGAGGCTGCTGTGTAAAGTGTCCATCAGTATTAACTAATCCCATTCATACACATTTACACGCCACAGATGAAGCAGCAGGAGCAACTTTGAGTTAAGTGTCCTCCTCAAGGACACATCAGACATGTGGCTGCAGGAGCTGGGGATTGAACCCCAAACCTTCCAGTTGAGAGACGACCGACTCTACCAACTGAGCCACAGCCGCTCTTAATAGACAATACCTGAGTGATGTCACCCATCTGTTACTGCAGGGGGCTTTGGGTTCCCATCAATGGCGCTCTACATGCTGGAAATCCTGTCTCAGCCTAACTTTCAGTCAACGTAACGACAGGCTGAGAGCTGCAGCTCAGAGGGGTTTTAAGCCTCTCGAGAAACTGTAACATCGTGCCAACCTGTCAATCAGGTCAGCTACACGCCTTATTGTGAATAACTCTTATCCTTCATAAAATCAAAACTGATGAGTCATCAAAACATTCACCCCTCGTACAGTGTGTGCCGATCCATACATGAACTAATCAGACCTGTTTGTTTTTTGAACCAGGCTGTAAACATGTTAATGTCTGCTGTAAAAACAGGCTTTTTAGAATGGGTGTGTATGTGACTTCCTGTGCTTCTGCAGCCAGCCTCTAGTGGACACTCGAGGAACTGCAGGCTTCATTTTTCAAAACCTCAGGTTGCTACTTGGTCTGCACAGACTTTATCCACATGACTAAGTAAGGATGTAAACACTCACATCATGTTTACTTTCCTATGCTCGGCAGGTGATGGTTACTGTTAACGGTGTGTTCTATCATATTTGCATAATTTTATAATTAGCAGTCGACGCAGAACAACTTGAGCTGATTTGAATTCCATTAGTTGAAGTTTTGTTCAGTCCTCATATTTCATGTTTGTGTGTCATCTCATCGTTTCATATAAAATATCACAAACACAATGAGATTAGAGGGCAGAGCTGTGTTAAAGACAATTAGTGTGTGTCATAATGAGACAGATTTAAACCCCTGTCGTCACAGCTGCTTAGCCTCTTAGTGTGAACAAATCTGACTTCACTGAAGGGACTTATAACTGACAGACGGTTCAAGGGTTCAACGTTAGAAAAAAGAGAAAGAGAGGGTCTATTTTCTGTGTTGTTTTCCCCCATGCTAACACACTCGGATGGCTCTGTGGAGAAATGACAATTAAGCAACACTCACCCAGCATCCAATCTCTGACTCTCAGGCAGATATAAACAGAAAGCATGGCTGCACTCGTGTTTTTCTCTGAAATCTTTAAAACCAAACTGTCGAAGGGAACCAATGAACCTCCCACCGATCACAGGCTGAGATCATGAACTTGAAAACAGTTTTCCATCACTATGACATGTCATTTCTGCTGTCGCAGTTACTTATAAGGTAAGAATATTTTCTCATTGGAGCCTCTGGGTTGTCTGCCCTGGTTATGTGATTCAGATTTGGTATTTTTATTGGATGTGCAGAGGACGTATTCTCACTTCGGTCCAGGTGTTTGGCAGCTTCCCCTCAGCTGTCAGTCCAATGTGTCTCAAGAACATGACAGGCGTCTGAACTGTTTTCATAACCTCCCTCCATTAACTGGCACCCACTGACAAGCTTTGTAGTTTCTCAGAGGGGAAGGTGAGGTCAGGAGAGGTGAGTTCAAGGAGTTAATGTTCAGATCATTCCTTGTTACTAGTTGCTGTGCATTTTTAGATCTGTGAAAGTCTGTGTAGAGTATGAAATGAATCATTTTTGGTCTCGACCAATAAGAAGCTTTTTTCAACGAGGGAGCTGCCGAGTCTTTCTGCCCTGCAATTAAAGGAAGAATATGCAACTTTCTGATCCAGTAGATGTCGCCCTTGAGCACCAGCATGAAACCAAAACAACTTTAACATGCTTATGTTAGCGCTCTTTAGTTAGCTCGTAGCTTCACATTGCATGTAAATTTAAACGGAATGACCATGATCTAAAAACGCTTACATGACATTCATATAGTGAGTACACTATGCTATTCTTCTTTTCTCTAGTCCCTCTCTGAAACTACTTTTATATGCAAGGGGAGGAGCCGGCCGGCCGTCCCGTCCATGTAAACACGATGTAGATACGACTCAGACAGCATCACAGACAGCGGGACTCGGGTGTCACTCTCATTTCAGTCATGACTCAGAGAGATATTTTCAGAGGATATACTGGATTTCTGCTGTATTTATGTGTCAAATGTCGCATATTCAGCCTTTAAAGGTTTGACATTTTGCAGCAAAATAATAATAATGTAAAAGTGTACATATTTGGCTTCAAGCTCATCCAGTAAGCTTACACTTGACACCTCTGATCAACAGCAAAGTTGTCTTGACCCACACACAGACCTTTGGGAGGCAGAAAGTGTTCCCTGGAGAAACATAACAAAGACCCTTTCATTAAACCATAGTTTGTCTATGAACTGCTTCACAAATAGAATATGGTTTGCAGCAGGGGCGTTACTTGGACTTTGTGACCCTGCAGGGGGGTCCTCCCCTTGGAAAGATTTTACGCAAAAGGAACTAACACTACACCACCACTACTACTAACACTTAAGAAGATAGCAGTTTTGCAATTTCCTGTATTCAGTGAATGAAACAGAGGCAAGAACAGAATAACTGTTTTTTATTGGCTGGTTATCCTGTGCAGGGCTTGTCACCCGCGCTGGCTGCTGGCCAGACAGCAGATTACACACTAAGTTAAGCCGGAGTCCTCAGCTGAGAGGAGATGTAAGCGTTCAATACATTTTAGCAAAATAACTGAGGAGAAGAAGAATTGCATTTTAACTACACAGAGATGGTTATCATACCATACTACAGGATGCTTCAGGTAAACTGGAAAACACAGATGGCAGCAGCGTGACACACTGTAGACAATAAAGTTTTCACATTTTTTCCTTTAGCATCTGCTCCTCTTACCACACATGATCTCACTTCCTCTCTCACATTCTCTCTCGACACAGTGGAGAGCAATGCATCTTGATAGCCTATCATTAAAATTAATAACAAGAACTGCAGGTCCACAAGTGTCCAGTTGAGTCTGGCTCCAGGATTCTCTGTAGTCTCATTAACGTCCATGTTAAAAAGCATTTTGACAGCAGATATAAACACGTTTACAGCCTGGTACAAAAAAGAATTTAGTATCAATCGCTAATTTCTTTATTGGTACACACTGCCGGAGGGCAGATTGTTTTAACACACCTGTTTTGATTATCTAAGGACTAAGAGTTATGCATGATTATGGGCAGGCCTGCTCACATAGCTGGGCCCCTGAGAGGCAGAGTGAATGGGCTTCCCGTTGATGTCATTTAATAATATCAATGCATGCATGTTGGATCAGTAGCAATTGTGCTAGCTTCCTGGCTAACATTTGCTTATTGCCGTGGCTCTGATCTTCTTTTGGAGCTGACTGAAGAAAGTTTGTTGTGGTGAAAAGAACACGAGGTGGACACGGGGAGTTTTTCTGAGTGTCAGCGTCTTTTTTCAATTGTTTTCAATGAGGAGAGAGCGTTTCTAGCAGAAAGCGGCCGCCTGGAGAAAAAGTGCAGCACCCAGCTTATTTTTTCTGAGCGCTTCACCTTTTTTGACGAGCGCTCAAGTTGAAAATATTTCAACTTTTCTTGTACCCACATCCTCTCTACTCTGTGTCTGATCGGGAAATACACAATCTAAATATGTATGTAATATAAAACATACAGCAAAAAGTAACGACGCAGTGTCGGTTTACAGCGACCATTTTAAACAGACAGTTGTCATGGAGACAGGACGGCCGTGCAGAGCTTTTCTTCTCAGTGCCATACTCACTTTGGTGCAGATCTCTGACATGGCCATATACAGTCAGACATCAAGTTTAGTACAAAGAGACCGTCCAACAATTAATCAAACGTGTATTTCTGCATTAATAAGAAATGGCGAGTATTTAAGATTTTTAAAATGTTTTATTATCATGTGCTGTTGCTTAACTCTATGATGGACTATGTTTTTGCTAACCTTTATGGGCCCTTCTTGAGCTGGGCCTCAGAAAGCGCTCCCCTTTCTCCCCCCTTATGGGCGGCCCTGGGATCACGGGTGGACTAAGTTGACTCACAGGCGTGCACAATGTAGCTGTTTGTCAGGAGGCTTATGTCCAACCTCATCTCCAACTCTTTAACCTTTTTCTAGGTTGACCGAAAGTTAGTTTTTCAATATGACGATGGACATTGTTGGCCTACGAAACCAATGGGTGATGTCACTGAGACTACGCCAATGTTTTAGGCAGGCTATGGTTGATTTATTGGTTTGACAGATCATTCATGGACAGATTCATTAAGATAACTTACCTGAGTAACACAATGTATTTGCAAATATCAGAGCAGTACACTTCATCATACCGAAACAGATCAAGACCACAAGATTTGAACAGGGAGGGGGTATATTGTGACCCCATGTCAGTGTTAGAGTAGACACACATTCATACACACTCTGACAAACAGAGTTCTTGATCTTATCTTGCAGTCACTCATATAAGTGCCACTGATCACTCCTTATGAAGGCCTGAAACCCGATCCACTGTGGACATTTAAGACGTTCTGCTCTGTAATCAGGGAGAGACAGACGGAGAGGCATTTCTTTCATTTAGTCAAAGAAGTTAAAGCGGCAGCAAGCAACATGAGCTTTTTAATGAAATGAAGCTTAAGGTTATCACTGCAAACCAAACAATCTCGTCACAGAGCGCCAGGATTGGCTAGTTATGTGCAAACTCACCCTGATAAACTGAATACAAAGCAGGGCGCTCACAGACAACAATCAGACACATTTATTCAAAGGAACATTTCGATTTAATATTGTCTGTGACATGCAATGATCAGAATGTGTTATTCTAACCACAGCTTTAGGTCACTGTGGACCAGTGACTCTACACATTAACACACTCCATATAATCAGAGCTAAAAACTGACACTAGCACCCCTGCAGCTGGTGCTAAAGGGACTTGCTTAAATGGCATCTATTGTTGCTGATGGAGTAAAGAGTTCCACCTTCTCGTTTCCCCGCTGACATCCTTCCTTGAGATTGGAACTCTTGACAACAAACTACACTTCACTCCTGTTCATCACCTCTGGGCAATGGCACCCTTGTTTGATGAAACTTCCCCACCTGACAGAGATACCTGCTTACACAAATCCAAACTCCTGCAGTGACCTCCAAAATGTTTAGCCAGAGGCGGTCGTGGTATAGCACTCGAGTCAGCTCGGTCTCTCCCTCCAGTCGCTGTCAGTCCTCTGTCAGCTGCCATCCATCACGGTCCAGCTATTTGGGTTCACCTGCAGCTGACTGGGCCAAGACGAGAGGGCTTGTCAGTCTGTCAGTCACTGAGTAATGACACCAGGCCTGGGTGACCTCCAACACTCACTAACAAAGCACAAGTTGCCTTCAGTAGAGTGCAGGAATGAAACATAGACCGGACTAGTTTATCAGAGAAAGGCATGAACATGTACTTCTTTAGTCCATCATGTGAGGAAGAAATCTACGCCTTGCAGTGGAGCTGTTTCAGGCAAAAGTCTGGCAGTTTCTTTTTTGAGTTCATTAGCACTGAGAGGCTGAGTAGGCATGCTGAATGAAAAATGCACGACAGCCTCAGGTAATTATTTTAATCCCACTTGAGAAAGAGATAGAGAAGTGGTAAGGGGAAATTAAACATTTCATCACTAGACTTTACTCTGATCAATAAATGGAGTAAAATTAAGTACTATAAAATGAGACTGCATACACTGTTCCTTTGTGCCTGGTATAAATCCTGAAAACTGAACCCGTCCACAAACACCCAAGGTAGGTCCCACTCCAGCTTGCACAGACAAACTCATCCTGCATGGAAAAATGATCAGTCATGGAGCTGAATGCCGCTAGCCTCGTAAATAAGACGGCGGTAACGGTTGAGAGGGTGTCTTGACACAAGGTTTCTGAAAGTCCAGCTCCCTCCATCCGATGGCAGGGGTGTAAATCAGACACATGCTGGTCCGGGGACGGACAGGCCTGAAGGGCGAAGGAAAGAGAGCAGAGATCCAGGGAGGTCCTTCTCTGCACTTTGGCTTCCATCTCCCCCCGGAGAGGATTTACTGGACCAGCATGCTCTTTGTTTACCACCCACCCAATGTTAGATAACTGCAGGTATGTTAATTTACACCAGAGGCCTGCTGCGAAAATCCACAGTCCTCTACTGTTGGCAATGGAGCAACACCACAGGCAAAGCTGGCGGTGAAGGAGAGGGCAGCCAGCGCTTATCTGCAGGGAACAGAAGCTGACAAACACTAGTGCCAGAGGCTGGCCAGAGGAATTCTTGTTCCCTGCTTAGCACACACATGCAGATATAAAGTACAAAGTCTTTGAGTTTCTGAAGTCTGTCTGTCTCTCTGCCTTAGTTGGCCACCATCTTTCCCCAGATTTATCCCTCCCCTGGATACCATCAATAACCACACAGAGTTTGTATTGTTCCACTTCACATGCTCTGAATTTAATCCAAACAACAGATCCACTGACAGTAACACAACAGGATTTGACATTTTAAAGGCCAGTACAAATGTCTATGGATTTCATTTGTGAAAAACTGACTCTTTGACCTGAACAGTGCATTTCAAGGCTGAGAAAAAGTCCATTGGCTCATTGGAGATTCATCAACTGGGGGCTGAAATGGACTCTGACAATGACTTCTACATTTAATCATTGATTAAACCTGCAATAATGTTTTTTTTACCACTTGGCAGAAACAAGAACAGCTGTAGACACAACACAATTCTCCCTTTGTACTAAGCTCTGTTGCTTTTATTTACCAATCCCTTATGGAAATGAATGGCTCTTTAAAGAGTTAAGACACTTACAGAGCACAACTGTACTCTGTGCTGCATTGTAATTATTCTTACTTTCCTGCTGAGCTGTTGGTCTTGGGCTATTAGCGAAACATCTGGTACAGCATGACCTGATGATGGTCCAAACCTGCGAGCTCAGTTAGCAGTAAATCAAGATATATAACCATGCAGCTTCTCTGTGATGTCGACACATTATGTTTCAGGTGTTACGCAGAAAGTAGTACCTTTAAAAACTTGAAGATATTTAATCCCAAATGTATAGTTACAAACCACATATTTTCCTGGGAGCTCCTGAGCTCTCAGGTCTTGTAGGTTCCTCTGGATTATTGGTGAGGACGGCCTGCTGCTATGGACACCCCCCCCCCCCAATTCCGTGCCAGAAGCCCAGAGTAGACCATGTCCCGGCAGCAGAAGTCAGGCTCTCAAGTAGATGGAGCTCCCCCAACCTTCAGGGAGGTGATCTGGCACTGCTACCACCCGACGTCCCTGACACCCAGCCACCACTATCGGACCGTGTCATCCCTCAACCACTGTTTGAAGCCCATCCACCATCATCGGACTGTGTCGTCTACACAACCAACACCATCCTCATTCATGCAAGGTCTGCTATGACCTCCACCTCAGCGGCAAGGAAGAGTGGACAGGAACGTGAGGAATTTAGTAAAAGGCTACCCACTAAATCATATGAAACTCTTTGAACATTAACGCTGTATAGATCTTTTGCATTTTGCAAGATTTTTTTTTACTTTGTGTACAAGCAACTTTTCTCTGCAGCAAAACAATTTGGTTCCTTCCACCTAAATCTCATCATATAGAAGAGCAGGGTTGTTCATACATAGTAACTTTAAAGTTGAGGGCTGACAAGAAATGATTTTGTGAATCTTTGCACAGCACTTTGTCTACACTGTAGCTATTGCTGAGTTGACACCAAGAAGCAAAAGCAACATGATTCCATCATTTGCTGGCTCAGGGTTAAAAGGTCCAGTTGTTAGACCAACAGTCTGTCCCCAGGAGTCAGTAAATAACAGAGTAGTGCAAGGCCTCAGAGTCTGTCAATGTACGTGAGCTTGCATCTGGACTGGGCGTATCTCTATGC
The DNA here is from genome assembly GCA_020745685.1 of Tautogolabrus adspersus. Lineage (NCBI taxonomy): Eukaryota > Metazoa > Chordata > Actinopteri > Labriformes > Labridae > Tautogolabrus > Tautogolabrus adspersus. Next base: position 2,513,210 of record CM036534.1, on the reverse strand, counting down.
AGCTGGATGGGTGTTCATGTTTGGGCCTTTCAGAGCATCAGACAACCTCATAATGATTTGTATGGATAAGAATATTTTTCTCTTGTATTTCTTTTAGTCTCTGCAAAGAGGACCAAGTGCCACTTTTTGTGGCTGCCTCATCAAATGCAATCATCTGCCGGTTTAAGGCTTGATTCTTCTGCATACAAATTTGAATAGGTAGCATTTGTCTAAGGGATATGAATGAGGGTTAGACTTATTGACTGAAACAACAAACCCGTCTTCAGCAGCAACTTTAAGTGCCTATAGTGTCTGAATGTGAATTCTTTTGCAGTTTGATGAGAATTAAATTCCCCACATGAGGATAATCAAAGTTGAAAAAAAATATTGACAGCTTCAGCCCAAACATATTACCAGCGTGGATCGAAACACAATTTCAACCCACAATGCAGCAGGCTCTCTGAGCCTCACGGGTGCTTGTGGTCGCTGTGAAAATGACAGATTCTGTTTATCGCTCCGCTCGTGCTGATTACCACTTTTATACTTGTTTTGATATAGCAATCAGGAAACCACTTGGGGAGAGGTTTGGCATTGTTGAACAAGAGAAGCAGAGATGCAGGGAGAAAGAGTCCTACCTAAGTATTCAGCTTATTATCTGATAGGAATCTGCGAGGCCAGATTCGATTGCGGCGCCCTCGCAATGCCTCTGACTTAATCACAGTGCCCCCCCCCCCCCTCCAAACACACACACGCACACACACACACACACACACACGCACACACACACACACACACACACACACACACACACACACACACACACACACACACACACACACACACACACACACACACACACACACACACAGATTATCTCCTGGTATCGTGGAATCAATTTGCCTGTCACTGAAACATGGCCCATGCCCTGACTGGGTGGAGGGAAAGCTCTTTGATGCAGTAACCTGGAATTCAATCATGTTTCTTGAGATAAATCACATCTGGTATGTGCATAAAAACAGGATAAAAAAAGTGAGGGACATGGATGTTAATGCACAGTGTGACTTTGATTCGACTTTGGAGAGTAGTGATCGCTCCAGGGAAGGTTGCTCTGTCGGTCCATCATTTTTAGAATTACTCGATGGATCGCCATGAAGGTTTGTGCAGAGATTGGTTTTTCCCAGGTGGATGAACCCTACCTCGCCTTCTTTTTTATCTTAAGTGAACTTGGGAGATGGATTGGTGTGAAACTTTCCACAGATATCGTCGTGCTCAGACGATGATTCAGAATACATTTGGTGATCTCTTTGGGGATGTTCCTGTTCCTGGAGTGAAACCATTGAGTCAAAGTTTTAACATTTACATTTGTTGCCAATGCATTGGTGCTTAAGATAAAAAGTCAAAATTTGCTGGAAACATGAAATTTGGCACTTTAATAAATCCCTTATGATGATTGTATTTTCATTACACATGATGTTGAAGGTAAATGTAAAATTGCGTATGATAATAAATACAGCTCATTATTTGATGTAATGCTACATAAGTGTTGTCAGTGTGAGGTTAGTAGCATGATAACAGTAACTCACTATAGGGCGGTCAAACAATACATTTGAATCGTGATTAATGGCTAAATGTCAAAGGTTAATAGTGATTAATCACATTTAATTGCATTATTCCATTTTAAACATTATGTCCATTATTTTGCTTTTCAGAAATGTTTTTGTTACGCTTTTATTTTGTATTTTTGTACGTTCTTAAAATAAGGGTACTTCACTTCCTGTTTCGATACAAACCTGCTTTTATTTTGAAAGAACTTCCGATAGACAAGGAAAAGTCAATGAAAACAGCTGAAATGGAAAATAAAAAGGTTAAATGTTTGATGTCACAAGCTGGAAATCGTTTTTGACTCGTTAACTGAGCCACCTGGGAGTTTTTACTTTTTAAGTGTAATGAGACATTTTTCTTTTGACTACAGGGAGACGCTGAGGTGGTCTACCTACGGTGTGCCTAAAGGGACGAAATAGCACGCCATTAATGTGATTTAAAACAAAAGAATGCTTTCATTTCTGACCTTGACCACATCGCGATTAATGCTTTCATTTAATTACATCACTGTTCATAAGTACAACCACAAATCACATAACAGAGCTGTAGACTTCTGTAGTTTCATATAAATCCTTAAAAGTATGAACCACATCTGAAACTTGTCGAAGGCCGTTCTCTTATTGACCCAAAGCCATTTGCATGAATGTAGTCCATCACTCAAATAAAGGAAGTCAAATACTTTCTTTGTGTGAAACACAAAGGTCTCCAAATAGTCTCCTGCTGTTCATCCAAGTGACCTTTGGTTGACTTGTTGCTGACCACTCTTTTTCATGAGTCACTGATGTCACTGGCCCCCCCGCCCCTACCACTACCAACACCATCGAGTCCCATCACCCTGTCCACTCATGCATGGGACACTTTGGGTCGACTGCCAGTCCAATAAATCTGAGCAGAAATAGGAGACCTGCTCACCCTTGTTTACCTTAAAGAGCCCTTTCTGACTCTCAGTCTTTCTCCCTTCAATTGATTCATGGCCCCGGGCGTGAAGGTTGATAGGAGGCGGACTGAACAATGAGCAACTGTGTACGAGTGTGTGTCCGTGCATGTGCCTAACCAAGCAGGGAGAGTGACCTTGCCACCCCCGATGCCTGCAGTGAGTGTTGGAGGATTCACTGAGAGTTAATCTGCTGACGGAGCGTCCGTATGGATCTGTTCTGGTTTAGAGAGAAAGCTCACAGCCCGTTAAACTCCCATTGACATGTATCCAGAGTGTGCATAGACAACAGATACAGAAGAAGAGTCGGTTTAATTCCCATAAGATGACTGAAGATCCAACCAGCTCGAAGCTTTCTCTAAAAGGCTTCAGACACATAATGAGTACATGTGTGAAGGATATGCAGGGATTTCCTTTCTCTAATCACAGAATGCACGTTTATCTGTTGTAATTGTGCTTCATTTGAATCACAGCAACGCAAATGTGACAAAAGGCGAAGATCAAACCACAATGTCAGGGAAAGCTTTTCAAATTGAATCCTACTCAGATTAGTTGTTAATGCTCAAATGCATGTTAATGTGAAATGTAAAAAGAGACAGCCTAAAGCCACTTACTGCTAAAGCTGATCTTCCAAAATAAAAGCACTAGCTGTGTGGATGGATTCTTTTGGGGACATTTTCAATAAATATGTTATATATGTTGCCCCACATTGATCTAAGAACCTAGCACCCCTTAAAAAATAAGCCATGGTTGGTTTATGAGCAGTGTTAGGGGTTTAGATTACGCTTACTGACCTGTGGCTACTTTCCTCTATTCCATTCCCCACTGTCTCTCAAGGCATAAAAAGCCCCCCAAAATAAAGACCTTTAACATGTAGAAATGTACACATCAAAGAATGACTGTTGAGCACACACTGTATGAAACTGTTTCTATTTAAATCCAGTCTCTCCTGTGTAAATGTCTCTCTGAGTCCTGACTGTCTACAATGAGTGAGAAGCTCGAGTCCCGCTGGCTGTGTTGTTGTCAGAGCCGTGTTTACATGGACGGGACGGCCGGCTCCTCCCCTTGTGTATAAAAGCTGTTTTAGTCAAGGACTAGAGAGAAGAAGAAGAACATACTCACTGATTATTTGGATGACACATAAGTGTTTTTAGATCACGCTCATTCTGTGTAAATTTACATGCAATGTGAAGCTACAAGCTAACTAAAGAGCGCTAACATTAGCATGCTAACACAACAATGCAGGCCACAGGTAATTGCAGCTTGAAAAAAGGACAATTTTGTCCGCCGCCTGCGCTTGACTCCTTGGAGTGGAGTGGAGTGGAGTGGAGTGGAGGGGGGTTGGAGGTGTGTCGCTGATAGCGGAGGCTTCAGTATGACGGCGGTGTCCCCGACATCTACTGGGTCATAAAGTTCTTGCACATTCTTGCTTTAAGCTGAAACAACCCGTACTGCGACACTTTCTGTGGCAGCTGGTGTTAAAACAGTGTTAGACCATACTGCACGTCTTTGGCATCGTTAATATGACATATACAACCTGTGATGAAGTATCCCAAACAGCCCGTGTCGGCCGGTACTGCAGCAGCTTCTAAAGAAAATGACAAAGATGAGAAGAATGTGTTAATGATGGCGTTTCATCTTGAATGTTGTAAATGTTGAGCGTGACCCCGGGGTACGCCTTGAGGCACATTACACTTTTGTGAGTGAGACTTTATTTTATGATAACAAGTGGGGAAAAGACCTTCAGAATAATCGAGAGCCATTAGATCAAAAGTTTCTAATCAAATCTGTTTTCCATAAATTAGCACTCGGGGGAGCATTGACAGGTCCGCTACTATGGCACTGAGTGACGTTATTATTCATCGTCTTTTATTTGATGCATTAATTTAATCTTTATTGCATTCAAGTGAATTAAAAACCTCTCAGTTTTCTTTGTGACACAGTATGGGTATTTGCATCCTCCCGAGACAATGCAAGGAGGCAGACGCCCATACTGATGTGCTCCACCTCGTCTGCTCCCATCAGGGAACGTTATTAGCAAAACCATTTTAAAGGGTTAGTGTCAGCTCAGAAAGAAAACCGGTAACATTTTAAAAATGTTTTTAAAGGACACACTGGTTTGCATGGAAGAACCTTATAAAGCATGTCACAGGGACATTTTAAGGATCCTCAGACAAACCGATAAAACAGCTCCGGTTTGCTTTCAGCCAGCGTTTCACCTTTTTTTGTAAAATATTTTAAATCTGAGATGAATTGGATTTCTGGTGGTGATGTGCTCCAGAGTTTAGAGCCTTTGGTGGATAAAGCTGATTTTCCAAATGTAGATCTACGTTGTTGTATGCTACCGTGCTTCTTGTTACCCTGTTTCCGTCCTGTCTTTGAACACATCTGGAGAGACGTTCAGGGGCCAGATTGTTGAAACATTTAAAAACTAGTCTGAGGAAACATAAATGCATAAAGCTCTCAAAACCAAGTAGGTTACGTCTTCTCAGTATGTTACAGTGATGCCACTGGAAAGTTTGTTTGTCCCTTATTTTCAGGGCCTGGTTGAATATTGATCAATCAATCTTTATTTGTATAGCACCAATTCACAACAAGTGTGATCTCGAGACTCTTTACAAAAAGAGCAGGTAAAAGAAGTTACTCTTTGCTATTTTACAAAGAGCCAGGGTTAATCCATCATGAGCGCTTAGCAACATTTAGCAAAGTTACAGTGGCAAGAAAAAAAGAGGCAAATCCAGGCTCATGATAATCAGCCAGCTACCGAAACTGCACCGGGCTTAAAAATGGGATAGGCAGAGATGGGATAAGATGCAGGAAGGAGGAGAGGGACAAACTGGGGGGTCGTTCAGGCAAACCGTCCACCAACGATCCCGAGGACATGCAGTAATGTGATGTGACAGGATGTGAACGCACAGAGAGAGAGAGGGAGAGATAAGAGCTAGTGATGAGAGGTTTCTGATTGTAGAGTGTGACGCTCGAGTCCAAACTGTCACACAGTATGAGAAATGAGAGAAAATCATTGAATACATGAACACCTTAATTGCATCACATTAATGAGACACTACATACCAGTGTGATAAAACCAGTAATCATGCTGAACTTTTCTTGTTTTGTTAAACATTTCCATCTTTGTGAGAAAGTAGAACAACAGGAGTACTCGATCTGTGTGCCATATTCATTTATCTCTCCTTCCTTTATTTTTTGTCTTCTTGAAGCTGAAGTGCAGCTGACCCTCCTAACGGATTCTGTCATCACCCTCTCTAATGTCGGGCCGTCTGCTCTGCTAAACGAGGCCACATTTCAGCACCGTATCAGTGGCCCCGGCCCTCGCCGTGTCCTGGGATGCCTGACGCTTTCAACTCCGACACACCTGTGTGTGTCCCACAACATCACAGGCCATTTCCCCTGTCCTCTGACAAACAAGGACCCCCCTCCCACATACACACACACACACAAACACACGCACATCTTCCCAAAGACAAATGGGGGCTTCTTTATCCTTTGGCGGTGGTGTTGCTGCCGATGAAGGATGGAGCTTGTCTCGACAGCAGGGTCAGAGAGATACATCGCTTTGCTTTTTATTAGTCTGGTTCTGAGTGCTCTAAACACTGTTCAGATGTTGTTCAAGATAAAATTCTCTTCAAATCCATCAACTGAACACAACATAGCCACCTGATAAAATGAGCCATAGGTGTAAGTCCCTTTATTCAGAAACAGTGTTTTTGAAGTTTGTTGCCTTGACCCATCAAGCGGTCAGAAGAAGATGAATCTGAGTGGAGACGGGGGGATGAAGGGGATGGAAAAGTTAAAAAGTTCTTATTTCCAACCTCCACCTTTTGTTGGGGTGGTGTCTGCCGTGAAGTTATTTAAGTCTTCATATCACCAAGTCTTAGCTGATTGTCTCAGAACTTCTGTGCAAAATAACTCCACGGTGAGACAAAAGGTGTCATGATTTGGTCTTGGTTTAGTTTGTATTTTGGAGTTGAGATTTCTTTTTATTGTTTTATTTCTCTTTTTCCTTAGTGTTGCTTGTTTCCCTGTGTGTTTATGTTTCCTAGTGTTGATTGTTTAGTCTTTAGTGTTTCCTGTTTTATTTTGTAATTTCTTATTCTTGTTTCTCTGTGTTCTGTGTGTCTTAAGTGGTTCTTGATTTACTTTGTATTTGTCCTCAGTGTTTCTTGTCTTGTGTTAATTCCTGTCTGTGTGTTTCCCTCCAGTGTTGATTGCCCTCATTGTGTTCACCTGTGTCGTTAGTCTCACCTGTGTCTGATTACCCCTGTCTATTTAGTCTCTGTGTTTCTTCCCCTCTGTGTCAGTTCATTGTTCTATGTTGGTGTTTGGATGTAGTCTTTGTCGGTCGTCTCCCTGTGCTCCAGTGGGTTACCTAATTTTCTCTTTGTGGATTTTCTTTGTTGGATTTTGGATTTAGTAAGTTTTGCCTTTTGCCTTTTTAGTTTAAATAAATATTTTTCGTTATATTCTGCACTTGGGTCCTCCTCCTGTTTCCAACCCATGACAAAAGGTCTAATGCTGCATTCAGGTGCTCCTCGGATGATCCCAGTTTCCGAGTTGGGAAGTCGTTCTTCCGACTTCAGTGTGTTCACGTGGTTTCAGTTGAAACAACAACAACAAACAGCATGGATAAATAAAAAATGGACAAAGAAAATGTGAGGACGGTTGCGGTTATGAGTTATATTTGAGCAAAAGTTGATGTGCAATACATGAATTAATCAAAAGTATCTTAACATTTACAAAACACATGTTGCCCCCCATGTGATGACAATTATGACATCAAGTCAGGAAGTCGGGCACCTAAGTCTTTCCAGAGTTTTGTAGTTGTTCCGACTTGAGCAGGCCTTCATGTACATTTTCCAACTTGGTAACTTATTTTTCCAATGTGTCCGACACCACATGAAGGCAGGGATAAGTAGAAATTGATTCCTGAAATGTAAACCGATGCTTCTATTTGACCGACATATTCAAAGGAGGCCATCAGAAAAAAGATTTTCTAGTGATGGGACCCTGTTGTAAAACAATATGTCATGTGAGAGAATATCAAGGAATGCTAATAAGCTTTTGCTGAGTTCAGCAAAGACATACGATACAATTACCGCTTTGTCCACTGGGGGCGCCAAAATCAAGAAAACAGAAAGCTCTTCACAGGAGCGTTAAGCCTCAAGCCGAAATGATTTGGAACCACAGACAAGACAGATGTAGGCTCCTTAACATGAGTGATACCTTCTACGTTACATCTCTTCATGATGTTTTCACCGACATCATGACAATATATTGTTTTTTGTGTTCTGTCGGCGTTAAAAGCTTCAGTGAGGAGCTTTGATTTTGTGTTAATCTTAGCGACCCCTGTGGACAAATGGAGCTCAGCATAAGTTCAAGCAGGAAGACTGTTTTTATTCTCTCACACATTCATTCAATCCTTCATTGAACTTATCCACTCCCTCTCTTCCTCTCCCTCCGTCTCCCTGCTCTGGTGATCAGCTGATTTGGGGCGTTTACTCTTTAAGTAACCAACCAACCGGTTCTTCAGGGGGGTATCACCGCCACCACCAGGGTCTAGACTCCACCAGGGGGGAATCACCACCACCACCAGGGTCTAGACTCCACCAGGGGGGTATCACCGCCACCACCAGGGTCTAGACTCCACCAGGGGGGAATCACCACCACCACCAGGGTCTAGACTCCACCAGGGGGGTATCACCGCCACCACCAGGGTCTAGACTCCACCAGGGGGGTATCATCACTACCACCAGGGTCTAGACTCCATCAGGGGGGTATCACTGCCACCACCAGGGTCTAGACTCCACCAGGGGGGTATCACCGCCACCACCAGGGTCTAGACTCCACCAGGGGGGTATCATCACCACCACCAGGGTCTAGACTCCATCAGGGGGGTATCACTGCCACCACCAGGGTCTAGACTCCACCAGGGGGGTATCACCGCCACCACCAGGGTCTAGACTCCACCAGGGGGGTATCATCACCACCACCAGGGTCTAGACTCCATCAGGGGGGTATCACTGCCACCACCAGGGTCTAGACTCCACCAGGGGGGTATCATCACCACCACCAGGGTCTAGACTCCATCAGGGGGGGTATCACCGCCACCACCAGGGTCTAGACTCCATCAGGGGGGTATCACTGCCACCACCAGGGTCTAGACTCCATCAGGGGGTATCACCGCCACCACCAGGGTCTAGACTCCATCAGGGGGGTATCACCATCACCACCAGGGTCTAGACTCCATCAGGGGGGTATCACCACCACCACCAGGGTCTAGACTCCATCAGGGGGGTATCACCACCACCACCAGGGTCTATAGACTCCATCAGGGGGGTATCCTATCCTACTGTCGGCTTTGCTAACCCTCTGAGTGCATGAAGTCATCACGACAGAGTCTATAAGACATTGCACATTTATCTTTTCCTAAACTGTTAAATAAATAATTGTAAACTCTTACTTAAGTCTCTCATGATTGACATACATGTGTTTAATCTCTTAGCTGATCTTGTCCTGAACATGCATGCGTAGTGTTTCCTGACAAACGTCTCCTCCTCTTCTTCCCTTTAACTCTTCAATCTATCGTTCCCTATGAATCTCCTCTGTGGAACATTTAAACAGAAGCTTGTTTCTGCAGCGTGCTGTAACTCACCTCATCTGACATCGACTGGATGAGAGCGCTAACAGGCGTGAGACACTATATATAAATAATCAGTGTGGCTGCTGGTGGTCTTGTTTAGTGTTGGAGCTCATGTAGGGGCTCAGATATTATTTTCAGTCTGTTTCACAAGCGGATTAAATCACATTAGCTTTAAAAATACCTCCTCCCTCTGAATGCTGTAGATATCCACGTTGAGTAAGTCCATGGATGCTGCAGGAGTAAAGTTCACAACACGACTGCCTGCAAACATCAACGCGATGTTCTCAGCTCCCTTAGTCTCTCTCTGCTTTCATGCACTTTCTTCTAGCCACATTATAGTCCAGTGAATTAAACCACTCTGGATTTCTACATGAAAGAAGGTCAAGCAGAATTTTCTTCATTTTGACATTCAAACGTTTTAAAAAACTTGATTTCCAACACACACACACACACACACACACACACACACACACACTACACGCACTTGCAGAAACACACCAACAGTTTCCTTGGCTGCCTTTGAGGCTCTTTGCTTGTGTTGAATGTAACTTCAGAAAGGCCAGAGTGTGCAGGCCTCCCGGACTCCAGCTCAGCCCACATCATTCTCCATGCATCATTACCACTGCAGAAACTCTGAGCCAATAAACAGCTCGGCGGACCTGCTCTTATTTAAAGGCAAGAAGGGAAATGGAAAACTACACATGCACACATACACACACACTTACAGTAATGCTGAACCTGCCCCTCTTGTTGACACACTCGCACATTAAAAAGCGATGACACAGTTCAACATTGAGGATCAAAAACACTCCGAGCGCTAAGTACACTTAGGCTCTTCTCGAAATTCCAAATGGATCAAATTTAGATGTGAGAGCTGTGATTAATAGCTGGAATATAAACTCACTGCTATTAAATTCACCCCTCAGGACTTTTCTTTGCAGAGGAACTTTCGAATAATTAAAACCTGTAATCACATTCAAGCATAACTGGCCAGTGTGCATCTGTGTCTGCAGAAGGAAGTGTGCGTTTCTTGTTTCCCCATCATCCCAAGACAATACTCGGCCCTGCAGAGCAAAGGAAATGGAGAATAAATAAAAGAAGACATTGGCAGCGCCGGAATAATTATACGCCACTCTATCCAATCTACATAAATAAACGCTCACGAGGCGAGAGAGAGAGAAAACGCTCACAGTTATGGTTAAAATCATTTTTCAGGCTTTTCAGGCCGCCACGTTCTGAAGCGTGTTTATGGCTGCGGGCGTGTTTTACATTGTAGATGAAATATTTGGTTTAGTACGTCGGGGCCGATGCCGGTGACTCACAGGAGGAGGATTGATGCAGAGTGTGTATCCTAACGTGACATTAACCATTCATCTCTGACTCATAGCACGGCAACACAAGGAACCAGACAATCTCTCTTTAACGTGTTACTGGATGATCTATTTCTGTGTGCCTCAGGCTTCCTCTGACCCGCCATGTGATCGTCGTTTGAAAAATCGGATTGACCCCGAGGGTTTCTATTTAAGCAATGTTGACCTTCATCACCAAGGTGTGAACGTATGATCAAGTACCTGTCTAAAGAAACACACATTACAGAGACAACAACACATTATTCACAGTGCAAAATTCAAAAACAGCATTGTCATAGTTACTGTAAGTCGTCAGCAATGAAGTCATGGGATTCCACAAATTCTCCATTTATCACGAAAGGTTAAATGACTCAACTTATAGGATCACTTACAGCCCTTCACACACACATTCATATACCAAAAGCAGGGTCATGCATGGCCGTCATCATTCACACACATTCATACCAAGCGGCAACCTCCAGTGTTGAAAAATGGCGCCAGTGCGAAAGTCCAGAAAATTACAGTTCCTCGAGTGTTCACTTGAAGCAAAAGCTCCTGAAGTCCTTTTAACACTAATGTTAAAATCCCCGTTTTAACTGCAGAAATAAAACATTCTTACAGCCTGGTTAAAAAAAAAAAGGAGCTTGTGTCATAATTGGTACAAACCGTATGGGATTGGGATCATCCATTTAGTATATTTAGGCAAAGTGTTATTCATAATTACGGGCAAAGCTGATCCAACTTGCAGGTGGGCTAGTTGCAGCTGTTTGCCAATAGGCTTACTGCTAAACCCAACAAGACCCGTGTGTGCCATGTTCCTTCCAAGCCACACACTCCGGAGTTGAGTATTCCCCTTTCTATTCAATGCTTGTGTTTCCACTTCATGCACTGCACTCAGTTTCAGGCGTGTCCCAGAAACGCCACTCTGCCCTGTTTCCCTCGAAATACCCGCAGTCTATTTTTTGACGGAGCTGTTTCCAGCGCGCATCAAGCTGGAAAGAGCAGGTCAACACGTACAGGAAAACTGACACTGGAACGCATCTGAAAGCAACTTACGAACATCAAACCGACCTCTTAAAGGGCTGAGCTGCGCTTCAGAAGCAGGAAGGTAGGGCGCATCGGAAAGGGTAAAATGGTGCAGACAGAACGTATAGCACACATGGATGCTGTTGGTTCCCCCCCAGCTCCACATCTTTGCTTCTTGAACGAAAGTTTGTTTGAGACTGCAGTTCCAACATGGAAACAGCCATACAGTAGTTGGGCTTTAAAACTCGACTTTAGAAACAAGTTGGTGACGTCACTGAGACTACGTCCATGTTTTATACAGTCCATGATTCACAGACCAATGCCTCCGCCTGCCGAGCTAACAATACTTCAATCGTCTGAATTGGCAAAAAATGTGCTCTCCTGCTGAGCCGCAGCCACAACTAGAAAATGTACAAGCATCTAGTGGCTCATTGGTTATTTTCTTAAACTTAAATTCTAGTATTGTATAAAGAAGAATCTATAAAAGTTGCCTCTATAGCCACTGCGGGATTCAGGGTGGTCTTTTGATATGCTGCAAAATATGTTTGATTAAGTTCATTCAAATTGAAAGAACAGCACTCGTGCCATGTAAGGACTGTCGCAACTGTAATTGGTAAAGTTGTGTTTTCACGTGCTAATGGAGATCGATGAAAGCAAAGGCAACATTCATGAAAGAAAAGAAAGATTTATTATTCGTCTACATTTCAGTAACACACATCTTAGCTGCATTTAATTGCAAACCTTTTGCTCACAGCAACCACTGCTCCCCATCACAGAGGATGAAAGACTGTAAACAGAACAGAGGCGTGACACGACATTACTTTTCAGTTTCATATTAGAGCATGACAAAACAATTACCTCTGTAATGTAAATTTATAGAATTATTGCAAAGCACATGAAGGCCTGAACTCGTGCCATACATTGATCTCGTGGTGCAATGTTGCAAAAATAGAAGAAATCCATTTCTCAGCTATAAAAACAATCCTGCAGGAATATAAATACAACTCCACTTCAAAAACAACCTTATGGAGCTCCACTCTTGAATTGAAGTTGTTTTTACTGCCTGTCTTGTCAGATGTTTCTCTCACACTCCAGAAACATGCAAAAATGTTAGGCGAAGAGGAATCTAAATTCTACCTGTCATGTCTGCAAATACAATTCTGAAGTCTGAAAGAGTGTTCAAAGTGTGCAAACAGGATGAAACAGCATAACAGCGCAGCTACAGCGACTTCAAAGAGACGATCCATATGCTCCTTTTTTGAGGTTTTGCATGCATTTTTTAAGACGTATCAGCACCTTAAGCATTAAAAAAAATTAGCTTTGCACAACTTTTTAAAACAACATCCAACTCAGAAATAAACACGCATAACAAGTTGAGCTCTGGTTAAAGTCTTTCTACACACAAGCTGTGCAAAATCAATTAATTCTACAGTAAATATGCCTCAAACAAAGTACATAATATCCATTACATCAGATTACATGAAGTCTAACAACACTAATTTCTGTCTAAAGCCAGCCGCTCTGTTAAATAAAGCCCATAAATCCAGAAATGGGAGACACAAATCAGGGCTTCATCTCATTTTTATCCTCCCGGCTAGCACCACATGTCCAGTTTATCTGATAGGAAGCTATGAGTCACAGTCGTTGTTCACAGCCGCTATCTGTTTGCCTCATCGAGACACTTGTTGCCCTTAGCTGTTTACAACAGAGGGCAGCTCCAAGGCTGCATGGGGATGCTGGGCTCCCCAAGGGGCTTAACAGAGCTGATCAGATAGCACTCTGACACATTTGAACACACACACACACACACACACACACACACACACACACACACACACACACACAGGCCGTTAGCCTCACAAAAAGATATACAAACCCTAAAATATGTACACACATTTAAGCAAAAACTTACAAACCTGCATAAAAAGCACACTGATGCAACACCGATGTGCAGGCTGATTGCTTATAGACACAAATACAAATCCGGACAGATTCAGACACAAGGTAGCAGGGGTCCAGATCAGCACCAGCATGCATCAGTGGATTTGTAAAGCAGGGCTTTGGCTCAACGGTTCACTGGCCACCACGCTCCATCAGCCCTCTGTCAGTCTGTCCATCGGTCTGCTCGTCCGTCTGTCAGTGCAGAGAAGAAATGCTCCAGCTTCCCATTCTGAGCTCGGCTGACGGACAGAACAGGCTTCACTTCACTGCAGAGCAACAATATTATACACTGCTACATACTGTACAGCTGTTCCACGTCATAAATCTGGGTCTTATCAATTTCAAGATGTTTGTGTTGGAAATTGTTTACGGAGGCTTTGATATCTGGGGAGTCTTTACAGACACTATGAGATCTGGGGAGTCTTTACGGACACTATGAGATCTGGGGAGTCTTTACGGACACTATGAGATCTGGGGAGTCTTTATAGACACTATGAGATCTGGGGAGTCTTAACGGATACTATGAGATCTGGGGAGTCTTTACAGACACTATGAGATCTGGGGAGTCTTAACGGATACTATGAGATCTGGGGAGTCTTTACGGACACTATGAGATCTGGGGAGTCTTTATAGACACTATGAGATCTGGGGAGTCTTTACGGACACTATGAGATCTGGGGAGTCTTTACAGACACTATGAGATCTGGGGAGTCTTTATAGACACTATGAGATCTGGGGAGTCTTTACGGACACTATGAGATCTGGGGAGTCTTTACAGACACTATGAGATCTGGGGAGTCTTTACGGAGGCTTTGATATCTGGGGAGTCTTTACAGACACTATGAGATCTGGGGAGTCTTTACAGACACTATGAGATCTGGGGAGTCTTTACAGACACTATGAGATCTGGGGAGTCTTTACAGACACTATGAGATCTGGGGAGTCTTTACAGACACTATGAGATCTGGGGAGTCTTTACAGACACTATGAGATCTGGGGAGCCTTTATGGACACTATGAGATGTGGGGAGTCTTTACAGACACTATGAGATCTGGGGAGTCTTTACAGACACTATGAGATGTGGGGAGTCTTTATGGACACTATGAGATGTGGGGAGTCTTTATGGACACTATGAGATCTGGGGAGTCTTTACGGACACTATGAGATCTGGGGAGTCTTTACAGACACTATGAGATCTGGGGAGTCTTTACAGACACTATGAGATCTGGAGAGTCTTTACGGACACTATGAGATCTGGAGAGTCTTAATATAATATAATATATCAAAATATTGAAATGACTACATATCAGTATTAGTAATGGACGTTTCTATATTGTCGTTGAATTATACTTACCGTCTGACGGTCGCGCTAGCTTGATGCTACCTCAGCGAACGGAGCTCTCCTTGTGTTTTTTACTCCTCTTACATTTGGATTTTTCAGTTGAACTTTTGATGGACTTTGTTTTTTAATTTAAACTCTCTGAAGTAAGCTCTTGTTTTTGTAGTCAGAAATTAACACAACTTGTCCACAAGATGCAGTATGCAAATAACCACTAGGAGCAGTATGATTATATGGTGATGAGACCAGACATGACAACGTTGGAGACATCAGAGAGCTGCTTCAACAATGGCGGAAAGTTTTGAAGAAAGTTAATAGATCAAGTCCGCAACTAGCCGCACTATGATGTGTCATTGCCGTTGCTGGCGACAGATCATCTCTATGTTTTACACCGTCTGATTTATGTGGTGCTCCCTCTAGAGGAATCCTCCAGTAACACGCGTTGTACATAAACAAGTATGTGAACATTCACGTCCACGACGCAGCCGCTTTTCTGTGTTTTTTTCTACCAGTCGACGTGTACGCGTGGTTCAAAAGCACGTTTATTTGAGCCTTTAGACTGCATTTGTTCCTCTCATTTATTTTATTAAAAATACTGACAACTTACTTGATACTTATTTCAAGCATGAATTATTTGATTGAATAGAGTATTTCTAAAGTCTTGTTTTTCTCCATTTTGAAGAAGTATTTTGATCAATCTTTAAAACATGATCTCACTTTTTTTACTTTAGACATTAAAAAGAAAATACCAAAGAGACTATTTTCACCACTGAAAAAAAGAGAATGATAAAATAATTTCCTTTAATGAGACAATAATGAACCATCATTTTGAGAAATAATGAAATACGTGAACATTATAGATTAAACAGGTCATGTTGTGTCTAATCATGAACATATTTGATTATAAGGGGCTCTTAAAGATATTTTACATGATCTTAAATAAAACTGATTATTAGGAGAAAAACACTCAAACATTGCTTATGAATAATGCTACATTTTTATTTGGTATGAGATAATAATGATATCTAATTAACAGTCAGAAAAAAGTTACCATCCCGGCCAGTAGGGGGTGTGAGAGCCCCATGTCTCCCCCTTCATGCCCTCTCTTTCATATGTGAGAGCTTATCACTGCGTCTAGTTTACGCGGAGCATCGTCACCCATGACTATATAAGTATGTGTGTTGGTGGTGATGGAGGCAGGTAGGCTGGAGGTGCCCTGTTGGTGAACCTCCACTTTTGATTGACACCAGCAGCCCGTCCGACCAGTTTGGATTCCAGGCGGCTGTTCGCTCCACTTTAAATTGCTGCCTTACTCATTACTGCAGCAAACAGACAGATATTTGTTAATGAATCCACATGCTCCAGTAACCCTAGCTTCTTCCTCTGAGGGAAGAGCACCCACGTCCTCCGAGGAGTTTCTTCTCGGACTGGGGAGGGGGGTTTGGGGTGGAAGAGGGTCGGGGCAAAGGTCAAGGGCGGGGTCACAGGGTTTTAAGACGCGAGGGTCCACCAGTCAGAGGTTATCTGGGCCTAATGGAGAGGTTAGAAGCTAAGAAATGCAACAATACTGGGTGTCATTGCAGCACGCAGTTCGTCTCAATTACACAACAAAGAAGAGGATATACAAACAATGTTTGTGACGGTAATGAGGTTAGGAAGACCTGAAGACTAACTGAGTCTGACTGCTTCTTGTTTGTTTTATTTTGAAAGGTGATACAGCATCAGTGTTTATCTAAATCACTTTAAAAAAAGACACGTCTTTGGCAGCAGATGTTTCCTGTCAGTCAAATAAAGTCGATTTAAATGAGATGACAAAGACTCACACTGAGCTCATTTCTACTGTTGCTGTAATACATCTGTGACGGCTTTCATGCTGAGATGTTTGTGTGTGAAAGAAGAAGAAGGAGGATTAATTTCTGACACTTCATCATTGAAGAAGATTAAGCAGAGTGCTGATGCTATCTCAGAGTATGCTATCTCAGAGTATGCTCTTCACAGGAAAACAGGAGTTTGTAGCAGAGGCTTATGCAAAGTGATCCTCAAAGACAAAGTGCTTTTGAATCCACACTCTGAACTGAATCGAAATTGTTGATGAATAATAAACCATCCTGTTGTGTGGTAATTACTGTCATTTCAACCAGCAGGTGCCAGGTGAGGATTTACTTTTATTTGACTGTAACAGGAATCAGGCCCCCCATGAAGTTTCTGAGCCCCTGAAAGGCAGAGTGATGGGTCCTCTGCAGATGAGATTTTTTCATATCAGTGCATATATTGGATCAGTAGCGCTAGCCTCCTGGCTAACATTTGCAACATCCGATCCGATCAGCCTTTGGATCCAGCTGAAAACAGTTTGTTGCCTTGGGGTCAAATGCCCGACAGCATTCTTTAATATCTGCCATCCTTATTTCAGGGTGTGGGTATACAAAGTCCGACATTACTGGTCTAACCTTTAAGTTCAGTGGGCCGGCATGACGTTAACATCACAAACAAAAGGTTAACCATTTTAAGAAAGGGAAGGGAGGAGGGGTATTTTATTTTGAAATAGGCAACTATCAACAAAATATGTGTTTTTCTGTGTTAATAAGAAAAGGTGAGTATTTAGGTGTAAAACAAAACTGTGTAATCATTCCTTAAATTTAGGATGGGTTATGTTTTTTGCTATCTGTCATGCAATAAAACAAACCAAGACCAAGACCCGAGAACAGAGTGCTCTGAGACCGAGACATGACCAAGACATTCAGGGATCAAGACTGAGTCAAGGCCAAGACCGAGGCAGGATCAAGAAAAATCATCTTGTGTGCAGCAGGCGTGTCACTCACTTAGACCGTAACACCAGAAGGGTTGCAGCTGTAACCGGGGGATAAAAATATTATGAATGAACTGAAGTTATTCGTTCTTTTAGAAAGGGGTGTTTACCTTCTAATCACAGTAATGATGTGGAAAAATAGCCTGTCAGTGGTGGTCTACACCGGTCTTGATTTAAAATCTGGAGTCCGCCTACTCTGAGACCGAGTAAAAATGCCTTTGATTCAGAGACGAGACCTTTTAAAAGAGGTCTCAGATTAGAAAGTAGCATAGAAGAACTTACTGTTAGTATGAGTTCATACGGAGCACTGAAGTCCTAAAAAGTAAAAAAGAAAAAGGCTTGTGTGTACAAAGGATATCTTGTGGTGGTAGAAGAATGCAGGATTTGATGAGGAGTGGGTTTGTGAGGATGTATCTGAACTCTGCTGAGCTGGACTGGAGGTGACCGGGGCGGAGGAGGGTCGCAGCGATCACACTGAAATGACAAACTGACTGCGAACGAGAGAAAACAGATTTTAAAATATGACCTCAGCAGGATGATTGGTTGAGAAAAGTTTTGGCAGAATCTGGTTGAAATATTATTTAACGAATAAACGCCCATAATCAGCTGATCTTTATTTACCTAAAGGTTGCTCCTGTACTGATCATGAAAATGCTAAGCTAAAGTGACATGATAAATATAACACCTAATAAACATCAGCATGTTAGTGTTGTTTTTAAGACTGTTACTTCACTCTCTCTGTTTTCTTCTTCACTGTTCAAGATTCTCAGATTCACGTCCATAAAAGCCCAAGAACTACTCTCTGAAGTTTACACATTTTCAGCTCGTGCCCCCATGCTGCTCCAGGGTGAATGAGCGTCTACTTGCTTCTCTCCTTTGACTTTCTCTGCACTCATTCTGCTGCTAAAATTAGCTCTGTTCGGTCTGAACTCTGAGCTGAACTGTCACGGCCCCAGCTGCACTCTCTCTCCTGTTTGTGTGACTGACCTCTGCTTTGGAGTATCAGTGTGTGCAGAGGTGCTGCTTGTCAACAGGCAGGGCAACTGATTTGGGCCCCAGACCAGTAGGGGGCCCCTGAGGGCTCAACAACCAAAGCAGTAGCCCAAAATGTGCAAATTTTGCAATGACAGAAGAAGAGCTCCTTAAGGGGGCCCCATCTGACAGCACTCACTCTTGTTGCCGTGTTAAGTGTTGCATGCATTATTGCTGTGAAAACCGAACTTTGTCAGTGAAAGTCAACGAAGGAAAATAAAGAGGAATTATACGACTATAGGAAAGAAAACAGAAACAGTAACAAAGAGGAAGAGGAGGAAGCGTTGGGACACTGGCAGACATGATGGTGATGAACGTCATTGGAGGGCCCTCAAATGATATTTGCCTAGGGCCCCAACAGACTCAAGAATTGCTTCAGAATTATCTGTGTGTGTGTGTGTGTGTGTATATGTGTGTGTGTGTGTGTGTGTGTGTGTGTGTGTGTGTGTGTGTGTGTGTGTCCTCCAGTCCTAATTCGTCCACCTCTCCTGCTGCTGGTGAAGCTTGGTTGGTGCACAGGAGCACTGAAACGTTTGATCAGATGACAGCAGCTGCCGTCACACTTCTTTAAAAAAGCTTGAGCAGCCATTACTTTGTGCAGCTTCGTTTGTTTACAGCTCGCCACTGTGCCTCTTGTTGTCTTGGTCTATGTTGGTGAAATGTTCTGCAAAGTGTCTTCAGGGTTCTGAGGCACTCGTTTGTTCGACTGGGACAGGTAGTTGTAAAGTTTCTTTAGTAAACACACACACACACTTACATTTGATGTTGTGTTTAGAAACACTAGGTTAGGGGTGCTGTCCATTTGTTGTTTGTTTAGTGTGTAGTAAGGTTTTATGCTCATTCCTTTTCACCCATCATAAAGTTAGCATTTAAAACACTTATTTAGAGTCCTTCTGTTTTACTCGAGCAGCTCTCGGCCCTTTCAGTTCGCCTTCACAGTTTTACTTCTTTTGTAGTAAATAACTTTAATTCACCAGCACCATCTGGTTTTTATGTTACTTCCCTTTCCCCCCTTGAGCCGGGTCGTAACAGCAACAAAGAAAAAGGATGTAGAAGAAACATATTCAATCAAATCATTCTCATACATAAATGCTCTTTCACTGCTGTCCTACTATTTGCTGTGGGCGTCTGTGGATCAGTGGTAGAGTCAGGCATCTCTCAACTGGAAGGTTGAGGGTTTGATCCCCAGCTCCTGCGGCCATGTCCGATGGGCAAGACACTTAACCCTAAAATAATCCTACTGCATTGCAGCACACATGGCAGCCTCTATCATCAGTGTGTGAATGTTTAGGTGTGACCTGCGGTGTAAAAGTGCTTTGAGTAGTCATAAGACTAGAAAAGAGATAAACAAGCTCAAGTCCATTTACCTTTTACAATGAGCCTTAGAAACACAGGTAGAAAACTGGTTCACATGCAGCATTCACTACACACACTTTCCATTCATTGTTAAAACTATCATGCACATTCTGAGCAATGACTGAGATTTGTCCGCTCTTTTCAAAATGCATCCCCTCTCTCATCTGCCAGTTAAATTAATGAGCATGCTCAAGTCCAGGCAGTTGGAATTTGCCATGCCTGCAACCTGTTGACCACTACAAGGTAGGGCATACTGTCAGACAAGAACCAATTCAAGAAGTTCAAGAATATTTTCCTCACAAATCAAAAGGACTCCCAGGTGAATTTAAAGCTCAAAGCTTATTAAAGTTTTTAGGATTTCAGGGGTGTATTGCCCAGTTTGTAACATTTGTAAGCAAAATAATGTAAATGTAGGAGTAACATTACTCAATGTAGGAATGAAAAAAGTTACATTTTGACTACGGGAGTGGGAGCAATTTGGGGTTAAGTGTCTTGCCCAAGGACTCGTGGGACATGTGGCTGCAGGAGCTGGGGATCGAACCACAGACCTTCTATTTGAAAGACAATAGACTCTACCACTAAGCCACAGCCGCCATGTTTAACAGAGGAAATTACAAAGTAATCACCAGTTGGATACAACCTTTTTCAATTGTTTTTTCAGTAATTTTAACTTTCTTGAAAAATGTCTTCAATAACAGAAACCTAATTAAGATATTCTTTCTGCTCTCTCTCTCTTATGCTCTTGTGTTCAGTGTGTGTTTGGAGGTGCACAGGGGACTAGTTTATTTCAGATCCCATGTACTGCATAATGAGAGTAACCTTTGCTGGGAGAAGTGTGCAGGAAAGGGCTTTGTTGGAGGATAAGGCCGGTCATAAAAGGCTACTGTGCTGGTGCTGAGAGACATATCAAACCCGTGTGGCACAATATCAAACAATGTGCCTTTTTTATTTTTGCTCAAAATATCCTGCAGTTTCCTTAAGCTTCGCTGGCTCTAAATTGTGCACTGACTGATACTGTGTCCCAAACTCACACTAAGCTTAGCGCTTTTAATCTTTTGATCACTGGACCAAATAAATTCATGTTCCGCGCGAGGCCGCAGGGGGAAAAGTAATAAGAAATGGCCCTAGAGGCACAATGGGCTGCAGCTCAGTGCATAGAGACAGTGTGTCTCTTTGCCGTGTCTGTGTTTGTGCTTATTCGTATATTTGTGTCTCTACATTTTTGATGTGTCCTCTTTGTGTTTCTCTGTTTGTGTGATCCAGTAAAAGATGCCTCATGGAGCTTAGCGGCCGATTCATTTCAGAGCTCCTTCTAAATTACCACAGCCTTTGCATAAAGCCCGACAAAGACACTCAGCTTTGAAAAATGATGAAAAAAAAGGGCCAGCAGCAGATTACACTTCAGCCCCATCACTGTGTAACAGCTCATAAACAACAGTGATCACCAACACAGGCAGAGCTGCAGTTTGAGGCTGATGAGGAAGATTTATGCTGCTTTAGGATTCATACATGAGCAGTTTTTGGAGTCTCGATTGAAAAGAAAATCCATTAAAGACCCGACAGAGAAAATAAAATACAATACAATTCATTGATAGGCAGTCATAGAATATGATGTATTTATGAATCTGTGCCATATATCAGCCCGCCACATTATCGGGCGTTAGAAAGTGCAGAATAGTCTGTGCATTACCATTTAGCTTTAGCCTGTAGCTAATCTAAGAAGTTCCAGGAGAATACACCCACACTGATTACTTCAAAGTGTTTTAAGTTTGAACATCTTTAGCCTCACTGTTACATTTCTCTAATTGCTGCTTAATAATATAATGCATTGTGATTAATAGAGGTCAAAACTCTGATGGGAAATAAATCTGCTATTCGTCATTTACACATGAATGCATATTCAAACAAAGTTCTGCAGTCACCTACAGCGATGGATTATGTAAACTAGCTATAGTGTAAATTTGAATTTAAAGTGTGTTTGCTAAATCTGTCTAATCGTTTAAATTAGAGCCATAGCTCCTTCAGTCTAACTCTCTCTGCAGAGCTGTTAAGTTAGCAGAGGTAGCTCCAGCTTGCCTGAGAGAAGTTGGCCAGTTTGTCTTTGGCTCAGAGGGAGCGGCGCTCTCATGAGCCGGGCTCATCCATCCAGGTGGCTGCTGACAGGGCCAGATAAGCATCTCACCCTGGGCAAAAATAACACAGCGTCCCATTGAGACTTGATAATTACACGGGCCTACTGCCACACCAGGCCTGATGTATGGCCCCAGATAGCCATCTCACACCCACTAAGCTGCTGCACACACACACACAAACACACACACACACA
Organism: Tautogolabrus adspersus; assembly: GCA_020745685.1. NCBI lineage: Eukaryota > Metazoa > Chordata > Actinopteri > Labriformes > Labridae > Tautogolabrus > Tautogolabrus adspersus. The sequence continues at coordinate 2,490,862 of CM036534.1, read as the reverse complement.
CACACACACACACACACACACACACACACACACACACACACACACACACACACACACACACACACACACACACACACAAACTCTCAAACACTTCCACTTAACACATGGGTTGAAAGAGCGCGCATGCATACCCAGCGAGACGGCATATCAATTCCATAATAGATCTTGAAAATGCATCTGCAGCTAAGTTGAGCTCTAACAGAACACAGAACAGGTCTGATGTTTCACTCAGTGTAAGTGATGAGAAAGTTTAAAGTGTTATATTATTCTTTAAGGCTGCAGGTGCACACAACTCCTTCAACACTGACTCTCACAAGATAAGAAATAACATTGACACCGAGCGTGACGGGGAGATGTTGGCGTGCTATCTTTACTTGACACCAAACAAGCTACTTGTTGACTCTACACTCGACAGCCTGCTCAGAGTCTGGTAAATAACCCCGGTCAGATATGAGCAGCAGCAAGCATAGGTTAGTAAAACTCAGAAACATGTCTTATAAGGATATAAATACATATGTAGTAGGATTTTTTACAGCAGGTACTGTATGACCAGCCATACGATAAAAGTCAATCTGTGTTAGTTTGGTCATCAAGATTCACTTTAATATTAATATTAATGATAATAGATGTAAGGTTGATATTTGTAGCGGTTGGAGTCAGGAGGGAGGGAGACAGGGAGGGTGGTAGAGGGGTCCACAGCAGCAGGCCATCCCCACCAACAATCCAGAGGAACCTACAAGACAAGAGAGCTCAGAACTCCGAGAAAGATATGGTAAGTCACTAAGATTTACAGATAATGACATGCAGTAATATGATGTGAGTGCACAGAGCGAGAGAGAAAGAGAGAGAGACGGACAGATAGGAGCTCAAGATGCCAGTTCACTTAGTAGTCTTAGCCTATAGCAGCATAACGAGGAGCTGATCCATACCTGCGCCAGCCCTAACTACAAGCTTTACCAGAAAGGAAAGTTTAAAGCCTATTCTTAAAAGTACAGAGTCTGCCTCCCGGACCCTGACTGTTAAATAAATACAAAAGAGAGGGGCCTGATAACTAAGGCTCTACCTCCCATAGTACATTGAGAGACCGTAGGTACCACGAACAGGCCTGATAACTGAAGGTCTGTACCTCCCATAGTACATTTAGAGACCGTGGGTACCACGAGCAGGCCTGATAACTGAAGGTCTGTACCTCCCATAGTACATTTAGAGACCGTAGGTACCACGAGCAGGCCTGATAACTGAAGGCTCTACCTCCCATAGTACATTTAGAGACTGTAGGTACCACGAGCAGGCCTGATAACTGAAGGCTCTACCTCCCATAGTACATTTAGAGACCGTAGGTACCACGCGCAGGTCTGATAACTGAAGGCTCTACCTCCCATAGTACATTTAGAGACTGTAGGTACCAAGAGCAGGCCAGATAACTGAAGGCTCTACCTCCCATAGTACATTGAGAGACTGTAGGTACCAAGAGCAGGCCGGATAACTGAAGGCTCTACCTCCCATAGTACATTTATGGACTGTAGGTACCACGAGCAGGCCTGATAACTGAAGGCTCTACCTCCCATAGTACATTTAGAGACTGTAGGTACCACGAGCAGGTCTGATAACTGAAGGCTCTACCTCCCATAGTACATGTAGAGACTGTAGGTACCACGAGCAGGCCTGATAACTGAAGGCTCTACCTCCCATAGTACATTTAGAGACTGTAGAGCAGGCCAGATAACTGAAGGCTCTACCTCGCATAGTACAATTAGGGTGCACTCACACTAGGAAAATTGTCCTGTATCGTGTTAAGCACGATTATCCCCCCTCCCCATTGGCCTGCACTCAACCAGCTCCTCTTGTACATAACGTCGTAATACAATGCATGTATGACCTACCCATTCATACCCATTCACACACTGATGGCAGTGGTCGCAATGTTAGTAAGACCATCAGATGTAACTAATCCCATTCATACGCCGCCGACGAAGCAGAAGGAGAAATTTGGGGTTAAGTGTCTTGCCCAAGGACACATCGGACACATTGCTGCAGCAGCTGGGGATCGAATCCCCAACCTTCTGTTTGAACGAGTCTTCCACTGAGTCACAGCCGCCCCTTTATTATGAAGTGGGCTAAGTTTACCAGACAAGGCGGACTCAAGAAAAAAGAAAAAAGAGATGTACGGTCGAGTCTGCAAATTGGAGAACCACACAGAGATCAAGACAGCTACTTTACTGACTTTGTGTCTTATTTTGAGTCATTTTAGTCAGATTCAGACATAACACTCCAGGATTTCTCCATAATAAAAGGCTGTCCACATTGTGTCCCCGTGCTTGTGCTCATGCATGAATTGTAACGTGCCAAAGCACACCTCTTCCAAGCGTGCCAGGGCCAAGGAAGTGTACCGTGCTTGAGCATGGATTGGAGCACTCACACTAGTCAAGCGAACTGGACTTTAGGGGTGAAGCGTGCTTAAGCATGATACGGATTGCCTAGCGTGAGTGCGCCCTTAGCAACTGTAGGTACAACAAGCAGGCCTGCATTCTGAGAGCGTAATGCTGTATAGGGGTAGAGTGTAAGGTTCTCACACTTGTTTTTTTCATACTTACTTACAATACAATACTTTATTGTCCCCCAGGGGGAAATTTGTTATCACAGCTTTGCACAGTTGGTACACATAAAGAAAACATATAACAGCAGATAGAAACACAACAAAGAAGGGGCCAGTCAGCGTGGAAGCTTGTTTAGGGCTTCAATCGCTGAGAGGGACAAAGCTCTTTTTGAAGCGTGCCCTCTTCCAGGTCAGGGTTCTGTATCTCCGACCCGATACTTAATTACTTACTTATAAACACTTGGTGGCCTCCAAGAAGCTATTACAACTTGTATGTTGGTCCCCACAGGAAAATCTAATGTCAGCCCTTCAGGTGAGAAGCATGAATGTAAGCCATCACAGAATCACATACCAGTGTTAGTGGAGTTCTCCTGGGAGTGTGAAGTACAGGGCCAGGCTTTTGTGCAAACTTTCAGGCGATCTTTCCTTCTCTAAAGTCGTCATCCTTCATCTTGTGAGCTGACACGCTGACAGATATGGATATGGAACTAATATGGACCATTGTGTGTCTTATGGGACTACCACCATCTGATACCGCCTCCTGGGGGCGAGTTCACAGAGACAGCAAGAGTTCACGACATGCCTGACTTTGTGTTGTCGCCCCCCCTGGGGTTCAAGCGCCTATGATTTATGGCAGGGTACTGTACTGCTATCATGTAGCTGGTCACTGCCTGATGTTAGCTACACTCAGGACAACGACACAGAGATAAACTCAGTGAGTGACACGCCCACTTAAAATACAAAATCATCTTTACATGTTACACTTTACATACACATAATGGACGAGGGAGCACGGGGCTGTAACTGAACGGAGCGGACACGCAATGCATATGTGTCTGGGCGAAGTTGCTGATAGAGTATGGCATAAAGAGATCATGACAGAAACGATCATTAATATTAGCAGCAGAGACTCAAAAAAAGACATCAAAGCTCCAAAAACAACGCTAAAGTACATCAAAATTACAACTTAATACCAAGTACAACATTTAAATCAATCAATATATTTATTTGAACCTATATCTTATACATCCCATTTAAAGGAAACTGAGGCTGAATCGAAACTAAGTCATTCAAGATGTAAACTCTAGGTCTCCAGTGAGCCACGTTTTGTCCAGGCAGTGTGTGGGACAGTGTAGTGTAACAGCATCAGGCTGGTTGAACATGTGCAGCCGTAGAGGAGAACCCTCAGAGCCTCGCAGCCACAGAAACAGGCCTCATTAATCTCAGCCTCCCTGACAGCACCATTGTAGCCTCATAAATAGTCCGGAGCCCATATCTGATACTCCACAGTGACGGGTGGGGAGATGGAACAGAGATGTACAATACTGGGGGTTTTCTCATAGAGGATAACTATCTTTACAACGATGTAAGCACACACGCAGAGAAAGTAATATCTCCATGCTGTCTTACACAACAAACCTCCTGCCACATGCCAAACGGAGCTGATCACTAAATACGACAGGATGAGATTACTGGAGTTCAACCTGAACCTGCAGGTTTTGTTCTTTAAACACATTCCTTTAGGTTAGAGGAAACAGTAGTTGTACCTGACTATAGCATGTTCACAAAAAAAGATGAAGAACCAGGAACAAAATCACTGAAGTAATGCATCATTATAATCACAATCAGTTGATGTGAGTTAGTAGGAGCTAAATTTAACTCTGCATCCTTAGTGAGATTGTTTTTCTCCAAAATCCTGATAAATACAAACAAATACATGCTGTGCACAAATATTTTACTAGGGGACACATCCAGGTGTCCCCTAGTAAAATATAGGGGACACCTGGACGTTTGTACAGCACTACTACAATAGCGAAAGTGACGCAAATGGGATTTTTCATGGATAGTTTTGCACACAGTAAAGAGTCCATTAGTAGTAACTAATCCCATTCATACACATTCATACGCCGCAGATAAAGCAGCGGGAGCAATTCTGGGTTATGTGTCTTGCCCAAGGACACATCGGACATGTTGCTGCAGGAGCTGGGGGTTGAAAGAGATACTGATCCACAGCCGCCCCAATATATTGTTTTTTATCTGTTGTAGATCAATAATAAATGAGTGATTAAATGTTTGCATGCGTCACTTGCTCATACATTTCTTTTCCCAATTAAAAACTTGTCAATGATCATTTTGAAATATCTGACTGTGGGAGCTATTTCGTCTTTATTTGTAATTTAGGTTTTTGTTTAGTATTTTGTTTTGGTTGTAAACACCAGGGGGCAGTGGGCACCTTGCCAAGCCCTCAGGTTGAGGGGAACCCTTTAAATGTTGCAGGTGTGTCACTGTGGGGTGATGCACCAGGAAAGGGAGACAGGTTTTTTACCAGGTGAATGAGATGCTGTATGACATGTTTGTTAGTTTTTTGCATGATCATGAATTAAAATGAAGGAAACTGATTAATGACCGAACATGAACTTTCTTTTTCACTGCGTACGGACCAACTGGAACGGTGCATCTTGGGGTTTTTTTGATAGCGACTTTACCCAGCTGCATTAGACGTCTTCTTGAAAGCAGCATGTAGCTCTACAGTATAAGATGAGGTAAGTGGCGTCTGTTCAACCACCACAGTAGTAAAGAAGCAGACAGTTCCACAGCATGCTGATACAATCAAGCTGACAATGTTATCATGCAGATGCATGGGCGGATTATAATGACCACAGGCCCTGGACACAAACTCGCCTTGAACCTCAATATCTACACACACAAATATTACACACGCACAGGGCAACCCACAACTACACAGCACTTATCCCTTTGAAATCCTTCCTTCCTTTTATCTACATGAAATAGTTTGTAGTTCTAGTTTGCACATAGAAAAGGTCGTTTGCAGCTTGCTCTCTCGCTCAAGCTCTCACTCTCGTTGACTTTCCCTTCCTTTCTCTGAAAAAACATAAAAAGCAGGAAGGATAAGAATATTTAGTCCAATATTTTAATAGCAAGACTCCCATTCTCCAGGACCCTGGGCACTTGCCCACTTTGCCCATGTGTTGGTCCACTTATGTGCAGATGTTCAGCAGGTACAAATTTCATCATGTCCACCACCTTATGTTAGCAAAGCAGCTTTTGTTAATTTGCCCTGAAAGCAGATAACATGTGTGGCTGGTGGAAATGTCGTCAGTTCTTCTGGTCATCACTGCAAAGCTAAACAGATTTTAAATTCTGACCTCATGATAGTGGCAGAGAGGATATTCTTTTCTATAATACTGCTAATATGGATAAAATGTTTATTTTTCATTTGATAAAATACGATAAAAAGACAGATTTTCTTATCATATAAAGGGCTTTAAATTATTCCTTGGATGTTTCCTGAATGTCTTGTTGAAGCATTCTTGGCTTCCCCTCTCCTGACGACAACCACTGTTGCTTCTGTTGCTTTACCTCCTGCTGTTATCATCTTGCAGTTTAACTGACTGGAACAGTCTTTCCTCCAGTAAATGTCTCTCTCCCGCTGCGTCCTCTCCATCCTCTCAGCATCTCGTTCCTGGCCGATACACCTCGGCACACGGCTCCCAGCGGGGGGAGGACATCCACACCACTGACCTGTGAACCTGTCAACCAATCTAACCCCCCCCCCCCTGCACCCTCTGCCCCCATCCTCATGTCAAACATGTAAATGAATGTAGGCCAGGTGGTGTCAGCACAGAACAAGATTTTAAAATACCAGACTCTGCCTCTAAGATTTAGCCCAACCTTGGACTAATCCCTAATCCTGACTAAACCCTGATCTGCTCAGAAATGAGCTCAGTTAAAATGGATTCTTCCCGTTTTTAGTTCTAATGGTAAACAAAACAGCTTTCAACCGACCTAATCCCACCTGATGAAGCTGCCAACCCTGCTCAAATCTATACAACATAAGTGGAAGAAAGTTGTGACAGTAGAAGAACATTAAGTCTTTATTAATCCCTCAAGGGGAAATTCACTTTCACACTCTGTTGTTGAGACATGCCGCACACACATGCTGCACACTAGGCTGTAAACAGGATCCTATGGACATGCACTAATGGAAAGATGTCAGAGTGAGGGGCTGCACAAAAAAGGAGCACCTGAGCCCCTAGGGTTTATTCAAAAATGTTGGATTTATCACATCATGGGCCGTTTGCCTGCAAAAGCAACGGTAAGTATTGTGGTAAAGGATGACCTGGGTGTTTCATCTCAGCCTGAACACTGTGCTTTTTGAGGGCCAGTATCTCAGTCTGTAGGGATTTGGGTTCAATCCCAGTACGGACCAAGAACTGGAAATTGGTCTGGTAGCCGGAGAGGTGCCAGGTCACTTACTGAGCACTGGCAAGGTGCTCTTTAGCAATACACCGACCCCCCAACTTTCATGTGCAGTCCCCTAACTCTGACATCTCTCCATTAGTGCATGTCCATAGGATCCTGTTTGTGCATGTGTGTGTGTTTCAGCCTTTGAGTGTGTAGCATGTTCATAAGTAAAAGTGTAAAAATGGAATTTCCCCTTCACGGATTAATAAAGTATATCTTTTTCTTCTTCTTCTTTCTTTTCTACAAAGATGTTGTCTGCTGGGGTGTTTGGGGAAAAAAACTTGAAGTTGAATTTGTCCTAACGGAGTACTTTCAAGAGATGTCCTCACATTCTCCGATCTCCAATAACATACAAGTCTTATAAACTTGTTCACTTTTATTACCAATTGTAGGATTGTTATCCCTCCCTTTTGTCCAGCTCGTTTGCTCATCCAAACTTCCTGTTCCATTATTTCGACACTCAGCTGCTTTTACAATCCAGACTTCACAGACCCACAATTAGCTACAACTAGTTTTAGCTTCCAACAAACCTCGAACCCTTTCTCATTTGATCCTCACTAAATGTCTGGTGAAAGCAGATGAAGTTGTTTTTAATGGCAGAAGTCGGAGCCCCATGCAGAGCGGGGTCATGTCTGGCCCATGACCGCCCACCTCCCCTCTGCCCTCAGCAGGAGCAGGGTGTCTGTTGAAGCTGTTGATGAACTTGTTTTCCAGACAGCGTGTTACCTTGGCCTGTGGTTTTAAAGTGAGGGAATGCACCCTGTGGGACCTGAAACTGAACCACCTGCTGCACTCACCCACCCCTCTCGATGACTCCCAGCCTTCTCCTTTTACCAAACAGCAGTTTCTAAGAACACTCAGTCCCTGCTATTTGGCATGGTAGGGGATGTGTTCAAGGGGGGTGTGGGGCTGCTGTATTTGTGTTTGTGTATTGTATGTCTGTGTTTGTGTGTGCATGTGCGACTGTCCATCCGGAGTAGGGCTTATATGTATGTGTGTGAGCGTGTTTAGAGGGGTGAAGAGACCAGCAGCTGAGGCCTAATGAGCTATAATGAGGTCTAATAGTGGAAAAGTCATCTCTAAGCCGTGACCTTGGCATTAAGACTGATGCCCACAACCATAACACATCTAAAAACAGCCTGGGAAACAAGCTCAAACACGCTGTCGTCCCACATGGCGGTAAGTTATCTTCCATACTTCACAGGAGGCTTTGAATTACCTCAGAGTTGAGCAGCAATTACAGATTATACGCAGCGAATCTGAGATTTAGGCTTTGAAAAATATTTCCATTACAGCATTTATGAGAATAACGGAGAGAGTTTGGCATGATGAGCATGTAAATAATGACACAGGAGAAGGTGTCTGGCTTTAAACATCTATATGTGCATTTGGTGAAGATATGACTTTGACGTGTCTGATCCACCAATCAGACACGTCGCTGTGACACTCTATGATCATGTGAAGTGTAGTTTGTTACAAAAATTCAGCTGCTTCCACTAGAAAGATGAGGACATGGTGTGCTGATTGATTTCTAATTATATCAAAATCAGATGGAAACAATAACATCTTAGCTAATTCTGCTAAACCTTGCTGCCACAAATCAAGAAGTTGGTCCTCCATTTCTGATGTCCGTCTAAGAGTGCGGTCACACTGGCCATCCATACCATGCCGTACTCAAGCACGATTGCCCCCCCGCTGTGCCATTCCCCCACTGGCCAGCACGGCCCGCGGTCACACTGCATCAGGACTAACCGTGCCTGCGCATGATTACCTCTTGTACATAACGTCGTAATACAGCACATGCATGCTTTATGTTATTATGAAGCGTGCTCAGTTTACAAACAGGCGGACTCGAGAGAAAAAAATAAATAAAATTGACGCACAGTCGAGTCCGCGTCTGCACATCAGAGAACAACACAGAGATCTACTTGGTGATTTATTTTGAGTCATGTTAGTCAGATACAGCCATAAAACTCTGGATTTCTCCATAATGAAGGCTGTCAGCGTTGTGTACCCGCGTGCTTGTGCTCGTGCATGAAGTGTACCGTGCTGAAGCACATCTCTCCGAAGTGTGCCAAAGCCAAGGAAGTGTAGCCTGCCTGAGCACGGTACGGAGCGGTCACACTGGCCAAACGAACTGGACTTTAGGGTTGAAGCGTGCTTGGGCACGGTACGGATTGCCAGTGTGACCGCGCCCTAACTATGCTTCACGTTTGCTGTTGCCGTTATGTTTATTGTGCGTCCTGCTTCTGTCAGCTTGCTTCCCTGATTGGTTATTGTTCCGTTCCACGTGACAATGCGGAGAGTGCGTGCGAGAATTACTTGGCCGGGTCGAGTTCTGCCGACGTATCAGAGCAAAGTTGTAGGACACGCCTAACCCCGCAGCTCTTTCAAGGAAGCTCACTCAAATTTCCCCGCGACTGAAAACAGAGCTGGCCAATCAGGGGAAAGTGGGCACGTGGGGCGGGGGGGGGCCTTAAAGAGACAGCAGCTGAAATGAACCTTTTCAGGCAGAGGCTGAAATGAGGGATTTTACTGATTCCAGTATCAGATATCATAAGGAGCTTTTTGAGCTACACGTCTCGCAATGCTACTCAATAGGTGTCCCAGACTGACATCATTAAAGTTGAAGGAGAGTTTAATCGATCTCTTTTAAGCATTTTCTCTCCTGGGTATTTTCTCTTTCTTAGCATATCTCACCTTCTTAAAGCTCTGTCCTGGTCCAGCAGTGGGTCAGCTCTCCTCATAAAGGCTAGACATATGGATCCCAGATGATTTTCCAAATACAACACACACTAAATGTACACAGCGGGCCTTCTTCTACACTGCTGAAGCTGACAAGGTAACGCCTTTTATGAGGCAGCTAACAAAAACAATTCACAGCCCATAAGTCCTTGTCTCAACGGTTTTGGTTTGACTATAAATTACATACCATAGCACCCATGGGACCTTATTAATTTAACAAGGAATATATAAGAGGCATAAAAACAGAGCAAGGATTTAAAGGTTGTCTGTGTGCAGAGAGGTACCACTTTACTTCAATACACATGTTTGTGCAGGCTGAAAATGTTATATTCAATCATACATATTTAAAGGTCCAATCAATAAGATGTGTAGAGAGTGAAATGATAAAGTGAGCTTACTCTATGATCAGACATTAAGGAAACATGCTATGTTGAAGTGCTGGCTTCTCTGACAACAATGCAGCAGCCAGTATGTCCTCCTTCTAACTTTAGATTCTGGTCCTGAATGGTCTGGATTTGTTTGGACCAGAGAAGGTAGGCGGTTTTAAGGCAACCCCCCACACGGCCGTTTTGGACGCCCCTCGGTTTGCCAGATATGAGAGCAGTTATCAGGTCAAACCAACAGGTGTTGCAGCGATGGAAGCGGGCAAGAGAACTGGTTCAGATAGAAGTGATTGTACCCGACCTAAAAAGCCTCTGCATGTTTCTAATAAGCTCCACGAGCAGAAACGTGCTCAAACTAGGATCAATATTGGAGATGCTTTTGAAAAATGGAGAGAGGTTAGAACACAGAAAGGTTTACAGACCGATGCAGAGCTGGATAAACACTGAAGCTTCAGTGTCCACCACATGGTGACCTGCGTGAGCATCCACTCTAGAGAGGAGGGGAGGGGGGAGACAGCTCTCTGTAATGTTTTGAATTTGGACTGCAGTACCCATTTTAAACACTAGGTGTCAGAGTTATATATTGCTCCTTTAATGCTGCATAATTACTTTGTGATAAATGTGTCAACACTGACTCTCTTTAAATTGCCCTGGAATACTTCCACCCTGCTTCATAATGAAAGAAATACAGACGCTTTCCAATGCATGCATGTGTCTACATACTTGTCAGGGTGTCTCTGCATATATGTGTATCTGCTTGCTGCTGCAGGCTCCCTGATGCAGGACAGCCCTTTCACTGTGAACTGATCACTGCTGGAAGAATAACAGGGGAGCTGCTGGTTTAGCTGCACGCTGGGACTTATTAATACTGTGAAGGAGTGTCGTTCAATGCAGTAGACACTTTACAGCCCACATCAAACTCTCTGACTCACACTTGCACAAACATGGACTGTGTGTCTGTGTCCATACTTCCCTGCTGTTTCATAGCTCTGTCAGGGCCGCTCAGCCCTCAGACATGCACTTTATTTCAATCAGTGCAGGAAAGGTCCAAGCTGAGCGCCGGGAGCTCCCCCTGCTTCAGGCCACGTAGGATCTTTCTACTTAATGATGTTTGAGTGGCAGGTGGTTGGGTTCAGTCTCTCCAGACTGTTTAAACGGAGGAAGCTAGTTGGTGCATCATCTTTAGCATCAAAGGTCTCTTTGCAACACATCAGTCAGTCAGAGGAACAGGAGGAATGTAGCTGCAGGACAGAGATAGTTTCACTTCCTCCACCTGTAAAAACGCCTCGAGAGAAAAGTGAGATTGTGACAAAGTCATATTAGCTCCAAGTCTGCTCAAATCAGCCAGCTTAAGCAAGACCACTAAACCCTTACTTATCCAACGGAGCATTTCACTTCTCTATCCCACTTTCCAAACCCCAGCACAGTGTCTGCATATGGCTGTTCAACACGAGTCTGGTTCTGCTCGAGGTTTCTGCCTCTTAAAGGACCTGTTTTCTCTTCACTGTAACTGCTGAATGTTGCTTAGTTTTCATGATGGATTGAAGGCAGGGTCTGTAGTTTTCTCCAGATATACTTTTTAAGATTTTGGTTGAAATTGTCTTTATGTCCTGACAGCAATTAATAACTCATGTGCTCTGAAAAAGGAAGGAAGAAAATCTGTCATCTGTAGCAGCAAGCCTTTAAAACTTTGACCAATGTCTGCCACGAGGTACCAATCTGATTGTTGATCCCTGTCTCTGTGCTTGTTCTCTACCCCTTGTGTGCACTAGCCCACACTCAAAGCACGTCACCGATGACGGAGTTTACAAGGCTGCGTTCTTTCTCCTCTGCTCTTCTCCCTGTACACTAACAGCTGCACCTCCAGTTACCAGTCTGTCAAGCTCCTCAAGTTCACAGACGACACCACCCTCATTGGACTCATCTCTGGTGGGGATGAGTCTGCGGGTGGGAGGCTGACCATCTGGTGACCTGGCGTGGTGAGAACAATCTAGAGCTTAGTGCTCTGAAGACAGTGGAGATGGTTGTGGACTTCAGGAAAAGCGCAGCCGCCCCCAGCCCCATCAACATCGGTGACTCCACGGTGTCTACTGTCTACACTGCCATCATCGAGTCCATCCTCTCCTCCTCCATCACAGTCTGGTACGCTGCAGCCACAGCAAAAGACAAGTGCAGGCTGCAGCCACTCTGCAGAGAAGGTGATTGGTTGCAATCTACCATCTCTCCACGACCTGTACACCTCCAGGACCCTGAGGCGTGCAGGTAAGATTGTGGCCGACCCCTCTCACCCCGCACATGGACTGTTTGAGAGGCTGCGGTCCATCAGGACCAAAACCTCTCGCCACAAGAACAGTTTCTTCCCCTCTGCTGTCAGCCTCATGAACAATGTCCCTGCCCTCCCCCCCTCCTCCCACATAACACAGACTCTCATCAGCCCCACAGTCAGAAAACATCACAGTGATGTGAAGGCTGGAACTGTTTTTATGCGTTACATTAACGCTCACTGGACTTTTAATATACTGCACCTTTTGTACATTTTGTGTTTTTATATTTTTTATATTTGTGATTACTTCTTATATTTTATTTTGTTCTTTCTATTTTGGCTTTATTTCCCTTGTTGACTGTTTTTGCACCAAAAGACCAAGACAAAAACCTCGTATCTGTAAATGTACTTGGCAATAAAAAACGATTTTGATTCTGATTCTGATTCTTATTCTGGACATGATACTGTATGTCCCCACAAGAGGCAAAAATCTTCACAGTGGAACGTCCCTCACGACTGCTCACAAGTTTCTCCCGAGTTCTTTTTCCTCTAACTGCTCCAAATGACAGACTAGTAACTCTGACAGTCCAAATAACGTGACATACAGTCCCGTTCCTTCTCAGAATTCTGCCAGAAGGGGAAATCTCAGAGGGCCCTTAAACATTTCTGCCTGCTTGTGTAAGCCTGTGTGTTCCTATCATAACACAACATGCCTGGGGCTTAATGTTTTGGAAAAAGGGAGAAAAAATCTTTATGGAGCTGACCCCTGGTGCCTTTAGATAAAGACCATTGATAATTAATACTCCTATCCCACACACATTTTCTCCTCTGGCAGTGTCTTTGCTCAGCTCTGGTCCTGGTCCCAGCCTGTTCTGCTCTGAGCGAAGGATTTAGGGACGACAGGGGCCTCAGTGGTGCATGATTTGCCCCCAAACATGGCCGCTGATTAACAGCCATGTGGACTAAAGAGCACAGGGGCCATGCCTCATGGGGCCACATTAGGCTCCTGTACCACAGTCTTAGCAGGGACAGCAGTACCTGTGGGGCTGCTTACATGTAGCTCTCAGCTGCGTCTCTGGGCCTGTTGGTTTGGGGGACAGACAGTTATTGAGATCCATATGACTGTATTCCCTCTCCTGTGAGTGCCGTATGTTTGATTTCCAGGCTTTGATCTTAAAGAGATTCTTCAGCGTCGTCCTTCAGAAGTACCAAAAGAAAACCAGAGATCCTTGAGGTCCTCAGATGTGACTGTGAACCCTGAAATAACCTCATGGCCCCGTGTATCCCCTTACAGCGAGATAGAGGGTGACTTTATCCAGTGACTGGCACTTCATAACAATGTCTACTTTTTGTTCCTTTATGTCGTCACTCACTTCTAAGACTGAACCCTTTTCCAACATGCTCCTTCAAATCTGGTTTAGTTTAGTTTTATGTAGTTGTGAATTCTTTAATCCTCTCGGTGATATTTGGGAACCTGGCGTCCGATTGAAGAAATATATTTTTGTCTGATTGCTGAGAGGTGTTACTAAAAGGCCTGATGAAGAGTGCTGAGTAAGGGCCCACTCACACTAGGAAATCCGTACCACGCCCAAGGAAGTTTCACCCGAAAGTCCAGGGGCAAGATGTTCACCAGTGTTGGGACTAACGTGTTACAAAGTAACGCCACTACTATTTGCGGTAAGAAACAAATCAGTTACTTTTCAGATTCAATAACGCAGTTAAAATAATGACATTTAAAAGCACTCATTACTCGTTACTTCATGTGAAACAGCCGACAACAAGCGGGCGAGGCTATACTAGCGTCAGCACAGCAGCATCCTGGGAGGAGGAACGGTGGCGCTATAAACAAACACAGGCAGGCGATCATTCAGCCGTGAGCTTTTCTGTCGCGGAAATACTCAAGCTCTCTTTGCGACACCTCCAGCAGTTTTAATGTATTTTGGGGTGCCAGTATTTAAACCGACAACTTACTTAAAAGTTTGTTTTATTATTTGTTTGTTTTTTTACCCAACACAAAGATGCCCTTTTTTTCCAAACCAAAACATACATAGAAAAAAACAGCATAGAACACAAACACACAAGGATTCAAACACAAAGCAAGGCAGCTTCAAATAAAGAGAAATGTATAAAACAAAAAATATCCCGTGCATATATATATGTGTCTTTTCACAGTTCAAACAATAGTAACAACACTGGAAATCCTCCAGATGACAGTCCAGAAAGGAAGGCACAGCACGACACAGAACACGACCATCAATCTCCAAGGGACTAATACGACACAGACTTTTGGAAATGGCTGTGGCAGCCACTGGCGTGAATACCAGCTTTCGGTTTTTGCAGCCACCGCCATTTTGGTTAACGTCACCACTTTTATTAATAGAGCCGCGTCAATACAGGGAGCTCATTGGCTAAAGAGTGACTCGTTATAGGGCGTGGAGCGAGTGGAAAAGGTAATCATTAAGAATTTAGGCGGATCGTCACAACTGGCATCCCAGTTGTAGCCACGACTGTGTCCACATTTTTCTATTTGTCCTCTTTTTTCTGTTTTTGTTTCTATGCACATGAACGAAAGTGGATAGAGCTCGCTTTCTGCTGACCGCCATGGCAACCTCAGCCACATACTGATGACGCTAATGAGGCTACGTGTTAACTTTCCATCGCAGCCTTCGATTCACAGGTAGCTCATTTCACAGTGTGCATGCATGTTGTACAAAACATTATAGGATTTGTGTTGCACAGTGTGGCTGCAGTAAACTTTAAAGATTGCAAAAATCGTACAGTCTGCAGGAGGCGCATAAGAGTTTATATGTCTGGAACACAGGAGGAGTGTAAAGAGAAACCATCTCTCTCTGACAGACAAATGTGAAAACATGCAGCCCAGAACATTTTTGAGCAAAAGGCGACTTTGACAGGTCGGAGTTATTCAAAGTAAGTCAGTCTGAAAGTCATTTATTTCTGAACTATCAGCCTTCAGTTAAAAACTTGCACTTGTGTGTTTCAGGAGAGATGCTTTGCAGAGATCAGTGTAGTAGTATATAGGAGTATAGGCTCTGTATTTATTGTCATATTGAGTAGTTGTTTTGTGAAGCTGCCACACAAAATCTATTATTTCCTGAGAATAATTTGCAGCGCTCACAACACAAAAGAGAAAAGCATTCATCATGAGTCAGTAGGTTTAACAGCTGCTGTGTCGTACTGTACCAGCAATAAGATTCAAGATTCTTATGTTAACCAAACCAAGCTACAGACCGCTATGGAAACACACCACACACTACGTCATGCTACATTTACATGCTACAGTGGAAAAATATATATCCGATAAATCCAGGAGCAGGCCATGGGAGGCTGGCATCCGTCTGCTTCTCTGGCCATTCGTAATATCACGCTCCAATAGGATGTCTGGAATAATATTAGTGGCAGCTCTTCTCAGACAACCCCAAAATATAATATGTCGTAAGAGAATCATACAGGGCCTCCACATCATGCCCGACATAAATCTGTGTGTCTGCCCCAAGAATTACAAACCAGAACTAAACAGGGAGGTCTTCACAGAGGAACATATTTGTCTTTGTGTGAGCTGCCAGTCGATCATATCAGTGGACGTTTAGATGAAGTCTGCATTGAACTCTTCTACATGACACTGATGTGTTCAAATTGAGTTTCCACTGAGTCGAGGTAACGTTACAGATTTCTATCTTTAAATTTGCAAAGCTTAGAAAAGCAGCATCAAAGTTCATCTCAAGCGGCATTATTTTTTAACTTATTTTTTATTTGGAGAACCTCATTGAGCTTCTGAATCTAATTTAAAAGAGTGTCCTGGCTGAGAAGGGCAGCAACACAGTAAACAAGTCAAAGACATAAAACACAGATCATCCACAGACACAGATCAACATAGAGTCCATCCATCCATTATCAATATCGCCTTTCCCATTCAGGGTCACGGGGGGCTTGAGCTGATCCCAGCTGTCTTTGGGCTAGAGGCGGGGTTACACCCTGGACTGGTCACCTGTCAATCACAGACAACCAGCCACACTCACATTCACGGGCAATTGAGAGTCACCAGTTAACCTAACCAGCATGTCTTTGGACTGTGGGAGGAAGCCGGAGTACCCGGAGAGAACCCACGCATGCACAGGGAGAACATGCAAACTCCACACAGAGAGGCTGCTGTCAGACGGGGATTCAAACCAGGAACCTACTTGCTGTGAGGGGACAGCGCTAACCACTGCACCACCGTGCAGCCTATGTCCTTATTCACAGAGCAGTAAAGTCATTATTCAAATGTCATCTACAACCTGGTGCATCGTCCTCCAACACCTACAATCTTCAAAAACATTTAAAGAGACCAGCTCCCCAAGACACACGCGGTCTCAGACTGGACGGAGTCCAGATTTTAAATCAAGACCGTAATTAAATTTTTGTCTCCCGGTTATGACTGCAACCTTGCCGGTGATACTGGCTTAAAGAGTGACACGCTGCCTGCACACAAGATGATGACTTTTCAGTGATATTTATGGTCTTTGTCTTGACTCGTTCTCGGAGCACTCTGTTCTCGGGTGTGTCTTGATCTTCTCGGTTAGTGTGGTCTTGACTACAACACTACACTGAAGGAGTATTAGAGCCACATTAAGGGGAACAAAATCTGAGATTTCGAGAATAAATTAGTACATTTATGAGAATAAATGATTTTAGTCTGAAGTTATATCAGAAGAGAAGCAGTCGCCTGTATGAAAATGAGGAACGTGGAGCATCTTGTGAAGTTATACTTGAGTGAAGGTTTTTGGCACATCAGATTCACGATGTCATCAGGACCCTGAGAAGAACCCCTTTCATTATATCCGTGCAGGCGGATGGCTGCTCTTCTGATACAACCTTTCAGAATAATCATTTTAACCACAGCCTGATTTCAATCGATGTATGGATTTATTATCGTAAATTTATGACTTTAATCTCTTAAATTTAGAAAACATTTCTTTGTTGACGTGACCCTAAAAGTCCGTTGTAAGAGACGGATCATCCTGCAGGAGATTCCAGGCGGCAGGAGCAGCATCCCTGAAAAACCTCTTCCCTTTTTGAAGACGTACTTTTGGAACAGATAACAAGAATATGTTGTTTACACGAGAATGAGGGAAGCATGTTAACATAGCCTCATGAATAAGGACGTGTCAATCACTTTGTCTACGTATAGACAATGCAGACAACTCGATCATACAGAGTGCAATGATGAGTCAGAGCCCGGAGATTTGTTATGAACCTCAACGCACCAAAATGAATGTGAGCCACGATTGTTTTCCACGAATGGATGTTCAGTCGTTCTGTCTAATGTGACACACTAATCCTGCCAAGATCAGAGGGAGGGGCAGGTCCAGAGAGAAGAAGACATCCCGCCCCACCTCCCAGATTACCTGTCTGTCCTCACCTGTGCTGTCCCTGCTATCAGGACTCCGCTGATGTTCTGACCATGAATCAGACCTTCAGTGTCTCTCCGTCTAAATGACTTCCTCAGGTCAACGGTCAATGTCCCATCACTCAGTAAACTCTGGCTGATGAGTGTGAGGGGGGTCAAGGTCTGAGGGTGATATCAGATTCTGTGTTTTAATAATGTGGATATCCTGTTATCTGCATATTAATAAAGATCTCTGCAGTGATCCCATGAGAGTGTCCTTGTGATTTCATTTTTAATCAGAACTTCTCTTCTTGTTTAAGTTTAGTCGAACAAAGCCAATGAAATCTTTTTTTACTCTGCTTTTCTTTGTCTGTTTCCTGTTCCCAAATCTTTCTCACTATTTCAACCCTCGGTTAGATTTTCCAATCATGACTCAGCATCCGCCTTCTGTTTCTTTTTTTTTTTTTTACGTCTTCTCAGCAGCCCTGTCTCCGTTTTTTCTCACATGAATAATGTTTCATACGAAGTGCAGCCTGCTGGCTCGATTATGTCTACAATCTGAAAGGCTCTCGATGACACATTTGTGTCAGGAAGTAGCTCTGGTCATTGAAAACTATTCACAAACACAAAAGCAACGCAGAAGGCAATATTTACATCATCAGTAACATTAAAGGCTGTAACAATATGTGCCCCCGTTGTGCAGCATGTGTCAACAGAACGACACGACAACAACTCTAAATCCCAGGTTAATTTGTCCCCATAGAATCTGGTCGGGCCCGGTGGGGTGGGAAGAAAGAAGCAGCGATTGTGTTTTGTTTTCGCCTCCAGCTTCACAAACACTGCCGCTAACAGAGTATCCTTTCTGGGCCGTTTCCTTCCACTCTGATTGGACTAATTGGGACCTGTTGACAGCGAATCCCATCCGAGCAGGAACAAACCAATCACGTCTCGGCATCTGTCATCCCTGGCACACACAGGGCTTCCACTCCCCTCATAAAGGCCTTTGTCTCTGTGACCTCACTGACCTTTGGCATTTTTTTTTAATATGGAGAGCCTGATTAAGTCTGAAAACGTGAAACATTGTGGGGAGCAGAGCGAGGTATAGAGATGGTACCGTCCGGATACACGGTGCTGAGAAACAGAGATGAAAAACAACAAACTTCATTAAAAGTACTTGTTAGAGGATTTCATGAGAAAGATACGCCTTTGAGTTTGTCCAGCTAAGAATTCTCCCTTCTGTTGGTCCAGTCAGCTGAAGAGAGAGAAGGGGGATGACGTGCAGCAAAGGGCCGAGGTCGGACTCTAACCCACGGCCGTTGCCGTTTCAGGAGGACTGCTCCGGAGATTCTCCTGACCTGGCTGTTCACACATCATGC
The DNA here is from genome assembly GCA_020745685.1 of Tautogolabrus adspersus. Lineage (NCBI taxonomy): Eukaryota > Metazoa > Chordata > Actinopteri > Labriformes > Labridae > Tautogolabrus > Tautogolabrus adspersus. The sequence continues at coordinate 2,471,847 of CM036534.1, read as the reverse complement.
ACCTCACAGCGGGAGACTATCCCTGTCCGACGGGAGGGGAGGCGGGGGGTCTCCGGACGTAAGACATAATGTAGAAAGAATGACGTGGAAGTAGCGGACGGAGAAACAGTGTCCTCTATACGACGCTATAATGAGAAAATTTGCCTTTATTTCAACGCTATGTGAAGTTCAACAGAATCACAATCTGAACTAAAGAGTGGAGAAGAACATACTGGAGAACAGGAAACAGAATGCAGCAGGTTCATTAGAGCACGGAGATCGTAGCGGTCATACACTCTATGCACCGTGCAGCAGTCACAGTATATAAACGTCACTCCCCCCTCTTATTGGCTCGAGGTGAATTCTCCTGAATATTCTCCTGCGTTTACATCAGCTCACTCGGAGTTACTAGGGGTCTGTCAGGAGACCTTCGAGTTTGAGAGACGACGACTCTACCGACTGAGCCAAAGCCGCCCTGTTTCCACACACTACAGCATTTATAGCCTAAGTTACCATCTCTACCACTGAGTCCTGAGCTTACAGACTCTAGTCTCCTGCCTGAATTAATCTTCGATCCAAGGTCACTAGGTGACCACAGCCCTGTGTTGATTAACCAGGAGGAAATTGAACAAGTGTGCACATTCAAATACTTAGGACTGTACTTCGATTCTCAGCTCAGATGGACAGATCAGGTAGAGTATGTATGCTCAAAAATAAGTCAGCGTCTGCACTTTTTACGTAGACTCAGGCTACATGGTGTTAATAAGGAAATTATGTTGTTGTTCTATAGGGCATCGATTGAATCACTTATAAGATACGGAATTACAACTTGGTTTGGTAACCTGCCTGTAAAACAAAAAGCACAACTGCAGAATCTGATTGGACAGGCGGGAAAAATAATCGGTATGCCACCCCCATCCTCTCTCCAGGAAATCTTTGAGGAGACGGTGAGGAGGCAAGGCTGCAAAATCGCTGGTGATCCAAATCAGGTTCTTTCCAGCGAATATGAGTTGTTGCCTTCAGGAAAAAAGTATAGGGTACCAAACTGCAAGTAAAATAGATATAAATTGTCCTTCTTACCATTATTAAATAGTGCAAGACAGTGTGTGTGTGTGTGTGTGTGTGTGTGTGTGTGTGTGTGTGTGTGTGCGTGCGTGCGTGCGTGCGTGTGTGTGTGTGTGTGTGCGTGTGTGTGTGTGTGTGTCTGTGTGAGTGAGAGATTTATAAAGGGACTGTACATCAAAATCGATGGTATAGGGAAGTGCAATAGAATAATAGGAGTGCAATAAAATAATCAGTACAATAGAATTAATGATGTTGGATGGGTATATGTGCAATAGGAAGAGTGTGGTTTTTTTTGTGATGTGCTCTATGTGAACATGTGACATTCTCTTGTGTCCAAAACTAATGTCTCCTAAGGGAGACAATAAAAGCAACTAACTAACTAACTAATCTTAACGTAAAAAGTAAAATTACTCCTTGAAAATCCTTCACTCTTTATTAAAACAGCTCCCCGTTTTAAGTTTTCCTTTAAATGTTAAATCGATCTATAACTTCAGGATATGGTTATTTCTCTTCTCATTGGTTTGTCAGAGTGACACAGGACCAAAAGCATCTTCACTCCCTCCAGCAGTCTTCCTGAGACAAACCAGCAGAGGAAGAGAGCGACTGGAGCAACAGAGGAAACCACTGAGCTCCATCAAGAGTCTCTGAGAAAAACATGTCTGTCAGCACCGTTCTGAGCCTCTCATATCTTAGCCTGCACCTGTCTTTGGCGGTCCAGGAGTTTGTTGCAACCCCCCTGCCCTGTCCAGACTCCCCACTCCCTGTCCTCAGGAGCTACAGCGAAAACCTGGGGATCCCCATTCATGAAGAATGATGGACAGGGCAGCAGCCAGAAGAAAAGGCAGCTGTGATGTGAGAAAGAAAGAAAGGAGTGTGTACCCATGTCCCCCTTTGTGCTTTTAACCACCTCCCCTCTTGTCTTCCACGGCCGTGTCCACACAATAGAGTCTTAACAGGAGCTGTCAGCAGAAACACTACTGTGACCAGTGTGGGCACCAGGGTTAGCCGGCAGCACATTAGCTCTGTGTTTGTATGGCACTGAAAGCCTGCTAGCTACAGTTAAAGCAAGTTTTGTAGTGTTTTCTAAAGGAGCCCGCAGCAGCTTTCAGCCTCGTGTTTACCCACTGAACTCCAAAGAGGCAGAAAGCGTCACATCTCTGAAGAAACAAGAAGCCTTTAAATGCTTGGAAAACAAAAAAAAGTTAGGTAAGGTGTCCAGCAGGGGCTCCACTTTGCACCTGAGGTTTGATCAATATAGTCAAGTGATGACATGCGAATTTGCACTGGCAGAAAAGAGACGGCGAGGCCGTGAATGGCGGCGCTGAAAGACGGCGGCAGGTGAATTGTTCCGACAGCGGATACAGTGTATCAACGTGCTGCTTTTAAGTGTGTGTTTATCTCCACGCTGCCAGTGTTTCCTTACATTTCACGGCCCTATTTGACCAGCGCTTGTGAAACCGATTCTCTTTGCCATCCCCATTGTGCTTTTGCTTTTGTGCAGCAGCAATGTTTATGAGTTATTGCCCTGCACACACAGCCACGAGCCAGCTGCAGCTATTATTTGATGTTTGATACATGTAATCAAGCCACAAAGGCTTTAAGCCGTGGATACATAAGAGGTGCGGCGAGTGCGATCAGATAGAGTTGAATAAGTTCATGATTTTAATTGTGACTTAACAATGATTGGACAGGTGTCGATGCAGAAAAAGGATTAGGAACACACACATGCACACATGGAGGGAGCAGACCTCAGTGAGAGAGACCACCTCTGGTGCACTGTGAGGAGCAGTGGCTTCCACAGTCTGCATATTTATCCCTTTAACAGAAAATCCATTTTAGTTATGAACAAAATATATGGTATCATGCCTTGTGCACATGTCAAACATGAAATCATACAATTATTCCACATGGCTGTAGCTTATGTAACGACTGACAGTAAATCATACACTGATGTGGTGTGTTTAATGCAGAGTCACTGCTTTACCGCTTGCTGTCCATTAGATGGCAGTAATGCATAGCTAAGCCATCGGAGGTATTCAGAAGAAGGCTGTGATATTTTGCTTTCTTGGAAAGACAGAGAAAATGTTTGGCTGATCATTTGTGTGTTATTGCAGGGAGTCGGCAGAACAAAAACTATGAAAGTCAGACTTTTGTAAGCCCCAGATTTCTTGTAGACAGACTATGTGAGCATGTGCATGAAAAGAAAAGGTTTTATCCTTGGATATTTGAATGTATCTCAGTGCCATTACTTATGCATAACACCATCAGTGCAATGTAAACATATGCAAGCCCCAAATGCAGAAAATCACAAGCACTGTATCTAACTGAGAAGTTCAGAATAAAACTGCTTTAAAGGTAAGAAAGCTGAGGCTCAGCTCAGTTGCATAACGAGATACCTTTCTGTAACAAGAGCATGTTTTCTCTTTACCTGTGACATGCAGACTAAGATAAACCTATCGTGAACACTTTTCCCACTCGGCTGCAGGGTTTACTGTAAGCGTAGGATTGCATCTCGAATTCCAAAGGGACAAGCCACCAATAAACAAACATGCGAGTCAACAGAAACACGTTTGACAGGGAGAATCAGTCACTGTGCCGGCTGACTGCTGCGGCCTTGTTGTGGTCTGGCTTTTATCTGTGAGGCAGCACACAGACAACATCAGAGGTCCTTTGGTTTGCAGAGCACACAGCAGAGAGAAAAAAAAACTGCTTTCGAGGCAGACATGGCACAGCAGTGTTTGTGTTACCCATACTTTCCTTTACAGTTAACTTAGTCCACTTCATCACTGCTCGGGATTAAGCTATATGCTACTGTGTATTTAAGATTAAGAGTATTTGCAGATTCAGTTTACAGTGGGACTCCCTGCACATCCATTCTCCACACAAGAAAATAGATCTTTCTATAGAGGATTACATTTTAACGCAGGCTTCAGTGTCTCGCTCACCTGAATTTATAGTCTCAGCAGATTGTCACTTACTGTATAAACAGGTGACAAGTGAATACGCTGAGCCTAATTTCAAATAGAGAACAGGGCAGGAAAAATATATCTAACAAATATCTTTTCAGTTTCTTTATTGACAATGGATGAAATAACTAAGGCCACGTTTACACGACGACGATTTCAGCTGTCCTGTTTTGAAAACGGGTTCCAAAGTACAAACTTTTGTAAACAGCATTGTTCACGTCGCCATGTAAACTGGAAATTTGCTGTTCTTCTGAAACACAGACTTAACGCACATAAGATTTACGTTTCCATGAGCGAGAAGGTGGACTACAACAACAACGGCGGACTCTTGAGTTCTGTTTGTGCTTCTTACTACACAAGCCAGTCAACATTAGTTCAGGGTTACTTTGGAGTAAAAACACCACCTCAACTTCCATCCACACAAACGTTTGTGTGTTTGCCATTTTTGTATGTTTAACTCAAGCGGCAACCTCCGTTCCAAAAAAATGAAGCCAATGCGGAAGTACAAAAAACTGCAGTTCATCGAGTGTCCGCTTGAGGCTGGCTCCAGAAGCACCGGAAGTTCCATAAGCCCCCAGCCAAAAAAGGCCGTTTTCACTACACAAATTAACCCGTTTACAGCCTGGTACAAAAAACGAAATACATCTGATAAGTTAGTGGCATCATGTGCTCCCACTGTGGGGGGGGGGTGAATTTTTTTCTAACTCCTCTGATTTTTTGTTATTAAGGAAAACGGTCATGCCCATATAAGGGTTGTGGAGATTTGATTGACAGCTGCAGCGCTGAGCTGTCTCAGGTCAGAAGCAGTTCATAGCAGGAGGCTAGCAGCACACTAGCTTGGTCCGTCGGACTTTTTTTCTTCGTGTGGAGTGTTTGTCTAGCAACAAATATGGCTTGCTGTGCGATTAATTGGATTAACAGACCATCCAAGACTGTGATGCTTCAGTATTTTTCGGTAAGTGATATAGTAGTTTTATATTAACTGCATACTCGTGTCGGTATCATAGACTGTAAATATTACGGTGTCTATTTTGCGGTCCTAGCTTGTTTAGCGTTAGCTTGGTGATATACATAGACTGTAAATATTAATGATATAGTGATATTGTTAAATGTACTGCATACTCATCGGGAGGTGTCGGTATCTATGTAGACTGGCCTCAGTGTAGCCCATTATTTACGGTCAATGGTTTAACTTTAGCCGATCAAGAGACACAGATGCTAATGGCTACATAGCTATCCAGGACTAATAAACTGGAGGGTTAAACTAAGGCCGAAATGTTAGAATTTGAATTGTTTAGATGTTGAAAATAAAGAGTTTGTGTGATGTTATAAACTAAAGGCCCAACACGATGGTTCACCATAGACTGTAATGCTCACAGAGAGTTGGGACCGGTTATTATATTAGCTTGAATTTCCCTCGGGATCAATAAAGTATCTATCTTTAAATCATTTAAGTATTTATTTCATGTTAAGATGAAGTACTATACGAAATAAATGCCTTAATGTTTCCTTACACTAAATCTGTGGCTGTATGTGGAATATCATTCTGCAAGTGAGTGAGAGAGCTGACAGTAGATTGATTACAATAAGGTTTCTCTTAGAATAGAAAGAATCATTTCCATGTTGATTACCTTCATACCTTTGTTGTCTGGGTAGTACACGGTTGAATTTATAAATGCACTCTTACACACAGATGAAAACAGAAAATGCACACAAATGGATTTAATGGATAACTGCTATTTTCTGTCTTTTTTTGTCATCCTGGAGACCCTGCACTAAAAGTCTCTCCTGGATCCATGTCACATGCTCAAGCTTCTTCAGTCTTTGCATCAGTCGAAGTTCTGCTGAGAGAAGATGGCCAGCAGATGAGATGGCCGTACATCAAGGAGCTCCACAAGCTTCAGGAGAAGGAGGGTTTGCATCTTGACAACAATTGTGGTGTAAGAAGCTGTTCAATAAAAATATTTCTCCATCAAACAACTTGCAGTCATACCCTTTTCTTCACATGTTTAAACCCTTTGTCTAGTTTAGATGGGAGAAAGCTGATATGATGTGATATTGATCTGGGAAGACATTTATAACTGTGTTTTTATTCACAAGTTATTGATTGTATTTACTCTGTATGTGTCTTGATTTAAGAATGGGGCTGTGTCTAAGGGCATATTCTTGCAATGACTCTGTTCCATCCCATTTTCAGAAATGAACTGCGTTAGTATTTGGTCAAAAGTTGTGTAAAAGTATAAACTTAGCTATTGAGTTGAGCATTAATGCACATTTTAGTCATTTCAAATCTAAAATGTATACTCAGAAGTAGAAACAAAGGAGTGCATTTAAATATTTATTTAATCTGAAAAACCACATTCAAGAAAGCCTGTTTTTACACCAGAAGTTAACATGTTTACGGCTTGGTACAAAAAACCATTTGATGAAGGATAATTGTTATTCACAATAAGGGGCTCGGTGTAACGGTTTGTCAGGAGGCTTAAAACCCGCCTCAGCTCCAGCTTTCAGCCTGTCGTTAGGTTGACTGAAAGTTATGGTGAGAGCACTTCCAACATGGAGACCGCCATCGATGCAGGAACAAGTGGGTTACATCTCTCAGGCCATCCGGGGGAGACCTGCCTCGCAGTGAGTTGTTGAAGAAGGGAAGCAGGCCTTTCAACCGAAGTCCACCCCAGCAGAACCAACAAATGCAGATGTTGTTGAGGTCTAGGTTTCTTCTTCTGTCTCTGCAGCTCTCTGGGCACATGGACGGACATAGCTGTCACCAATAATCCACACTGTCTATAGAAGAAAAACAAAAATGCCTCAGATAAGGCAACATGTACAGTTCACTACATGTGACAGCTCAGGGTGTGTTTTGTTATTAGCCACATCTGCAGGGACAATATTGAACAAGGTAGGCACTACTCATAATAACAGATGCCAGACTTGAGATACATTTCTAATACCTACAGTTTTTGGGGTGTGCAGCTGACCCTTCGTCATCACTGGCCACAGACTCCATGACTTCAGGGCTCTATAGAAAATAAATATCTTATGATAAATATAAAACATTTCTTTTTTACGGAGCCCCTCTGGTGACATTGGTGAAAATTTTATAATTCATGGCCACGAATTAATAATTCGTGGCCATGAATTAATAATTCGTACCCTCAAAATATTAATTCATGGCCACGAATTAATAATTCGTACCCTCAAAATATTAATTCATGGCCACGAATTAATAATTCGTACCCTCAAAATATTAATTCGTGGCCATAAATTACTAATTTGAGCCCACGAAATATTATTTCGTGGCCTCAAATTATTAATTCATACTGGCCACACATGGTGCGTGAAGAACTCCGTTGAGTTTAAGTGTGAAGGTGTTTCGTTCGTGGATGTGTCGTTTGGAAAACTACTGTACAAGGTTAGGGTTACTATAACTTGGATGAATGCTAAGGCTTTACAACACGAGACATAAGAAGATATAGGTTAGTAAATTAAATGTGTTGCCTCGGCTCTAGGCAAAAGTGCAGGCTAATTCCACGTCCGCCCTCCTGCAACGCTAGCTAAACATAGAGAGGCTCTCAATTAGCCTGTAAGGTATCTTCTCCTTAAGAGACTTTGAAGTCAAAGCAGAGGATCTGTGGTCAAAGTTGTCATTCACGTAAGGGAGGCAGGCAGAGGATAGGCAGGGAGCAGAGAGTTGTTGTTACTGTTTATGCTAGGTAATGTATTTTCAAAGGGTAGGCTATTTATATTGCGTTTTCATCAATGAATGAACTCATGACAATCCAGGATCAGAGCCAGCGCATACTAGCCTACTGAGATCAATGATGCTCTGCCCTAACAATTCTAGTTGCTTGCCTGATAAAGTCATGAACTGGGGCCCGTTTCTGAAAGACGGTTCAACAAACTGTCAGTCTAACTCTGAGCTCTGAGCTGATTTACCCTCAGGTGGGAAACTCTGAGTTTCTGGTTCCAGATCAGCTGATTTGAGTTTGTTAAATCAACTCTGAGTAAGTTCACTCGGTGTTCAGCGCGTGCACCATGAGGATAAAAAGCCAACATTAATGGAGCCCCGATACTACGATTCACCATGGCAACAGGTGACATAAAGAGATCCTCGTACTTTAACCATCTCGAAATATAACCTATCTTCATGAGGACATACGGCGAATATGAACAGGTTTGAATAAGAAGACAAAGAAACAGTGCTGCAGCTCAAAGGAGAGAGAGAAGGAGGAGGAAACAGCTGCTGGCGTCAGCACGTCATGAAGTCTATTCATTTCATATTTCATCAGAATTATAATATCACAGGTCCAAACTGGTGGAATGGTGTTAAACCTAAAATGTATTTTCATTAAGATGCAATCCAGCAGAAGAAAAGTGACTTTAAAACAAAATGAAATATAAGAACAAACTGGGCTCATGGTGGTATTTGAATCATATTTGACAAATTAAAAAAAGTAAACTTCATTCAGTGTCTATTTGAATGTGCATTAGGCCTATCGTTTTATTCCCAACATAGTGCGGGTGTCACACACGACACATAGGCAAAATGTCCTCTCACCTTTATCCTGTTTAGTTTATTAATTAGGCTAGTCCTTATTAAATGAACATTTCCTGACGTAGCCTAAATGTAGACTCTTATTCCATGCGGAGTAATGCAGCCCCTTCATCTCCAGGCTCCTCGACTAAAAGACATGCCATGTTCGTTTTATACGCTAGAGTATAGCCTACCTCACATATAGCCTAATATTAAAACAACCTGGATTTGTATTCAGACAAACGGAGAATCTTCGCTAGTTACGCGCGTGATACGGACTGAATGAAACAATGAGGAAATGAAACGGCGTTTCTGGATCTGAAAGAGGAGACAGAGAGAAACTCGGGGTTCATTGAAGAAAACCTGCTCCTGACCAGGTTAGGTTCACAGACTCAGTTACCATAGTAACAGACTCAGAGCTAAAGTGACCTCCCTCTCTGGAACAGGTCTGAGTTACCCCTCTTTTTCGGGTTTGAGTGACCTCCCCCTCTGAAACAGAAAACCCAGAGTTTCCCTCATTTCAGGGTTAACTGACTCAGTGTTTGCACAAAACCTGCTTTCTGAAATGGGCCCCTGGTGTCTCCATGCCATTCTTTGAGAAAGGGTTGCACTAGGCCTATACTATGTTTCTTAGCTTCTCAAACTTAACTCATTTTGAGACGACTCCAAAGACACATTTCATTGTTTTGTTAATAAAAGAGATCAAGATTTGCCACTGGTTTAAGCTAAACAGTGGGTGATCCCAGAGTAACAAATTAATAGCATTCATATTTATGACAAACATTATTTTCATATATTTAATAACAATTAGGCTATTGTAATGTCAGAATCCATAAAGGATGACTTACTATCATTGTTTTTTGGTCTGATGACATTTGTATTCAGGTAACATGGAAGGCCAAGATGACCCCTTGCTACAATTTCTGGAGGATCGTGGAATTGACCAAGAGATTTTGGACAAACTAAACAATGACAAGGTATCCTGAAGAAAATGTTATTTTATTCTGAGATTAAACTGTAAACAAATTGATTTCCCTGTTATGTTTACTAACTGTTAGGGCCTGATTTACTAAGATCCCAATTAAAGAGTACTAAATTGCGTGTTCACTCCAAAAAATTGTGCGTTTGGCTTGTGGGCGTTTTGCGGGTGATCTACTAAGAAACTTTGCGTGAATGATAACGGGTGCAAACCTTGAGGGGGCGGTTGTATTTAAGTCAGGCTTTTGCGTGTTCTACTGGGTTACGTCACGGAGAGTTTGGACGGAAAGCAGAATGACTGCAAGCGCAAAATAGGTATTAGTGGGAGAGGCAAATGAACGTACAGTATTTTAGAGTTATAGCAGATACATCTGAATATAACAAAAAGAACATTTGGCTTATAAGAAAACCTCGGCATTAAACAGGGCCTCTCTTTTCTTCCCTCGATCCTTTGAATGAATTGTCACACATTGCGCAGGAGGTGCGAGCTGTGTCCTCTGTGGCACCGGCGCTCAGGCGCGCCCCTCGGGCTATTGTTGCGCACCAGACTGCTGGCCAGCGCTGTGTCTGATCGGACATAATTGCCCTGGCAAGAGGTATCGAAGACGGGGGTACAAGCAGTGGTGAGGTCCCCCAATCCAAGTGCCTTAAGCTTGGCAGCAGGGGGCTGTAGAGGTTGGAGACGAGCGCGATAGGGAGAGGAGCGCACCGGAGGAGACGAGCTGGAGAGACGCGCAACCCGAGAAAAAGGAAATCCCCAGTTTAAAATGTAATGTTGCCGAAAAGAGGGAAATAGGACATAAATGTCGATGTGTAAATTGTTTAGAATGCAGAGGCTGTGAATGTTCAGTTATATTAGTTTAATCATGGTGTTTCTCTTTATTAACTATTATTGAATCGAAATAAAAAAATAATGCATGTCATTTATTTTTATGTCAATCAAAAACATGTTAACATGTTGGGAGAAAAACGTGATCTTTCTACCTTCTTTTATTGAGCCTCTGTCTCCTCCTAACTGCAGCCTGTTGTGTGTAACACTGGGCTCCTGGATTAGCACCTTCCTTTCAAATGTGTTAAATTTAGACACCGTCACAATCACCGCAATTTTTGCCTGGCTTGGTAAATAGCAATGCGTGTACTAACTTAACTTATTTGAATTTTCTCCTCCCAGTATTTTGCACGCTACGGCAGAAACGCCCCATATTGCATATTCATTAAGGCAAACGTGCTAAATGGACAATGCGTGTTGTTTTGCTCATATGAAAGACGCAATCCTCACTGCGTGTCGTTAGTAGATCAGATAGCACATTTTTTGCTGGTGGTATCAAGTTTGCACACGTTTTAAGACACGCAAACCTTTATTAAATCAGGCCCTAAAAGTACTAACAAAGCCATAGATAGTATATGGAGGACATCTAGTGGTAAAATTAGGTATTGCTTAGCACATTGGTTCTCAAACTGCGCGGCTCCCTCTTGGTAGTACTCAGGCAGTTCCCAATATTTTATGACTCTGCTAATAATCATTAAATATATAAATAAAATCATTAAAACAAAAAATCCTTACAATTTAAGTTTGGTTTTATCAGAGCCATGCTCATCCTTCTGATTGAGCATTGCAGTAAGGCACGTAATAGGGCCTATAACACTTATTCCCTATTACTCGCCATGCCTGTAGTCACAATGGTGGTATTTAAAAAGCCTAATATTTGGTGGTACTCATTTTGAGAACCACTGGCTTAGCATATAGTGAGGTGGTCTTGATTATGGTGGCCAAATTCTGTCGCATGAAGGGCCAAATATTTATCCAGGCAGGGGGACACAATGAGGATGTCATAGTCATAGTTTGGAAGGAATTGCAATAGTCGGAATAATTGGGAGGGGAATTAGTTTTCCAATGGAGCATGTGGCAGTTTTTGGTTAGTGCAAATAATAATTTCTGTTTGAGCACTTCCATACATGTGTATACATTTGTATGTGTACATACAGTGTGTTCGTACACACAAGTATAAACACAAAATAGTACATATTTCCCATGTATTTATGTAGCTTGCCCTGTGGCTGTCCTCTGAGAAAGAATCGATTTCTTATTTGAAAAAATGGGGAATTGGCAAAAACGTTTTGTTTAGTAAATTAAATAGGTAAACTTTACCCACTTAGTCACAAAATACAAATGTTATCCTTTTAACATATCACTTTGTATTTTGCAGATTGATTCTTCAGTAATCACATTCATGTCAGAGAAGGATCTGTCCAAGTACATCCCCCATTATGGGGACAGACTGGCAGCTGTTGCTTTCTGCCGCAGGCAGTCGCAGTCTGCCGCAGGAACATCTACACAAGGTCTTTTACAAAGAATAAGAGCAAAGTGCTCTTCCCCAGATAGGCCTACTAAGGCTAAGAAGAGACAATTGTCTTGGGAGAAATTAAAGGGGAACAAAAATGCAAAGAAAACACTCAGAAGAATAGAACTTGGTTGGATTAACTTCTGTGAGAATGAGAATGCCTTCAAACAGGTGCGAACCAAAAGAGGAGGTGGTACCCGGCACGTCTGTGTGGACAGTTTTGCAGCAATCGGAGACATCCAAGAAGAGGCAGAGACACTTTTTTTCCCAAATGGCTCGTGCAAATCTCTTCAATTGACAGACTGCGTCCGGTATATGTGTGACTTTGCTCAGAATGAGATTGATCCAGAGTGTTCAATTCAAGATCTCTATGAAAAAAACAAAGTCAAGATACTTAGATTGTACCTATGCACCAAGAGAACAGCATCAAGACAGCAGTCACACGAAGTGGTGCAGTCACACGAAGTGGTGCATCAAGAGCAAGAAAATGTTGACAACCAAAACAACAACCAAGACAATCAAGATGAAGGACAAAGAAGAGACATTGAGCAAGAAAGACCAGACCAAGAAACAACAGTTTCTCTTGGAGCCATTGACCCCATCTATGTTGATATTGAAGTAACAGTTCAAGCCCAAGATACACTGACAGATCCTTTTGTCTTGGAGGATACTTTGCCGTGGGAGGATCCAAAGTTAGTCATTGTTGTGCGTAGGGGTCACTGTCTTTCAGACCTTATGACAGCGTTTGTGGACCCTGAAGTAATGAATAAAGACATCCATGTCAAAAGGAAACTCCCCAATGGAGAGCTGGAAGAAGGTGAAGGCTCGGGTGTACTGAGAGACTGCCTGACTGAATTCTGGGGAGACTTTTATAGCAAATGTACTTTGGGCACAAATGTCAAGACACCCTACATAAGACACGAATATCAAACGGAGGAATGGCAAGCTATTGCAAGGATCCTTGTCACAGGATGGACATCTGTCAGGTATTTCCCGCTCCTTCTCCCACTCCCATTCTTGGAAGAAGCCCTTTACGGAACCACTTACAGCAGTGTGACGCAGAGCTTTTTACAGTACGTCTCAAAAGAGGAGAGAGGAGTTCTTGAGCAAGCATTAAAATCCTTTCAATCTGTTGATAAAGATGACCTATTAGATGTTTTGGATGTGCATGATTGCCACCACCTGGCCACTGAGCAAAATATTGCTGTACTTCTATCACAGTTAGGTCACAAGACCCTTATCCAGACGCCGATGTTTGTGATCAAATGTTGGAGACCAATCTTAAAAGTGCTGGCAGACACTTTGTGCCCACAGAGACTTGCTGAAATAATTGACATGCATAACCCAACTCCAAAACGAGTGAAAGACCTCCTGATAATCCCAAGAGAAATGACAGCCGTCCAAAACACAGCAGCAAGAAACTTGAAGAGGTACATTGGTGAGTGTGACGATCCTACTTTAAGATCATTTCTTCGATTCTGTACCGGTGCAGATGTCCTTTGCGGACACAAAATCAAGGTCGAGTTCATTGAAACTTCAGAATTCCAGTGTCGTCCTCAGGCACACACATGTGGATGCCATCTCATGTTACCCGTAAACTATCAAAACTATCCAGACCTCCGTAATGACTTTGATCTCATTCTGAGAAGCTCAGTTTGGGTAATGGACATTGTATGAATGCAACCTAAGCAGGTCTTTCACACTGTCTTTATTCATTACATCAGGGTTCACAAACGCTGTCATAGTTAGAGAAGCCGTATGTTATTCCATGCACTGATGTACCCTCTAATATGACTGCACACACAGACACACACACACACACACACACACACACACACACACACACACACACACACACACACACAGGCTCACCTATTACATATTGCTCACACACTATTGTATTCCCATGAATTGGTTTGTACAGTTATTAAAGGCTTGCCTTATTGCATGCACGGATGCACCCGCTCATAAATGCACACATAGACACACACACATACATACATTTTTCATAATGCATACACATACTCTAAGAATGTCTTTGTTTAGCTTTTTTTCTATATCTCTTTTGAAAGGGATTTAGAGGTGAAAAAAGAAACAATTCCAAATGAATTCATTGTCATTGTTTTGTTCTTAAGTTCTTATCGTGAAGATATTAAAAATGCGTGTTGTTAATACATTCACTAAATGTAATCTGCTTAACTGTTCAAACTCTAGTGACCTAACTTGCATACCAGTTATAAAAGCAATATGTTATGTTCTGCCACTTCATGTCCTTTCATAGTATTATTTCAGTTGTAACAGTTTGTAAATTGTCCAAGTGCTTGGAACTCCCCATGTTCTCAAAATATGTGAATATATTAGTTGTGTTGATGGAAAAAAGTAATGTGGTGCTTTCAAATGATTTTATTATATTGATTTGATATTTGACTGATTGTCTGTTTCACTTCAATTTCCCCTTAATTTCCCAAAACAAAAACAGATGTCTACTCAAATACACTTATAATAACATTTGAAGTTAGTTAAATCAATCACTGACCACTTACTGTCCCCATGAATTTGTTAACCCATCTTTCAGTGGTTGTTAATCATTAAATCAATATTTTAGTAATGCAATAAGTAATGAGTTGTATTTCACTTCAAGAATCTTTTGTCATATTACAGTTGGAGTGTTAACATGTTTTTGAAAATGTTGAATAAATTTAAAGAGTTTTGTGCTAATGTGTGTATTCATCCTTTTTATTGCAGACTCTAGTTGAGTAAAGGTATCAGAGATGTGGTAGCATGTGGAAGCATAATGAATAATACTTAATAATGAACAATAATAGGACATAAATGCCTGGGGGGTATCTTCAATCATTTTAATTGTCAATTGGCTGCTAAGTTAAAGATGAGGGAGCGAAGGGGCTCACGAATTGCCAAGTAAAACCCTTGAGCTTCTGAAATGTTGTTGGGAAAAGTAAGGCCTGACTCTGACATGATCATAGTACAGAGGTCAAATACATCTTCATCGCAGGGTACAGCTGAGAGGAATTTGCAAGCCTCTTTGCAGACATCAAGATCATTATGTGGCACAATGAAATCCTCAGTACCCCAGAGCTGTGGTACAGTGAACATCACATCAGGAATCCCACTGGGTACGTTGGGATTCTTTGTTGGCCGGATGCGGTGGCTGTTCCAGACCGCCTTGATCTCATCTAGCTCGTCCTACCAGACCAACATGAAAGAAAGTAGACATGATTGTTGAGAAATGAATATAAGCTTCATAGGCTACTTCAGCCAATGTTTAACTCGTATAGGCCTAACACTGACTCACACAAAAACATTTTTTACTTTATTTAATTTCTTATCCCTTAAAGGTTGTATAAGCGATCCTGCCTTGCGTTTGTTTTTATGATGTAACTAATTTTATATTTGTCCTGAGGACCCAACAAGACACACAAGAGAGATAACTCATCCCTACATTCAGAATTTTTTGAAAAAAATCCATGCAATATTTTGTAATTGTTAGTGGTGCTACCAACCTGGGATCTAAACCTCTTGCTGCTTTTAATAATTTACTATAGGCTTCTTGATTAGTGGGCCTAATACTAGGCTTTTAGAAAATATAATTTAGGTGGTCTAAATAGCTTTCTTTTAATAGTAAAGGCACAAATACTGTATATTTTCTGTAGCCTATAATGCCTAGATGGGAATTAACATGCATTAAGACGTGCCCCTTCTTCAGTGCCATGGACAGTAGTCGTATTTGCACTCCATTGAAACGCATTGATTGTCAACATGGCTGATGATGTGATTTTTGATAAAATGCTCAATGATGCCAGAGCGCCAAGTTCTACCTGACTATTACTAACTTACAGTTCATAAACGTATTGCCAGATATACATGATCTATTTTTTCTGTTGTTTCAGAACCACTGACAGCGCTAGGTTATGCGCAGCCTGGAGTTTTTGCGCAACGGGGTTTGCGTGTGTAGAAAGGTATGGAACTGTCAAAACTTATGTAGCCGCCTGCTGCCTTCATGAATGAATGATCATGAATGATCAGAATGTATCACGTTATGTATACGCCAGGCGGCTACATCAAGTTGAATGAGCCTAATAGTAGCCTACTGAGACAGAGCGAAGGAGAGAGAGAGAGAGAGAGAGAGAGAGAGTGAGAGAGAGAGAGAGAGAGCGAGACAGAAAGACAGAGAGAGAGAGAGAGAGAGAGCGAGACAGAGAGAGAGAGAGAGAGAGCGAGACAGAGAGAGAGAGAGAGACAGAGAGAGAGAGAGAGAGAGAGAGAGCGAGACAGAGAGAGAGAGAGAGACAGAGAGAGAGAGAGAGAGAGAGAGCGCGCATGATTTAAACTAAAGACACACTGTAAAAAGTAAATTGTTGGTTCAGAGTAATCGATCACATAAACTAGGCTATTGATCATTGACTCAACGTAAAATTACCATTATAAAAACACCAGTTCCAATGATGGAAGAGCAGTCCACCACAGACTTTCAACCTCACCTGAATAATGTTCCGAAAGCAAAACTGTACAAGTGATTTGTCCAGGTAGTCCCCAACACACAGGCCCTCGTCTTTCATTTCGCCCAGAAGATGTATCCAGTACTCCATGCTTTCTTTGCGCAACATACTCCACCAACTTTCAATCCTCTGATTTGAAGTACTTGCTCCTGCGATGTAGCTTTTTTCACCAGCTCTACTGTCGACATCACTGCGGCGCAGGTAAGTCTGGATATCTCGGACAACCACATTCTCCGTCCCTAGATCTGTCCGGACAATCCGGGGACAGCCACCCAACGCCTCCATGGCCTCTATGAAGTAGCCCCCTATGACGCGTGGGTCGCTACTTGTATATGCAGCCTTCAGCCAAATCATTTTGCGCGAAAAGCCATCGATGCACCCACTGATGCATATTCCATGTGGCTTTAATTTATCGTAAGCATCTATATGCCAGATGTAGTTAGGCCCTTGGGCAAAATACTGCCTACGGTTTAGTCTCCTGGAACGACGAATGGCTGATGCGTCAGGGTCCAGAGCTGAAAGAATCAAGCGAACATCTTCCTTTTTTGCACGAATGCCATTTATCAAGCACTTTTTGTGCATCCACCTGTACCCATGAAGTCTCCCAGGTCCTTCCAGCTGGTGAATTATGAAATCAATTACCTCCCCGAGATCAGCATATTGTTTACGTTTCAACCCATTCATTTTTAGCAGCCGCATTAAGTGTCTCTTGCTAATAATCATTCCATGCTTAACCGCAAGTGACTCAAGTATGTCATTATAATTCATCCCTAGATGAAAATAAAATGAAATTAATTCAGAGTTCTCCATGGTAAAAGCCACAGCCGAGTAGGCTACAGTATACAAGCTGCGTCTATGTCCAGCCTAGTTTTTGGTCCTTTATTTTGAGGCCTCAAAATAATAATTCGTGGCCTCAAATTATTATTTTGAGCCCACGAATTATTATTTTGTGGCCTCAAATTAGTAATTCATGGCCACGAATTATTATTTTGTGGGCATGAATTATTATTTCGTGGCCACGAATTACTATTCTGTGGGCACGAATTAGTATTTCATGGCCACAAAATAATAATTCGTGGCCACGAATTATAAAATTTCCACCAATGTCACCGGAGGGGCTCCGTATGTTCACCCACATCGCTATCAGTAAATATAAGTCACAGACATTCCTCTGTTAGTCAGAACAGTAACAACCATGAACTGTATGCATTGTAATATTGATTTCTTCTGGATGTCTCTCATTTATTTACAGTCTATGGTCTAACAGTAGTTTAACAACAACAACAAAGCTCTTCATCGTTTTAAAACGGACTTCTTATCCTTTAATATGTAATTACACCCAAGCAATGATTTGTAACACAATACGAGAATTTATTTGTAAAGATCAGCCTCAAAGTGGTTCTTAAATCGTATGTTAAAACGATGCTAATGTATTGCTCTGCTAACCCGGTCTACTAACTGCTGTGACAAATAACTAATGACCATAATTATATCTTTAAAAAAAGTGTAGTTTTAATACTTAAATGATATATTTGGGATGACGATAATTCATTGTAACTGTGTTATAGAAAAGTTTAATGTTAACTTACTGTTTATAGAGTTATCTCTGGACGAGTGGGAGCAGGAGAGCCGTAGGGGGTGATGTAAAGCAGACGTTAGCTTTGTTGTGAAGTGGACTGCTAGCTAGCGTTGAGCTGGTCGAGCATCGGCGGACTTTAGTCCCGCCTTAACGCTGTCGTTAGGTTGATCCCGCTTTGATCCAAGTTAGGTTGAGACAACAAATCCAATATGGAAGCGCCCGTCGATTGGACTCTTTTTAAGCCTCCGTCACAGACGGGATACGTCACTCGGGGTTCGTCCAGTATTATTTACAGTCTATGGTTTACACTAAGCAGCAGCCTCTGCAGTTCATCGAGTGTCCACTAGAGGCTGGCTGCAGAAGCAGAAGTCACATACACACCCATTCAAAAAGCAGAAGTTAACATGTTTACAGCCTGGTTCAAAAAAACAAATAGGTCTGATTAGCTCATGTCTCGATCGGCACACACTGTACGGGGGGTGAATGTTTTGATGACTCATCAGTTTTGATTTGATGAAGGATAAGAGTTATTCACAATAAGGCGTGTAGCTGACCTGATTGACAGGTGGGCGCGGTGTAACGGTTTGTCAGGAGGCTTAAAACCCGCCTCAGCTCCAGCTCTCAGTCTGTCGTTAGGTTGACTGAAAGTTAGGCTGAGACAGCATTTCCAGCATGGAGACCGCCATCGATGGGACTCCAGCGCCCCCTGCAGGACCAGATGGGTGACGTCAGTCAGGCTTCAAACATTCATATTTACAGTTAATTGTTTACCCCCCTTGTTTCATTGAAAAGTCACACCATCACCTACAGGCTTGGCATGTATACTACAGCGTTCTAGTTGTTTCTGTGGATTATGTGCATGGCGGTTCAGTGGATTGTTCTCGTGTAAACGTCGACATCGAGTCTCGTGTAAACTCGGAGCCAGATCTTTGTAGGTATACATAGAAATGTAACGCACCTGCCTTGTTTTCCTCTTCTTTTTTGTGCCTCCACTAACCATGCAATATGATAAATGTATGAACACATACTGGACATTGGACTTAATGAGAATTATCAACGCTGCATTTGTACAACATTCTTGAAAGTATTTTGCGTTCAGGTGTTTAGAGTTTTTCTGATTCTTTTATTGTTAATTTTTCATTATTGTCATTTCCTGTTTTATTAGTTTACTCATCCTCGTCTCTGTCTACCAGATCCTTCTCCCCTAACCCTAACCGCCCTGATTGTACTCACCTGTGTCTCGTTGTCCCCTGATTGTATTTGCTTTTGTTCTCTGTGTGTCCTCCCTCTCGTTGCCCGTTCGTTGTGTTTTCCTTAGTGTTACCTCGTTCCAGCATTGTTTCTGTATTATCTCTAAGACTTTGCCTCTTGGATGTGTTTGCCTTTCCTTTTTGGACACTTTTTTGTACTGAACCAGTCTGTTGAGAATCCTTTGGTGTTTGTCTCTGTGCCATATTTAAAGTTTTCTGTATTAAAATGTGAGACGATAGGTCCCCCTCCGCTCACCAGGTGTGTCCATGAGCTGACAGAGGGTTTGTTAACATAACCTTTAGTGAGAAGATGCTTTAAAGGATGTTTGATGCCCTCCCCTCACTCTTTGTTAAGTATGTGTTCACAAACACAACTTTGACTCCTGTATTATCAAACTGCACTCTCAGTCACCAGTATCATCCGAAACGCATGATGTTATGTTACTGAAAATAATTTCAGAATACAATATGGACACAAACATAAGTTTATAAAATGATTAAAAACATTTCTTTCTCTCTTTGTCATGATAATATAAACACATCCTGTCATCATAGAACTCATGTAACATATTTAACTGTTGATTTAGTGAAACATAAAAATGTGTGTCAGACTAAACTCTATTCCGGCAATAAAACTGTGGGTACAATACATTTATGTGTGTCAGACTTTCTACCTCAAGGGCAAACTGCTGTCTCGACCTGCCTGCTGTTTATGACTTTCCCACTTTTATACTCAGCTATTTGGGGATGTGTTTATGCAAACTTTATTAAGTACTCTCAGCATCAACAGAACCCAATAGGAATCAAGCTTACTCGGGCTCTTTCACACCTAAATGCTTGCAGGTAGAAGGAACGTCTTGATTATTGCCGGTATGAAAGCAAAGTTTGAGCCATCAGGAAGTACTTGTGAAATATTATGATTTGTTAAAATGAAAGTTCTGCTTTTAGAGCTCACATTAAATGTGGCTTCCATAAAATAAAGGAGGTCTGAAGGGCAGGAACAGGACACTTTGCGACATGTCAAGTTTCTACTCTGAAGCCTGGACGGGGGTTAGGGTTAGGCCAAACTCTAACCCTAACCCAATTTTTTAATACACATCCGTTTTGATTTCATGTGTTATACATAGTAAGGAGCGTAGCTGATATGATTGACAGGCGGGCGCAATGTAACGGTTCGTCAGGAGGCTTAAAACCCGCCTCAGCTCCAGCTCTCAGCCTGTCGTTAGGTTGACTGAAAGTTAGACTGAGACAGGATTTCCAGCATGGCGGCTGCTGCTGATGAGCCTCCGGAGCTCCCTGCAGGAACAGATGTGACGTCACTCAGGCAAACTTCCCTCTCTTGCAGAGTTTAGGATTTTGATTTCAAGCCACGCTGTTTCCAATTGTAAGTGTTTTAATGGATCTCAGTGGTTTTGTTGTCCATTGTTGTCTTTTTGCTTGTTTTAATATGCTTGTAATCTCGACGGCATTGGAAATGAGGAAAACCTCCATGTCCTTTTGGGTTTAAATAAAGGTTTGAATTGAAATAAAATTGAAAACACACCCCTTTAGAGAAGAGTGAAGGGGTTAAATATGACATCTGTTCCTCGCCTTATTTTCTACAGTTTGTTGGTGAACCAGACAGACAGAGTGACAGACAGTGTTACAGACAGACAGACGGACAGTCAGAGGGGGAGATGGGTGACGAGCAGCAGTGACTGACATCCGTCCAGCTCCGTGTGCTCCACAACATGCCACAGTGTCTCCCTCACAGCCAGATAGAAAAAAACAAAACATCTCCCCTGTCTGTGCAGGCCGCACTTCTCCTCCTCGTGAACAGAGCTCTGAACCCAAACCCCTTTAGCCAAGTGCAAGAGAGGTATTAGGGCTCATGTCAAAACAGCTTACAGCCAAACAGTGTGCTCTGAAAGGCCCGGACCTATTCATGGAGTCATTCAAAGTGACAGCCCCCTGAGCCCCCTGCTCTCTGACAGCCCTGTGCACTGGAGTGAGAAGGACTGGAGCTTGGCTTATGTTTGGGAACATGGTGTAGCTCTTTGTTAACATTGGCAGCTATGACCAGGTTCTTGAAACCAGGAGTTTTCCTTTAACAGAGAAGCTCAGCACATGCTGCTGGTTTGGGTTTACATGCATGAAGTAAGCCGAGTATTGACCGTGCTTTGGTTGAGGTCTAAATCTGGTTAAACTGTTTACTCGAGTGCAGCTGAGTTGAATCTCTGTGTTTTCTCGGAGAAACCAGTCACTAGCCACATCCTCCAGTGAGCCTCAGCGGGTTAATTCTAACAAAGGGAATAAATAAGCATCGTGGTCATGAGTGCAGGAATATTGTTTGCCACCATGTCGTTTGTTGAATCCCAATTGTTGGCAAAGGTCTTTGAGAAAGAACAGGACAAGATGCTTCCCTGCCATGTAGCCTTCAGAATCAGAGTAAACCTTAATCAAAGTCGTCAGAAGCCGAGCATGTGCCTGACCTGGTTAGCCAAGTTATGATGTGCACGAACGCTGTCTCAAGTTCAAGACACGTGTCTGTGTGTATTTATAGACACTTCTTCAGATCATTTCTACAGGTTTGCATCTTCACTTGTGGAGTAATGCACAACAGGTGAGTATACAGGTAGGATATGGGTCTGAGTCCAGTCTGTCTCGTGTCATTTCTCTCTTTTCTGAAGTTTCTTGTTACCTGGGTAAGAAATGTCCACAAAAAATCATTACAGTCAAAAGTGTTTGGTTGCTGAAAGAAGCAACAACTAGAGATTTAAGACTCAACATGCTCCAACGACTTAATATCAAACTTTAATAATAATGATAAAAGTTAAAGGAGCCGTATGTAACTTTGACACCTAGTGTTTAAAATGGGTACTGCAGTCCAAATTAAAAACATCAGAGAGAGCTGTCCCCCCCGCCCCCTCCTCTCTAGAGTGGATGCTCACGCAGGTCACCATGTGGTGGACACTGAAGCTTCAGTGTTTATCCAGCTCTGCATCGGTCTGTAAACCTTTCTGCGTTCTAACCTCTCTCCATTTTTCAAAAGCATCTCCAATATTGATCCTAGCTTGAGCACGTTTCTGCTCGTGGAGCTTATTAGAAACATGCAGAGGCTTTTTAGGTCGGGTACAATCACTTCTATCTGAACCAGT
Organism: Tautogolabrus adspersus; assembly: GCA_020745685.1. Lineage (NCBI taxonomy): Eukaryota > Metazoa > Chordata > Actinopteri > Labriformes > Labridae > Tautogolabrus > Tautogolabrus adspersus. The sequence continues at coordinate 2,449,500 of CM036534.1, read as the reverse complement.
TCTCTTGCCCGCTTCCATCGCTGCAACACCTGTTGGTTTGACCTGATAACTGCTCTCATATCTGGCAAACCGAGGGGCGTCCAAAACGGCCGTGTGGGGGTGCCTTAAAACCGCCTACCTTCTCTGGTCCAAACAAATCCAGACCATTCAGGACCAGAATCTAAAGTTAGAAGGAGGACATACTGGCTGCTGCATTGTTTTCAGAGAAGCCAGCACTTCAACATGAAGTACATACAAATATAATTAATAGAATATCTTTAAATAAAAATCAATCGATTGGCTTGCTGACAACAGTCTAAGACAGCGATATGTTATTTTGAACACGTTAAAGTGCCTATAGGAAACAGGCTGACGTGCAGTTATCCACATTTTTTCTCTTTTCTCATCTGTATATTTTCTATTTGTTCGTATTCTCCACCTTTCACCCTTGACCTCTTTGTCTGCTTGTAATGTTGCTAAACAAGGTGTTGAAGCTGCGTCTCAGAGTCACTCTGACTGAATGAATGAAACACGACACAAAGGAACCTGACAGGTAAGTTTCAGTGTGACATTACTGGTATGTACGGCAGAAAGGATCCGATATCACTCTCCTCTCAGCCAGAGACTCACTGTCATGGCAGGCTAAATAAACAGTAGATTAATCTGTCTTCTTACTGCGAGCTGACAAAGGCAGTCATGGATGAAATCGAGGCTTTTGACAGGTCACCTTTCAAGATAAAAGCACTGATAGTGAGAACCCGAGAAGGAGACTCTGAAATGTGAGACTTCTGTCAGACAAATAGGAACAAACGAGGATCTTACTCATGTTGCTTTATTTGTGTGGAAAACTTTGACTTCCTGATTGATATATTTTATATTGAAAGGCCACATTTCAAAGCAATACAGAACATTAAACAATTTTGGATTGTTATTTGCACTAAATTATTTAAAATAAAAGTTCATAACTTGCACACTTTAGCAACTACAACCCTCATACGCACAGCTCAGGCGGGTCCATGCCGCACAACATGTCTGCCTTTAAAACAGGAAGTGTTGTTCAGATAGTATCTGTTTCAGCCTTTTGACACTATCCCATGCAGAGTTGGAGCTGCAGCAGGTGTCAGGGGAGCCGCACAGGGCGCCCGGGCGAGCTGCAGGCCTTTCTTATCGGACAAGGCCTCATGCTGTCAGCGCAGCCGGTGTTGAGTCTGCTGCACAACACTGACATCGTCCAGACGCCCACAGAGTGAGAAGAAAGGAACTGTTAGTCATCTCCAAACCTCGTTTTTGTTATGAAACAGTCTCCTGAATGCCAAGCTGCTGAATGCACACTGAAATCATAGAAACACATTTAAAAAGCTGACAGAAAGAGGAACACACAAGTTAAGTTTTAATATGGACCACATTTATTCATTCTTTCAAAATAAATGTGGTGTGGGAGTTCATGTACTTAACTACATCTCCAGGTGCAGTGTCTACCTGGTTCCAGGTAGTATTTTAAGCTAAGCTGCTGTGGCTCAGAGGTAGATTTGATCGTCTCTCAATCCCCATGCTCCTGCAGACACATGTTGAAGTGTCCTTGGGCAACACCCTGAACCCCATATTGCTATACCGCTGATGCGTCAGTGGCATGTGAATGTGTATAAATGAATTTGTTAATACTGATGGACACATTACGTAGCAGCCTCTGCAATCAGTGTAAATGAGCTTGTATATTTCTTTTCTAGTCTTCTGACTACTCAAAGCTCTTTTTACCCTGCAGGTCACACCTACACATTCACACACTGATGGTAGAGGCTGATATGTAAAGTGACCACCAGAATAAACTAATCCCATTCACAGACATTCATACACGGCAGCGTTAAGTGTGTTGCCCAAAGACACATCGGACATGCAGCTGGAGGAGCTGGGGATCGAACCAGTTGAGGGAAGACCGACTCTACCACTGAGCCACAGCTGCCCACAGTGCATGAATGTGGTGTCACGCGCTGATTGACAGATCCTGACATTGCTAATCATTATAATTAAACCTTTGTCTATGTTTGACCTGAGGTTGCTAAATCACATAGTTCCTTTAAAAAAACGTACAGTATCCTAAACGTAAAGGATAAATAATGACTCATAAAACAAAGAGTGACAGAAAAATATACTGAATTGATAATAAATGTAGTCATTAGTTGAAGCCTTGAGATTGATGTATTTTTCATTGGCTGCATTTGATTAACGTAAAGATAAACGTGTTGACTGTTTCTGTTAGTGTCTGTTCCCAACAAAATTCCAGGATTCAATGTATTTATTAAAGGTCACATATCCTCCTCCTCTTCAGTGTAAATAAGTCTCAGAGCTCCTCAAAACATGTGTGTGAAGTGTCTTGTTCTAAATCCACTCTGATCCTGTATTTGATCATGTCTATAAACCCCTCTATTTCAGCCCTGCTCAGAACAGGCTGTTTCTGTGTCTGTAGCTTTAAATGTAAATGAGCTGTGTCTGACCACGCCCCTCTCTGGAAGGGCTTGGGTGGCTCGGGCTTTCTCGCTCCATGTCCTATTGTTTACGGTGAGAAGGCAGACTCAGAGGGCAGAACAAACACCTAGCTGTGGAAGTGTCACCCACCTGGGGGAGGGGTTACTGCCCTTTGTGATGTCATGAAGGGAAAATCTCCAAACGGCCTGTTTGAGCACACATTTTCTGAAAAGTGGAGCAGGCAAAAGACGGAGAGGATGGACTTTTCTCATGATTGGGGGGTTTGTAGACAGACTAGGGACACATATTAGTGTTAGAGGAACATGGAGAAGTGTATTTTAAATAATATGTGTCCTTTATATTTACATTCAGAGTATGTCCTCCCATCAGTTGCTGGTGCAGAGCAGCATCAGGGTCGCTGGTCTAATAGCATCCTCGCTATTCATACTAAAAATCACATCACATTGAGTATGTTGTACTTTCCAAAATCATAGTTTACAATTTCATGTATGCAAGAAATCCCCAGATCTATACTGGATTGGCCAGATTTTGGCCGGGGCAGCCCTGATTACACACAACCACAACTTCCTGTGAGCACAATCTCAAGCTAAATAACCAGGTCACTACATATACAAGTAAACATATACATTTACGCACACTCACACACACAGAAGACACTGTCGGATTCACACCTCATCATTATCTCTTCTTATAATTATTTAGCTGTAGTGAGCAACATACCGACAAGCAGCAAACATTTGGTTCCTTCTGAGCTTCGTTCATCACCACACTGTCATTTAGAGGCTTAGCGGAAGGAAAAAAGGACGTTAAAAGCTGAAATTCCACCGCTGAGGATGTGTGAAAATACCAAACAACCTCCCTGCACTGTACACAACCACATGTGTGTCTCCCATCTGGAATACACGCTCACTGTAATCAGCATTAGGGTGCACACTGTGTTTCAGGGCTCAACCTCTTATTTGGACAGGAAGCGGTTTTCAGCTGTGAGTCTGAGAGATCCTCTGCCTGCTACCTGCTTCAACTGACCTGGGTAAACCAGATGGCCTCAGGCTTCAGCAGCAGCAGACACCGTGGAGGTGTGCTTTTGAGCGACGCAGCAGATCTGAAACTGAAGCCCACACCTGAATACTTGGATGAGGTGGGATATTTTATAAGAACGAAAACGAGGCAACGGAGACATCCAGTGTAAAGAGTTCTTATAGGATTACTCTGCTGTAAAGTAGAGCACGTAAACTGAGTATATTTCTGTGATCAGTTTGTCATATTAATCTGCAGCAGCGTATAAACTCAGGGCCCTTTCAAAGAAGAAAGTAAGTAACACACTGTTTGGAAATTATGTAAAAATTATTTGTCTGCCTACCCAAAACCTCTCACACCTCAACTACAAAGCCCTGACACACGGAGCACTCACCATAACCCAGGACCCCCTCTCACACACTCAGGACTCTGACCTGTTCCCTCGGCTATTGAAGCTCTTAATAAGCTTCCACCCTGACTGTTGCTTTGGCTGCTTTGATGACTCTTATACTGTTTTTGTGTTTCTTCCAGTGTTACATGTTTTCATATGTGTATACCTGTGTACCAACTGGGCAAGGCATTAACAGCAAATCTCCCCCTGGGGGTCAATAGTATTACACTGTATTAAGTAAAATATCTCTGCACAACCAGCCCTTTTACTTTAGATGCTTAGAGAACATGAGCTATTTGAATGCAGGACTTTTAATACTACACACTCAGGCGCCCTCGTGCAACACAGAGTTGGATTTATAATCATTCTTAAGGGCCTTTCAGATAGGACGCGGTGTGCGCTGCGCTCGCCACGGAGGACGGCGCAAAGCAAAAGGGAAGCGACCAAAAAGCAACAGCACATGTTGCTAGGTGACCAAAACAATAGTCAGGAAAATAGCTTCTTTTTGGAAGAGCAGTATTTGTTTCTGTACACTATTCAGTAGAAAGCTCTGACTTTTCTTCTGCTGGGGAGGAGGAGACGAGCAGCTCAGAAGAAGAGGGTGTGTGTTCATGAAATCCTCAGGGCACGACAGGATTTGGGAGACTTTGGCTCGTCCAGGAGCTGCAGCTCTATAACGCCTGCTTCACGAGCACGACACACATTTATGCTGCTGTTTTAAACACACCTGGAATGCCAAAACTGTGGGACATTTTTTTTCAAACTAGAGATTTCTCTATAATGTCCCGGTAGGCCTGTTAACTAGAGCTCAGGGAAGTGGGACACCGTTTGTTGTGATCTGATCTTCCCTCCTATTGGACGTGCAGAGGTGACGTCACAGAAGTTAAAGATGTTTTAACTTTCCACAGCGCACAAGAACAGCAAGCTTATCCTGGGTCCTATCTAAAAGGCCCTTTATGCATGTCACCGATTATCAAGCCCACAGAAATTAACACAGATTGTCCAGTGACCATTATGTAAACCTTGGAGAATGTAGCTGATGATTCCAGCACAGTAACTTTGTAAATACATGTTTACATCTTTTGATGTTGAGCTCACAGAACATTAGTCAACATAGATCCTGTGTTAACCTGTCGGCATGTCTGGAGATTTTAATAATCGATGAGGATACGCTTTCATACCTCCTGCTGAAATATTCATCGTGTCTTTCTGATCGTTTCTGATGTTTTGGGAATAATTCAGTTCACTCAAACTTGAATGTACTTACAACATGTGTCATACAGTGTCCTGTGTGTGATCAGGAGCACAATGAAAGAAAAGAAGTTAATGAACCAACTGGAGTTTGGTCTATTTAGGTATGAAGACTGAAATCCGCCGTGTTAGCATTGCGCCTGCCTGCAGGTGCACCTGGCTCCTACAGGGAATGGGAGCTGACACTCTGATTGGTTTAATTCATGTTACTCCCAAAACACACCTACTTAGTCCAACCTCTTTGTTCTCTGTACCTCAAATTGTGCGCTGCGTAACTAGCCATGACTAGTACACACACACAAATCACTTTGCGCCACACACTTTGGACAACGCGCTTTTCGTCATCAAAATAGGGCCCTTGGTGTCTCAGTATCCACATCCGACCCCTCACACATTCTCTTTTTCCTCCCTTCAGTCTTCAGTCTAACTTTCTGTCTTCACACACACGTGATCAGACCAGTCATGAGCTCATCTTTAGATAACATGCTGACTAAGTGATTTGGATGGACCCCAAAACTAACAGGAGACCCTTAAACCTCAGCCCAGTGCGCGGGCCCCAGTTGGCATGCCGGGGTCAGGTCTCTGGAGACAAAGTCTGTTTCATTGTTCATCGGCTTTGACAAATCAGGACAGGTGGAGACATTTCTGTGTTTTTGTCCCCCCCCCCCCCTCTCGCTCTCTTCGCCGGCCCGCCTACACACCGTCCTGAAACCAGATCTGGGAAGTTGAGTCATGCACCGCCATTCTTCATAACTCAATACTACCATTGCTTGAAGCCCTGTTGCCTGGCAACCAAATGTTTTGCCGCTTTGCTTTTATTTTGGCCTTTTTCTGTCAGTCCCCCCCCACACACCCTCCCTGCACACACACATTCATACAAACTCAAGTATCCCAGGAATTGCACCGCTGAAATGCATTAACATCTCCTATGGATCATCACGAGGTTCATGATGCCTCAAATGTTCTCCTTTTTTGTTTCCCTCCATCTGCAGGGATTAGCATGGATCCCAAACCAACTTCTAATGCATTTTGACGCTTTTTTTGGTGCACACATCTTAAACCGTTGATCACCAGGCGTGCCCTGTAGGCATGCATGTTGATTGACAGGTCTAAGTGCTGCGGCTAACCAGTGAGAGTGATGGATCGAAGCGGCTCAGTAATAAACACAAATATGTGCGATAAAAGAGCAATTCCTCAATCTGCATCTGGGCGACTCTGAGATGAGTTGAGAGAGGACTGAGATGAGATGAGCTCTCTGAAAAAGCCCCCCGGCCTATAAATAGTCCAAGCCCGCCTCACAGACAGCTCTTCAAACGCAGAGGGCCAGCGCCAAAGATCAAGACAAATATCTTGGGTAGACCGAGGCATTACTGTTTTCTATCCATCAGGCCTCAGGAGACGTGGCGACGGGAGGGCGTGTTGATAGCTCGCCTCGTCTTCTGTGAGGGAATCAGAAGAGGCGAGAGAACCTGAAATTCAATTCCAAAGTGCAGACCGCAACAGCTCCTGTTTACTCAGCAGCAAACACAGGTGGAGAGCCCTGAAGAGAACACGGCTCCTTGTTCTCCTCCGGCTTTCTCTCTTCCTCTGTCAATGGACACGAGATAAATGTGACAAGCTGACGTGCACACTCCGACACATCCTTGAGATTCAGGTGAAAATCTTCTCGGCTTTGTTTTGACTGTGGACGGATCTCAAAAGAATAAAGACATGAAGGTTATAAGTCTCTCAGTGATGCTCACTTAATAAAACAAATATTTAACATTTTAGAAGATGTTAGTTGAAACTGCTTTAAAAAGTGATTTGTTTGAAGAAAAGGAGATAAAAAGGATGCACAGATGAGGCGGTGTGAGTGTGTCATCATGTATTTTTGTGTTGAGAGGCGGGGTTACACCCTGGACTGGTCGCCAGTCAATCACAGGGCTGACAGAGACAGACAACCAGCCACACTCACCTCACATTCACACCTACGGGCAATTTAGAGTCACCAGTTAACCTTACGAGCATGTCTTTGGACTGTGGGAGGAAGCCGGAGTACCCGGAGAGAACCCACGCATGCACGGGGAGAACATGCAAACTCCACACAGAGAGGCTCCTGTCAGACGGGGATTCAAACCAGGAACCTCCTCGCTGTGAGGCAATGTACCCATATGTATATCAACGCTATGTGCAGTTTAAAAAATCACAATATCAACAAAAGAGTGTAAAAGAAAATACTGGAGAACAGAAAACATAATCAGCAGTTTAATTACGTGCACGGAGATCGTAGCAGTTGCGTGCAGACAGGATATACACGTCACCACCCCCTCCCACTCACTGGAGGTGAATTCTCCTGGTTATGTCCTGCTGCGTTCTCACATCAGCTCACTCTGACTTTCTGCAGAAATACTAAAACTCTGTAGAAAGTCAGAGTGAAATATTTTGTCTGTTTGCAGCTCACCCCAAAAACTTCAGATGTTTTTCAGGAGTTTTGTGCAGGTGTTTTTTTATATACTTTATTAATCCCCGAGGGGAAATTCTGGTTTGGTTTATGGAGAGACATGCTTCTCACACACAGGCCTGAATCACACACATTAAGTTCGGCCCAACACGTTTAAGGGCTATTCTCACTTTCCAAGTTACTTTCCAAACCCAAACCAGACCCAAGTCAGCCCATCTCATGTTGACTCCTTTTTGACACCTGATTACTAATGTCACCTGATTAATGTTCCAATGAAGAGGTCAAACAGCTCCACTTGTAGCATGAAGATCAACATTACAGTATGAACTTCATCAGACGGACGTGTTCGTGGCTTTCGTCAGGGTCGACCTCTTCAAGCCTTTCACTCTCCATGCACCTTGTTAGTTGGTGAAGTTGTGCCAGAAAACCAGACTGTGCTTCTTTACTGTTACAATGACAACAAAAGATTATCAGATGAGAGTCTCCTGACTTTTACTTTCCTGCATGAATAAAACTTGTGAGATGCCAGAGTGTTGAATATCATGGAGGTGACACCGTGAACAGTCACTAGGCCTCATTTACCCATATCTGGGTTTTTTTCTTAATTCTAAACTCTTGAGAAAGTTCCTATAAAATGTGTAAATATAATCCCTGATAAGATAAAGTAATAACATCTCCTGAAGTGCCTGAGTGGGTTTGGATGAAGACATTTCTTCGTTAGGACGATCTGTGAACGAGGCCCAGAAGTGCTCAGTTGTATTTGACACGTGTGCTCTTAAAAGAAGTCAGAGGTACGGAATGACATATCACCTGCATGTGAAATTAAACATTGGCATATACCTTTGCACCTAACTGTACATTTGTGTAATTTAGAGGCGGATTAATGGACGACGGTTCGTCCTTGTACAATAGTTATGAAGTGACAAGAAGAAGAATTATATTTATAAGAAAAAATGACCTTGACATTATTCACTTAGCGGCTGACTGCAGGCTGTTATACACATAAGTAGCCTCATTTCCACTGCAGACCACTGTGTTTGTGCTCAGGGCCTCAGACGTTAGACGAGGGGATCTGTGAGTGGATGAAGGGGTATCAGGTCGGAGCGATGGAGGGATGTTGTTGTGGAGGGAGGATGAGGTCAGAGGGAAACGGATCCATCCATTAGAGGGTATAATGAGAGGGAGCAGCTGCCTGCCGCTGGGTCAGAAAGCCCACAGATGTGAGGGAGCCTCAGGCCCCGACAGAGGGGGGGGGGGCTCTGGAACCGCTGTGCCATGACCTCATTCCCAAAGCCAGTGCTCCCACTAACACCAGTACAGATCCCAGCACTGCCACGCCCCTTCACCGCTGCAGACACAGCTCATTCACGCTCCCAAACTCACCTGAGAAACCACTGTGTGCAAAGCATTCTGGGTTATTCTGCTCCTGTGTTGCTTGGCCGAACTCTGGCCGACCCTGAAGGGTCTCAGCGTGCCAAAGACTGATCTCAGCTTCACCTCCACTGCCCAACACTGACTGCAGAGGTTCTCATGGGTAGTTAAATCTTTAGAGCTTCAGTAGTGTTCAATGAGGAGTAGAGTGCATTCAAGTCTCCTTTTATTTTCCCCTTCATGAGGAGAGGTCAGCAGGAGAGCGAGTCGGTGTCATGGTGTTACTCTCACTTCTGGACATTATGTCCAAAAGAAAAAATAAAACTGCTGCCAGAAGAAGAGGTTTAAAAAAGATATCTGTATTTCAATGCTGCCCTTATTTTAACTTCTCTTAGACTTTATTTTGTAACGGCGATGCTACTGAGACTGAATATATTTAACAACATGTGCCCAGCCTTTATGTTGAAGAATGCAGGTAAGATTTTTTTATGCAAAGCTTGTACTTTTTAAAAAAAATGTTTTTGCTGGAAATTCAAAAGAAATCATCTTGTCTTTATCATTATTATGTTCTGAGTTGTTGATCCAGATTGTAGTGTGGAAATATTAACAGGACGAGTCCTCTTCTCTCTGAATCTCAACAATGTTAACATGTCAAAAACAAACAGCTGGAAAAAAGAGGCGAGTGTGAAATGTCAGGGCAAAGTCAGGTCTTGTATGGAGTCACAGAGTCACAGCTGGAGAGCTGATGGTATGCTTCTTAATGGTGAATTTATTTATGATCTGTTTTAATGTTCTACGGTCTGAAGTGAGGAAGTGAGCTGCTTGAAGTTGGCTGGTTGGCAGGCTTTGTAGGCAGTGAGGCGGTTTGGCAGAAGAAGGTCCTGGAGACAAGAAACAGGTGTAAGATGCAGTGGCATGCAGGCAGTCAACAAAGCTAAACTGGAGCTGGACTATTGGACTCAAACAAACCGTGAATGGCACATCGATCCGGCACAGACTGAGCGTTGGTGCAGGCTTCTTGTAGGTGTGGTTGACTGCTTGATGCGGTGTGTTGTTGCAGATCCAGTGCAGGTAAGCAGAGTGAAGAGGACAGAGTGTACAGAGTTTACTCTGTAAATAAATTACACACCTCCATGCAAACTGATGCCATGAAGCAGGTACTGTGAGCCCAGTGGTTATGTCGTGCGCGCCATGTGAGGCTGTAGTCCTCATTGCAGAGACCGTGGGTGCGAATCCAATCTCGGCTCTTTGCTGCATGTCATCCCCCCCAGTTTCCAAAGGCTCAAATCTGTCAGGCTGATTTTGGAGATCGTATACGACAAAAGGTGCAAAACACTTCAATATTTCTATGTCATGAAGTGTTGCAGCCACAAATGAAAGGGAAAGGTCAGTAAATAAAAGTAGTCATAATTATAATGACTACCTCTTAAAGTTAGCACCATCTATGGCACAATGCTAATCAATCACTCTTCAGTTCTTAATGATTTACACACACACGTGACACATCTTAAAACATGCACAAACATGGTACAGTAAGGACACATTCAGGCAGCTCACACAAACATCTGTTACACACACAAAGACAATACATTCATGCACACACACGTACACCTCTGAAAAATATCCTGATGTGTACTCCTCAGATCCGTCACTGCTGCTTGTGAGCTACACTCAGGTGACGACACTCACTTCACACGCACACACACACCTTAAAGAGGGAATGGTGATTCTTCCCGGTGTTGACACCATTTCAGATGACTGTGCGGCTGACAGTCGGTGGTTGGTTGAGTGCTATGGTTGAGTGTTGTTACAGGCCTCTGCAGTCTTTCTCTCTCTCTCATGATGACACCCAGCTAAGTCACTGAAGTGCTCCCGCTTTGTTACACATGTTCACTCGTAGCTGCAGCTGCAGCTGGAAGCAGCTCTAGGAGGACTGTTTCAGTTCCTTATCTCTCTGACATGGACGGATAGAGGGGACATAAATCCCTCTCGGTATTCTGTCGATGTTTTTGGGGACAATTTGTGTTAAATATTTTGATTTACAGACACAAATAATATCTCTACTATTAGCTGAATATCTTCTATTACAGACTAACATCAGGCATGAGCTCTGCATTGAGCTTTGAGTCTCATTCTTACAAAGAGAGCTACAATAAGGCTGGGTGTTTCTGGCTTAGTCACAGTCAGCTCTCGATGTAAAAGCATATGATCCACTGGCTTTAATGTCATGATAAATACTCAGGTATGTTGTTACAGTGGGTGTTGGATATGTAGTTGCGTGGCAACGTTACAATTCAGAGCGACACAAGCGAGAAACACAAGCTGAGCTAAAAAAGAAAGCCAGAGAGCTGTGTTTGGGTCACTGAATACCTCTGTGTTTACACTGAGCCTAGAGTGGGATTGACGCTTCCATCCCCGCCTCCTCCTGGGAGTTTTTCCACCGTGACATGTGCGATGGGGAAACTTAAGCCTCAGCAGATCTCCAAACAGGAATTTTCACTTCTTCTCTTTATAATCCTATAACCCCCACTGCCTTAAAAACCACTGTGGGCATGTGTGTGAGTGTGCATGTGTGTGTGACAGGTCTAAATCTTCTCCAAACAGCAAATCAGTACAGCCTACTGCTCGGCATAAGCACTGAACAATGAAGAGCAGGCAGCCAGCCAATCAGCACGGGGCTGAGCAATGATGGGACATGCTGCTGTGCAGCCTTTCAGGTGAGTCACACAAAGACTGCAGAATATTTAGTGAATAGCGATGGAAAGCACCTCCACCGCTGCTCTTGGCTGGCATGTATGAAATGCTAACACAAAATAAACACTTTGCAGATGCCCCGATGTAATGTAAAAAACTTATTATATGTTCCTGTGAAGAGCCCGCACACAGGGATCATTCATCTGGGATCGTTCGAGTCAGTCTATGCTAACAGAGTGGGCATGCTTAAACAAACCACTGCAAAGAAATCTACGTTTTCACCGTGTGAGGTGTCAACTTCATACGATATTATTCTGATGTTCTAGTAGAAACATTTTTACCAACTTTGATTCAAAAGCCTGCTTGTGAGAGGTTAAAGACAACAAAATGATGACTAATGTGTTTGAAGAATCAGCCTCCAAAACCTTTATTTCTTCAACAACCAGACTTTTTTTTGTAGCGTACACGTAGGTTTGCTCGCCATCCTCCCTACTTGTTTATTTGCAGTGTGCAAATAGTAACATTGCACTGTAATCAAATCCAAAAGAGTAACATTTGCTGCACACAGCCATAAATCTCAGGTCAGGAACCTGGAAAAGAAAACTGGGATTTGGCAACAGTGCAAGCAAATCCATCCTGCACATCTGCCCGGACTGGTAAGAGCTTACACACCAGCGCAAACATTAAAAAAAGCACAAACACCTACTGACACCACAGAGGATGGCAGGGGTAAACGCTCAGGTATCCTGTCAGTTAAAACATTACGAGGAGTGGAATAGAGCAGCTCAATAATGTGTCTTAGGGCCTGATCCACAAAAGGCTCACACCTGCTTTTGCGGTTGCTAAATGTGTGTAAAGGGGAGAAAAAGAAAGCGTGCAATCCACAAAGCACGCACAAAGGGTGAAATGCGTGCAAACTGCACCGCCAAACAGACAGCGTCCTGGGTGGGCCTGTCCCATTTGCATGAATGTAAATTAGGGAATATTCAAGAGTAAAGTGCTAAATTTCCCCCTTCCTGTAAACAAGCCTTGTTAAAAATACCACCTAATTCAAAAAGACCAGCGCTAATTTGCCACAGGCAGTTACAGTGGTGCTATTTTACACCATTGAGACCTGTTTATTAACTAGGCGCAGTAAATCTCTCTTCTCTCTCTCTCTCTCTGAGCTGATCTCTGTGCAGAGGAGAGGTGCAGACGACTTTTCTCCACATTCAGACAAAATAACATGAGCAAACTGCACGAAGCAAGACTACTTTGCTGGCGTGTTTGCTCCTGAAACACATTAGAGCTATGCTTTGTGAATAAGACCTTGAGAAGGAGCAGAAAGAGGGAGCAAAGGATGCAAAATGTTCGGAGCTATGAGCGGCTACAATCCAACCTTAAGGCTCAAATATTCTTGCTTTTGCACCCAGGAAGTGAAGGTTAATTTTCACATACTTGCCGATGTACAACGCGTGTTACTGGAGGCTTCCTCTAGAGGGAGCACCACATAAATCAGACGGCGTGAAACACCGGAGTAGAGATTATCTGTCCCCAGCTATTTTGCCACGCATGTTTGTTGCTATGCAACGGCAATGACACATCATAGTGCGGGTAGTCGACTTGATCTGTGTTGTAGCGGCTCTCTGGTGTCTCTGATGTTGTCACATCCGGTCTCATCACCATACAACTCTACACTGCTCCTAGTGGTTGTATGCATATTGCATATCCAAACCACCGCAGGATGCATAAGACTGATGTCATGTGTTCGCTTACGCGTAGTTAAAATCAAGTATACTCAGGGCTTTAGTCTGAGCAGCAGGTTGAATGAAACTGTTACTGTCACTGTGTTTATTTCTCTTCAGGTCAACACTGACGGAGACCGAGCAGCAGTGAAAGACAGCCGACTGATCAGGCTGCAAGATGGCAGAGAGGAAACAAGGTGTAAAACAGGTTTACTTCACACACACACACACACACACACACACACACACACACACACACACACACACACACACACACACACACAATTTAAGTACTACACCTTGTCCCATCATCATAAAGCCTCCATACCTCAGAATAATCAAACCTTGAGAGAGGGGTTATCATCCCACTTTCTAGGAATATACTACTTAAATCAAATCACTACATTGGACTTTAAAAACATGTCACCCACCTGTTCCAGGAAGTGGAAATTACACAGTGCGCTGAGAAAACAGGTCATTTGTTGTTTCAGTGGAATGACTGCTGACAGGAGATCATCTGAACGTAACGACATGCTGTCTCAAGTGCAACATGTCGTTTTGGAAACACTAACATTGTAAACAAAAAATCAGTCATAAGACTTATCAGCTACATGCTCTTTTCAACTGGCTGTACAACATGTCTGATTTGTTCCTTATTCCTTTAATGCAGCAGCTTCTCTTCCTGGAGTCTAACAAACATGCACAATGTACATCAAATACGACAAACAGAACATTAAATAAACATAACAAACTAAATATACATAAAAATACAACATACAAATACACACATCGGATGTTACGTCAAAGACCGCTGCATAAGGAAGCGTGAGCTTCTTGTGCAAGCAATCCCTAAGGAAATAAATTAGATAATCCTCAACATTGATTTTAATAAATGCATTGACATGCATGTGAAATAGCCATTAAAACTACACTACCCATGAGCCTTATGGCTATATATTCCGTACTTGTCCTCAAATAGACACACATCTGTACAAACATCTGCCACATTTCTTTACATGACAACATAAACCTTTTCACCCGCATCTCTTTGTGTCAGTGAAGGTCTTTTCTGCATTGAGCATTGAAACAATTAATATGTTGAGGAAGGATTAAGAGGCTTTTGGGGCAGAAACAACATCTCCCACAGTGCCTCGGTGACTGCTGTAGTGGAATGCCAACCTGCCATTAGCGGGAGATTACCTGTAATCTCGTATTACTTAAAACAGGGTGGAGAGGCATTCATGTGAGAGATCTTCAGAAATCAAACCGTGCTGTCAGCTGGGCTTAAGACTTAGTGCTACACAGACTCATATTTGTACAGAAACATGCCTGCATTTGTACCGCAGCCTGCTTAGTACACAGAGCCTGAAAACAAGCACGCAGACATGGTTTCAGCTCAGACTTTAGTGTCAACACAACTCAAAATGAACTTCTGTTGTCTTTTGGGATAATAGCAGTCTCTCGCTAAGGGATCAGCCCATAAAGACCTTATGATCATCAAAGTGTTAAAACAGTATTTATGCAAACACGGCAAACTGCGTGGCAAAGTTTACAGCACAAATCCGTGCACATTTATCAGCAGGAGCCAACTGCCAACTGTGCCACAGAAACAGACGCAGGAGACATGTAAAGACAGAGCAGTGGTGTACAGGAAAATATGGCTGTGTGAACTACATTAGCCTCCCCCTCTCTCTCTCTCTCCTGGATAATTGCTGTTTTGTCTTGACTGCATGCGCTGTTATTTATTTGCACAGGAACTGAGACAGTTTCCCTCGGGGCAGGAGATGTTTTGCAGCGAGGAGTGTCTCTGTGTCGTACGAAAATGAATCACACGACACAAACGTATTAAAATAGCTTCATCAAAATCTTAATGTCACCAAAATATCAAAAGTCGTGCCACAAGATTCACTTGATCTCTATTTTATAACTTGTAGCTGCAGTGTGTGTGTTGGTTGGTGGGTGGGGGGGGAGGGGGGTACATCTTTGTCTTGCAAAGTTAAAAACTGCGTTTCGACTTGGAGCCGGGTATTTTGAATGCAAACATAAAGTGGTGCCTGCAGACATCAGCAGCAATAGTAGCATTAACTGGATGAGCTCTGGTTAGTGGGGTAACATATAACTTTCATTTTCTTATTAACCATTAAAGCGGGGTTCACACTACAAGATAATTGATTCCCCCCCTTCTGAGCAAAGTCAGCAAAGGCCCGATTATCTTGGTAGATGTTGCTGTGGTGTGAGGTGTGTTGAGAGTGATTTTAACCTCCCCGATCTGCTCGGAAGACGATCAGTGCCACCCCGATTTGAAGTCGTAAATATCAAAGTGTTCAATATTTACGATCAGAAATCCCGTTGTGTGGGGAGAACACCGAGGAAGGCCGAGCGCGGACTCTGTGAATTGTCACGTGGAAAATGTGGATGGATGTCAAACAAACTACAATCCACCTGACAAGGAAAGGAGTTGGACCAAAATGCTAACAGCTAGCCACATTTAGCTTGACCATCAAGTTTGTTTACTCTTAAGTTGTGTTTGACTGCGTGAGTTTGGACGTTCTGAGAGTGGAGAGTCTGGTTGTCGGCGAATGAATCGGTTAGGGTGTGGTGAAATGATCTGTTACTCTGTCATGATTTGTCGTAATGTGGGCTCTCACATTTTCAAAATCGTTTGAGATTTTAAAAATCTTTTAGTGTGTGCCAGGCCTAACCGAAAAGAGAGGGAGGGGGCATGGAGAGGTAGAGGAAGGAAAAGGAAGGGGTGGAGATGTTGGAGGCAGGTCTGTCATACATTAGAGTGTCCCAACAAGCATTTCAAATAGCTGATATGACAGCCTTAAACAACAATGAAAAACCTGCAAAGCCACAAGAGGAACGATGACATCATGTCTGCAGCCTTGTAGAGCTGCCTCCTTGATTTTTTGCTGGAAAATGATGTTTGTATGACAGCAAAAAATTCAGTTTCCAAACCTGTTTGAAGACCTACAGTAACCATGCTACAGGATGTGCTTGCTGAGAAACGAGCATCATTATCCCTGCATGTATCAGTCGTCTGATATGTGTTTGACCTTCCTCTCTGCGACCCAGATGTCAGCTTCAGCTCCTACAAAGTGAGTGCACCATTGGGTGGTGTCCATAAGGCCGGCCAAGGGCTGCATGGGGAAGCGGGTGTTTTTGACATGCAGGGCAGGAATTTGTGACAGGCGTCTCCCCAAACGGATGTCAGGGAGAGTGAGGATGAACAGGGCCGCAGATGAAAGGACCGATGTGGCTCGAAGCATAATTCAGTGTCCTCCCAACAGTCCCCGAATAATTCAGCACCTCGGTGTACCTTTGTGACACAGTTGAGTGTGCTGGTGGGAGTATGTGTACGTATATACATTTTGTGTATCTCTATGGAAAGCATCTGTATCATATTTAGAAAAACTTGCATGTGTCTGTCCATGCATGTGAGCAGATGGGACTAATCGATGTATACGTCTCTGGCTGCGTGTGTGTTAACCAAGCGACAACCTCCAGTCTTGAAAAGTGAAGCCAATGCGGAAGTGCATAAGTCCTGCAGTTGGTCGAGTGTCCGCTTGAGGCTGGCTTCAGGAACACCGGAAGTCACAAACACATGACAGGCAAAAAAACAGTTTTTACAGCATAAATAAACATGTTTACAGCCTAGTACTAAAAAGAAATAGGTCTGATTAGTTATTGTCTGTTATTTGATTTATGAATGATACGTGTTATCCATAGATAGACGTGTAGCTGACATGATTGACAGGTCGGCGCGATGTAACGGTTCGTCAAGAGGCTTAAAACCCGCCTCAGCTCCAGCTCTCAGTCTGTCGTTAGGTTGACTGTAAGTTAGGCTGAGACAGCATTTCCAGCATGGCGGCTGCCGGAGCCCCCTGCAGGAACAGATGGCTGACGTCAATCAGGCTGCGTCCATTAATATTTACAGTCTATAGCGTTAACACATAAATGAAAGAGAATAAGAGCTGGGAGAGACGGGGAGAGGCTGTTCCCTAATGCACCTCGTTACTTTGTTATAACTTCTGATGTGTAGATAAACGTAGATGTATTTTTGACGGTGACTCCTGGTCTCCTCCACTTATTTGTCGCAGGTTTTGAGCCGGCCGTGACAACACACACATACACAATGAGCTAACTTAAATTGCAGGAGGAGCCAGAAGCCGCCAGTAACGGGCACCAGAATGAGTCACTTCATAGAAGTTTGAGTTGTGAAAGCCCAATATGACTGATGTTTGCTGAGTTGCAGATGAGACGTTGTGAAGTAACAATTAAAGGCAGGGTTGGTAATTTTCTCCAGATCCACTTTTTAAGATTTTGGTTGAAATTGTCTTTAGGTCCTGACAGAAATTAATAACTCATGTTCTCTGAAAAAGGAACGAAGAGAATCCATCATCTGTAGCAGTTGTAAGCCTGTAAAAACTTTGACCAATGTCTGCCACGAGGTACCAATCTGATGAACCAATCACACCTCCCTGTCTCCCTGCTCGTTCTCTACTCCTTGCGTAAACTAGCCCACACTCATACTGTTCATACTGTGAGTTTACTTACTGCTGAATGAGACATGAGACGACGTAGTTTCTACACAATGCAAGCGATGAGCTGAGGTCCGCTTCGGGAGCAATGGCGCTCGTACATGTAAGTGAGGGGCGTGGCTTTTGAGGGAGCACAGAGGGGAGGGGGAGGGTGCAGACGGAGCACTTAAGGAATGCTACTTTCTAAATCATGCTTGTTTTAGAAAATTATCAACCCTGCCTTTAATCCAGCCCACAAAGTGAAGGTCATGCCGGTGTAGAGCCGGCTCATTTCCCAGCGATGGCCTCGTTTGCTTGCAGTTTTAATGCGTTAACGTATTACTGATGTGAAAATGCTTCAAGTAGTACTTCAGGAATACACGGAGAAAGCTGATCCATGTTTAACAGAGGTCAAGAGATTGTGTGATTATACCGAACAATAGCCTTCATAAATCAACAAAAGGTTAAAAGTTGGTAATGTTCATTAATAGAGCTCCGCTCTGCTGAATGGGCTTGTTTAGCTTTCCTGCATGATTCATCAAAATAACAGCTGCTTCAGTTAATGATTTCAATTGAATAATCACTTATATCACTTTGCATCGCCTCTGTTGACATTGTAAGTCTCGGTGGAGCCATTTTTCAATTATGTGATTAATCTCATCGAGGAGACAAATTAGAACCTCCTGTGGAGAACTTTTGTAAAGCTGATTCGAATCGACCGCCCTTTATTTCGCAACGGATCTGATCCTGATGAATATAAAGCTCCCACTATTTGTTATCCGGGGAGGGAAACGGGGGAGCGAGAGAGGACGGGAGAGGTTCCACTGTAAATATGGATTGTGCGTCTTATTTTTCATAATTGTAGTTGAGCTTGGAGTCTGAGAGAGACCACCTGGACCAGAGGTTTGTAATCAGAGGAAAAGGTTCCAACTGTGCGCACACAACTAATGTTTTCAAAATCTCCTAAGTCTCACATGCACTGTGCCAAGATATCAAAGAGGCAATAACTCATATGTAGAAAGGGAGGTGAGAACTTCCACATGGCCTCAGGGCTCCAAGTGGAGTAGTAGCCTTTCCCCAAATGTCAACAAACTGTGTGTGTGTGTGTGTGTGTGTGTGTGTGTGTGTGTGTGTGTGTGTGTGTGTGTGTGTGTGTGCGTGTGTAGGTGTGTGTCAGACAAACAGAGAGAAAAAGATGCCTCATGTGCACAACGAGAAATTACAAAGTGAGGAAAGTGTCGTTCATGCCCAGATTCACTTGTTTAAAAATTGAGATCTCATCATTTCACAACGTTTTATTGGCTAAACTTTTTAAACGACGTTACGCTTAGAAGCCCAGAAAATGTTGTAATGTTAATTATACTGGCACGTGATTGAACATCATTGCAAGCGGCACTAAGAGAGTGAAGCATCCAAGTTGCAGCTAGAGGTTGTACATTTACAAACATATTGTGTTCACATCTAGTGTATTGAGGTATTTTCACATTAGGCACAATTTTTTCGTACTGTGCCCGAGCTCAATTGCTTCCCCCTCCCCTGCTGGTCTGCGTTCACATTAGTAACATCGTTCCTTACCCGAGTACACATGTGTATGTACACAGTCCAAACAGCAGGTGGCAGTATGCACATAATTGGTTTGCAAAT
This sequence comes from Tautogolabrus adspersus, assembly GCA_020745685.1. NCBI lineage: Eukaryota > Metazoa > Chordata > Actinopteri > Labriformes > Labridae > Tautogolabrus > Tautogolabrus adspersus. The sequence continues at coordinate 2,429,982 of CM036534.1, read as the reverse complement.
CCGCCAAGAAGCAGAAAGAAGAAGAAGCAACCATGGCAACCACTCGCAGGCTGAGTCCATCCTGCTAACTGTGGATGTTTTTGTTCCTTCTTAGACGTTACCAAAGACTCTCTTCCTGCTTCCACATCTATCGGTTTTTCAAGCGACAGGAGCCGTTTAGAATTACGTCATATAGCGGTCCACTTCCTTCTTTGAGCTCGGTTGTGTTCACATCTCCCACGGACCGTACTCAAGTACACATGAATCGTGCCGGAGACCACCTCTTTAAGCGGACTCAGGCACGGTACCAGAGTAAGGTACGAGTACGGTACGTTTGTGTTCACACTGATCAAATGAACCGGACTTTGGGGTCAAGCGGAATTGGATCTGGGCCCTGTTTCCGAGTGTGAAACCACCGATTAGAAATTCCAGTATTTAAAGCTCTATTCCGGTATGCTACAGATCAGTGTACCATGAACATGTGAAAGAAAGAGTGATTTAAGGGGTTCAACATCTTGTAAGAACAGGGGGTCCTCAGATTTTATTTGTTTATAAGGACAGTGCACATTAATGAACATAAACATGTAATATGCCAGATTATAGCCATAGGATAATTTCCATCTGTAGTAACTTGGCAGGTTGGTGATAAACACGTAAACAAAGTTACATTAAATCACGATGACAAGCAACACCCATACAAGAAGTAATGACAAAACAACAACATATACTGTACATTAGTTAACAGAGACACATACACCAGTATAAAGAGTGGCAAAACGAACCAGTATAAAGTGACCATCAGAGTTCAAAGTGCTAAGGTGGTGCTAAGGGAGGGAAAGTGTCGGAGTATTAAAGTGTCACAATGCTGGAGTATTGCACGATCAAGAGGTTCTGTTGTAAATTGCACATTTGACCGAGAGCTTGTAACTTTAAAATGCTGCTTAAACCAGAATTCAGGAGTTAAAGAGAAAATCAGCTGAATCATATTTGAGGCTGTTTCCATCACACCCAAGATTAAGATGAAACAACACTCATCACTGTACTGCACTGTCTCGCTGTAACGCAACTCAGAATTATATGAACATTAATACAACTGTCAGATCCATAACAACATCTCGTCTCCAGCACTCAGAGGGCTCAAGCTCTAACCCTGCAGTTTCAGCAGATGGCATTTCATCATGAGTCTGGTTTGCCAAAGATTTCTGCCTCTTAAAGGAAGTTTCTCTTGTCACTGTAATTTAGTTAAATGTTGCTTAGTGCTCATGATGGATAAACGTTGGGTCTTTGTAATATAACAAAGAGGAACGTCTTTAACCTGTTCTTTGTAAAGTGTCTTGAGATAATATTCGTTATGAAGTGGCGCTATGCAGATAAAGATTGATTTATAGATATTTCCAAGATTTAAGTCAGGAACACATCACTAGAGCCCCCTCTCAAGCATTAATCCCAGTACCTGCTTACAAAAACAGCTGTGGTCAGAGGTCGTTCTTTCATACAGACACTAACATCTGGTACGCCAAGCGTACCCTTATTTTGTAAGCGGAGTGTAAGCCAGATGGAGATAGCCGCGTCAGCTATGTAATAGTGTGACATCATAGCAGCCCAACACAGTGCAGCCCGCTATTAATTAAGTTAAATGTTCAAGAGGAACAGGGACACAGTAAACAAGAAACCCTTTAGGGTCGGATCGGTACCCTTGGCACCCCAACAGAAGGGTACCAAAAAAAGTAGGACGGTACGGATCCCTTATCTTGGTACCATTCCCAACTTTTGACGGTGGAAACGCCAATAAAAGGGTACCGTACCAAACCGAACTGAACCGGACCGCTTGGTGGAAACGGGGCTTAAGGGGCCTCGATAAAGTGTACGGGCTAAAGAATTTGGTTATGTATAGGGGAGCCAAGCCATTCAGTGCAACCTTTAAATCGATAGTGAAATGTATTGGGAGCCAATGAAGGGATGCTGGGACAGGACTGACATGTTCCCTCTTCATGGATCCAGTCAGAAGCATTTTGGACCAGCTGCAGGCGGGACAGGGAAGACTGGCTTATATCAGGACAACAACCTCAGTTAGGCATTTCAAGCAGGCATACAAACACCACCTGATGACTGGACAAACTTGCAATCACAGATTTAAAGGCAGGGTTGGTAATTTTTGAAAACTAGCATGATTTTGAAAGACGCATTCCCTCAGTGCTCCGTCTGCACCCACCCCCTCCCCTCTGTGCTCCCTCAAAAGCCACGCCCCTCACTTACAGGCACGAGCGCCATTGGTCCCGAAGCGGACCTCAGCTCATCGCTTGCATTGTGTAGAAATTACGTCGTCTCATGTCTCATTCAGCGGTAAATAAACACTAAACTTTATCATAATACATGTTAAAAAAAACTGGACTATTTTACTACTCACAACTGCCATCGACAACCTCAAAGTATAAACTCCGTCATCGGTGACGCGCTTTGAGTGTGGGCTAGTGCACCCAAGGAGTAGAGAGCGAGCAGGGAGACAGGGAGGCGTGATTGGTTCATCAGATTGGTACCTCGTGGCAGACATTGGTCAAAGTTTTTACAGGCTTACAACTGCTACAGATGACGGATTTTCTTTGTTCCTTTTTCAGAGAACATGAGTTATTAATTTCTGTCAGGACCTGAAGACAATTTTCACCAAGATCTTAAAAATTCTATACCCTGCCTTTAACTACACTATATATGTTAATTGCAGTCCCCCGTCCCTCTGATTGTCTGTGTTGCTGTTAAGTCTGATGTTGGTTGTGTTGTGATTTTTGTTTTTTTATGCTGCAGAACAGGAAGCTGCTTTAAACCAGTTTGAACTGAATCAGGCTCATTTAACTGTAACTTTTGTAATGTTACTTTTAACCTTTTCCTTTTACAAAAACGTCCTTTTTCCCTTGTCCGTGTCATGAGTCAGATAGTTCATCAAGCAGACAAGTGAAAACACAGAGTAGTGTGTGTTTCTTCACAGTGCCTGAAGCTTTAAGTTTGACCTTCCCCCCCTCCATGTCCCTCTCACCTTCTCCCTCTCTCTCCTGTTGCCCTGGGGCACCGATGGGTGGGTCTCCAGGAGGAGCAGGCGAGGGGGGCCCATGGCATCACCCATTCCTAGACTTGAAAAAAAAAAAAAAAAAAAAGATGATGGGTAGCTCTGGACGTCGTTGAGACAGTGCTCAGGCGAGGAGAAATGAGGTAAATATCAATGGCGGTGGTCTCACATAGCCCATTAGTCAATGTCTGCAGCTCGCTGTCTGAGCATCAGCGCACAGCAGCCTCAGGGTTCACACCACCACCACTGTCCTCCCGCAGAATCGTACCCAGGCAAAAATAAAGCAACCCGAGCCGGGCATAAATCATTAGGAACATTTGTTACCTCGGGTAATTGTGCTTCATTCATCTTCAGGCCTTTTTTTTCATTTGTCAACTCCCAGAGGCGGCTGGGTGTCAGCTGTGCAGGTCTGTGCTGCAGGTTAGCATGACTGTGGCTAACCAGAGCTACAGGACGGGAGGCCTGCAGGAAGCATGACACACAAAACAGAAGAGTGATTCTACACAAGGCCACTATTCAGACCTTTGTGTACATCAGACATCTGTGATTGGTGCTTCTGTGACGATGCACTCGAGGGATCGGGGTGCATTCTGTCTTGCACTGTTCGGTTAATATTAACACAGATATAGAATAAATAGATCCATCATGCAAAATATGCATCAGCCAAACCTTAATGGAGAGCTGTCCTTTAGTAATATAAAGACGAACTGGGATGAGAAAATGGCATTACAAATATACATTTACTACCAGGGTTTAGCACGTTACTGAAAATGACTAACTAGCTATAGTTACTAATTACTATTATCAAAAAGTAACTGAGTTACTAACGGAGTTACTGCTTTATAAAAGTAACTAGTTACTTTGGAAAGTTACTTTTTTTGCTTCAGTCCTCTTATTTGTGTTCACATTATTTATTGATGCTGTGGCAGAACGGTGTTGTGACACCTCGCACATTTCTAATAACACTGTCTCTGTTTTACTAATTAGATCTCTGAAGGCGACTCAGCAGTTGACATGAAGCACGTCAACGTCAACATACCTGTCTATCAGTCTGTAGTCCGTCTTACAGTTTGTGGAGCAGGAGGTGCTTTAAATTAAGCCGGCTGTTTGTATGGAGTGTTTCCTCCTCAGTCATGCCAAGCTAACGTAAGCTGCAGCGCCACGCTCTCCAGAAGCGTGTTGTTGTTGTAGCTCGGTGCTTCGTTCTTGTGCGAGAAGTGTTCCTTCCTGCCCGCTTGTTGTCTGCTGTTTCACATAAAGTGTGCTTTTAAATGTACATTTTAATTGTAACAGTGTTATCAGGAAAGTAACTCTGTGTCATGATTTGGTCTGTTTTAGTTTTGTATTTCAGAGTTTAGATTTCTTTATCTTGTTTTAGTTCTCATTATTCGCTGGTGTTAGTTTCCCGTGTGTTTCCTAGTTTAGTCTTAATTGTTTCCTTGTGGCTGCTTGTTTTCCTTTCTAGATTATTATTTAGTACGTTTTTGACTTTTGACTTTTTGTTGAAATAAATCATTTTTGTTAGCTTCTGCACTGGGGTCCAGTTCCTCCTTATTTTCTGAAACGTGACACTGGAAGCCACTACTGTAACTGGCATTACAGTAACGCATTACTTAGTAACTACTAGTAGCACATTAGTCCCAACACTACTGCTGCTCTATGATGTATTTACCTTTTTAATGTTAATATTGTATTTTCCGATTTATTTTTCTATTGTTATTCAGTCACAGTTTTGGTGTTGTTCGTGTTATCAGTTTCTCTTACATATTTCCTTCCAAAGATTCCAGTTTTATCTTGTCGTATTTTTCTTGTTATAAACCAACACATTCATGAAACACAGCCACTGTTTTGTCAACATCTAAACAACCTTCATTTCTCCCTATATTTTCTAAAATGCTAGCCCCTCTTAGCTGAAGGCTAATAGCATGCTAATATGCTCAAAGTGACAAAGCTAACAGCAGCTATGTCTTGTTGTTTTACTTTGTTACTTTACTTTGCTTGTTTGAGCTGAAGAGCGGGTTAAAAGTGCAGCATGTGGCCCATTAAAAGGTCACAGGTTTTGCAGCCTTCATGGCTTTTATGTGCAGGAAAAGTTCAACTCTGACCCAATGATGTCAATAGAAGAAAAGTCGGGTGATCCAAATAGTGAAGACATCCTGAGGACAGCATATGTTCAGACATGTTTCAGTTTGGAGATCAATGTTTATTCTTCAGCTACTTTACACTAAGCAGCTGCTGATCAGAGCATCATCTCTCTAACTCACAAATTACTTGTTGTAATTTATCCTCTCTGTAAATGTGTCAATGTGTGGTCAACAGTTGTACACACCCTGAAACACAGCTGACAATAGGAGGAGAGAGAGCCGACTGAGCCGAGGCTCAGGGTGTGTTTTAATGTGTATTGTGATCCACTCTTTAGGAAGCCATCTATTAACACCAATTGTAACCTCGCTGCCTTGGAACCTGTCTTCAGCTGTTAGCACCCTGCCACCTCCATTCACCTCAGTGACACACATGTCGTTAACACATCGTCCATGTGGAACACCCACACACACACGCCTACTCCACACACACACACACACACACACACACACACACACACACACACACACACACACAAACACATTAGCTGTTTTCACATATGCAGTCCTGAAAATTTCCAGAGAATTGTGTGAAATCCTGAAATCTTCCTGATCTGGTTGTTCACACATGCACCTCACAGCGGGAGACTATCCCTTCTGGAGGGGAGCTGGGGTCTCCTGAGGCAAGACACGACCACTATACGACGCTATAATGAGAATATTTGCCTTCTTATCAATGCTAGGTGTAGTTTGACAGAATTACAATATTAACAAAAGACTGTCTATCTTAGATTGTTAGCTTGATGCTCACAACTAATGGAAATACCAGGACCTGGCTGACAGAATTGCTATTGAGATTGCCGTAATTTTGACCTTGGAAATTCTCTATTGGACTTCACATCCCTAAAGGCCCTGACACACCAAGCAGATGGCAAAGAACTACTGGCAACGGAGGCCGACTGTGGCGTTGTCTCACGTCGCATCACGTTGCCTTTGTCTTGGCCAAAAAGTTGCACATGAACACACCGCAAAGACTACAGCCGACCGCCAACCACCACGTACGTTCTGCGCATGCGTGAGAGGAAATAACTCTTCATGCCTGTTATGACTGTGAGTCATTATGTATGTAAATGTTTTGTTATTATTGCATTTGCTATGCTTTGTGTTCTGTGTTCTGTGTTTGTGCGTCTGTGAGGTGTTTCAGATGCCCTCGCCTGATTGGTGAAACGCGGGAGGTGCGTGCTGGCCTCTAATTGGAGGAAAGCTGGTGCAGCGCACGTATTGGAGGACACCTGAGGGCGCCCGATTTTAAAAAGAGAGCGGAGGAAGCTCAACGCGGCTCTCCTTCTTCCTCGCCTCCAACGAGAGACATTTCGCCACAGAGATTGTTGGTTCTTCTAATCGAGAATAACGTCTGATAAAAAGTTGAAAATAGCACTGCCGTTGTCAGCCCTTGGTCTTTTAGTGGAAAAAGAAAAGAAGAGGCGGAGGCGACAAAAAAGGAGAAAGCGCACTTATGGCGCTCCTTACGTCTCAATCTATGTGACGTAACCCTCTGGCTCCAACTTCTGGGTGGTGGTGTGGTAAAATGCTCATCCTCAATGCGCCTCTCTTTTGTATTGAAGAGGAGCAAATAATGTGCAGCTTATAACAGGAGTCTACAAGAGGCCCACAGTGATGGCTTCTAGCGCCCGAGACCGGAAACACGTCACCAATCAGAAACTTTTAACACGTAGAACATTTTAATCACTAACTACACAATATTTACTTTGCTCTTTTAAAAATGTATATATATTTCAAACACATTTTTAAAAGATCATTATCAGTGACGTTTGTCATTCTCCTTGTGGGGGATTGATGGAGCGCTGCCCCCTATTGACCAGCCGACACTGGCAGAAGCAGAGATGTCCAGAGATATCCTTTAATTCCTAGAAAGAGGAAAGCTCCCAAATGGCTGGTTTCTCACTTTGATGCAGCTCAATGCTACAGTACGTATGTTTTAGGCCCGCTTTGCCTGGAAAATGCCGGTCTCTGTCAGAATCAAGGCTGCGTGGATTTCTCCATGGCAAGTAAACTAAACTTTACATGGAGATTTGGTGGAGTAGCCATCTAAAGCAAAACTTAATAAATAGGTATAATCTCCTACCCTAAAAGATAAATGCAAATGTGGAGTAATAAGAGAAATAATAGAAATGAGAAAAAAGCAAGAGCAGTTAGGATGTAGAGGCAACAAAGTCGCTACAAAGAGAGGGAGACAAACATTCAGAGAGTGTTTTTTGAGTGCTTCTAAGAGATGTACGAATGGCTGGGTGGCTGCTGCTGACAGGTGAGGATGTCTTTTATCAACAGCTGTTAGGAAGCCAGTAGAGATATGAGGACAGATAATACAGGCAGGCAGCAAGAGAGAGAGAGAAAGAGAGATGGAGAAAAACCACAGACAAGGTGTGCAAACAACCACAGCCACATTCTCAGCCTGCTAACACCCTTTCACCACTTCCAGTCTCACCTCCTCCCACACACACACTTATCTGCCCCAAAATCTGAAGGAGGCGGATGCTCCGAGGATCTAGACATCGTTCGCTACGGCATAATTAATAGAAGACATGCAGCCAGCCGTTGCCTGAGCTCACTAACACACGCTCGGTCCCAAAACAAACAAGCAACGATCTAGAACAAACAGTGGTAAAGCCCTTGAGCCTCTTATCAGGAACTCGTCACACGTTCCTAAGCTGTATGCCTGACATTTCATTATTAGGTTACATCAGATAGATACAAAGCAACACACAAACGAAAAGGACCTTTCTGACACAACTACACTTTTAAAGCTTTATTGGAACAGCTAGCTTCACGGTGGTGCAGTGGTTAGCGCTGTTGCCTCACAGCGAGAAGGTTCCTGGTTTGAATCCCCCTCTGACAGAAGCCTCTCTGTGTGGAGTTTGCATGTTCTCCGGCTTCCTCCCACAGTCCAAAGACATGCTCGTTAGGTTAATTGGTGACTCTACATTGCCCGTACATTGCTACAGACCCCCGCGACCCCGAATAGGAAAAAGCGGTAAAGATGGTGGATGGATAAAGCAGCTTGCATTATGAATTTCACATTAATAAAAGGGCCTAATTTTAGGCGCTCGTGCCACAGTGGCTAGTGCGCACGCCTCATGTACATAGGCTATAGTCCTCCAGCGGGCAGCCCAAGTTCAAATCCGACCTGGGGTTCTTTTCCCGCATGTCATTTTCAATCACCAACCTGCTGTTTGTCGAGTGTCCGCTTGAGACTGGCTCCAGGAACACCGGAAGTCACATGACCGACAAAAAAACGTTATTTCAGCATAAATTAACATGTTGACAGCCTGCTACAAAAAAACGAATAGGTCTGATTAGTTATTTTCATCACTGGCACAAACTTTACGTTTTGATTTTGAAAACGATACGTGTTATCCATAGTTTGGCGTGTAGCTGACATGATTGACAGGTGGGCGCGATACAACGATTCGTCAAAAGGCTTAAAACCCGCCTCAGCTCCAGCTCTCAGCCTGTCGTTAGGTTGACTGAAAGTTAGGCTGAGACAGGATTTCCAGCATGGCGGCTGCTGCCGATGAGCCTCCGGAGCAGATGGCTGACGTCACTCAGGCATAGTCCATTAATATTTACAGTCTATGGTCATTTCCCACTCTCTCTCTCTCCCCTATATTTCCGGCTCTATCCACTGTCCTATCTCTCCAATAAAGGCACAAAAAAGCCCTAAAATAAATGTAGATTTCATATAATGTATGAGAGACTGGAACAAAAAGCAACATCTGTGATGACGATGATCTGTGAAGAAGAAGAAAAAGGACAAGTGCTTTTGAAGGTTTCACATGAGAAACAAAAGGATAAAATAAAATATACCATGAACAACAAACTGCATCACAAAGGACAGGACGAATAAGTGGACACTAAACAAAGCCTCCTGTTGTCCTGCCATATGAGCACGTTTGCTGTGAGACGTCCAAGCTGGCTGCAGTCCAAACAGGCGCAACAGCAATATCCGTCCCCAGGGAAACATTGCTATCTCTTAGTGCACAGGTAGGGGAGGGAGGGGGATACCAAGGGTCAGCATCCTGCTTCTAAACCTGGAAGAGGAAACTAATCTGAGGTCAAACAGGGCCAAAGTGTTGAGTGAAACTTTGCATGAGGACGGGGGATTCAAAGTGTATTCCCCTCTCTCTGACTCCACCGGCTTCATTAAAACTCTGCACCTGGGCCAAAGACTGATCCATGGGGAACTCCCTCATGGCCAGCGCCAGTCAGGCCCCTAAATCTGTCCCCAGCCCCTTATTCACTTCCCACTTATCCCTCCTTCCTCTCGTACTCTACCCTTTCTGCCACGCTGGGTCAAGCTCAGAGCCACAGAGCCGATGAGGACAGGAAAGGGATGAGATAGGATTAGGGAGATAACTGAGAGTCGAAATGGGACTTGTCTTTGACGAAAACAAAAGCTTAGAAAAATGATAACTCTGCAAGGTCCCTGTTTGCTGCTCTCACAATCAATAATGGGATGTAATCAGAGACATTTTCAACACTTCTCCTGGGTTTCAGGAGCACAGTTGCCAGTTGTCATCCGGTGTTGAGAGGGCGACACAGGCTCAGACCCAGCTAGTACCTGACAACAAGCCTCTGTTGGTGTTCACACTCACACACACACACACACACACACACACACACACACACACACACACACACACACAGACACACACACACACACAGACACACACACACGCACACGCACACACACACACACACACACACACACACACACAGGCGTGAAGATGTGCTCACATTTTAAAGACAGAATAGCAAATTCTAAAAACCCTGTTTAGTCGTGGTATACATGACATTGAAAGCCTCTACGATGTGTTTGACAAAAAACTAATTTTTGTTTGTAATTTAATAATCACAAAAAATAATTTAAAGAAATGCATTGCAGTGTTTCTTTGGCTTTGGAGGAAATCGGGGGAGTGAGGTATTCAGTTCTTCTAACATATTCATTAGAGTACTATTTCCTTTTTAATGACACACTAAACACAGCACTCATCTCCTTTCATTGTTAATCAATAAAGTCATTTGCAATGCAATACAGTCTGATTTGAATTATCTTCCCGGCAGCGGTGGAAATGCTGACAACTTTGGGCCACAGCCATTTAGCGCGCACTCACACTAGGCATCCGTACCGTGCCTAAGCACGCTTCACCCCTAAAGTCCAGTTTGTTTGACTGGTGTGAGTGCTCCGATCTGTGCTCAAGCACGGTACACTTCATTGGACCTGGCACGCTTGGAAGAGGTGATCTTCGGTACGGTACAGTTCAGGCACGAGCACAAGCACGCGGGTACACAACGTGGACAGCTTTCATTATGGAGAAAACCCAGAGTGTTCTGTCTGTATCTAAATGGTAAATGGACTTGAGCTTATATAGCTCATATTAAGCTTATATTAAGCACCATGACACAATTTAATCCGATCAACCTTAAAATCCTGGAGGACATTATACATCAATTCAATTCCTCCTCCTGCTGTCTTGATATTCTGCAGACAGGTTTTTTTCAAAAAAGTTTCCCAAGTCATGGCCCCAGATCTGTTACAAATTGTAAACATGTCTCTTTCCTCAGGTGTCTTCCCACAGGCTCTGAAAACAGCAGTCATCAAGCCACTATTAAAAAAGAACAATCTAGACAAGTCAATAATGAACAATTACAGGCCGATATCAAATCTTCCTTTTTTAAGTAAAATAATCGAAAGAGCTGTTTTTCAACAGTTAAATAACTTCTTGACATTGAGCGACTGTTTCGATGTCTTCCAGTCAGGTTTCAGACAAAATCACAGCACTGAGACAGCTCTGGTTAACATCTGTTTAAACACAGACAGTGGCAGAACCTCAGTCTTAGTTTTACTTGATCTCAGTGCTGCGTTCAACAGTTGACCACAATATATTACTCGACCGACTGGAAAACTTGGTTGGAGTTTCTGGAACAGCACTAAACTGGTTTGAATCCTACCTAAAGAACAGGGACTTCTTCGTGTCTATAGGTAACTTCAAATCTGAGCAAACAAAAATGACTTGTGGAGTTCCCCAAGGTTCCATCCTGGGGCCTCTTCTGTTTAAAATCTACATGCTCCCACTAGCTCAGATTATAAAAAAAAAAAAAAATAAGTTATCATAACTACGCAGACGACACACAAATATTAATATATATATATATATATATATATATATATATATATATATATATATAAAAAATATATATTACAATGTTGCCAGGCAACCCTGGCCCCATTCAAACACTGGGTAAATGCATAGAGCAAATCAGTGAGTGGTTGTGCAAACATTTTCTCCAGCTAAACAAAAACAAATCTGAGGTAGTTTTTTTTGGGGCAAAGGTCTACAAATGAGCCACAGCTGTATCTGACTAACATGACTCAAAACCACAAAGTCAGTAAAGGAGCTGTCATGTTCAATTGTGCTTAAGCACGGTACGGGAGAACTTTGCATAGTGTGGGTGCGCCCTCAGTTCCTTGAAGAGGAGCACCTGTAACTTTTAGTTCTGGGGACCTTTGGTTGAAATGGGGCTTATGCACACTGCTGCTCACATTACTCTGCTGCTACTAATCATACCATGTGACCTTATCCAACCAGCCACGTGACTCTGCTGATGACTGACATTTCTTGTAGCCAATGAAATTCTCAAGACATGGGTCTGCTTCTATCAATACTTCAGGGTGATTTCTTCATGCACACACTAAAGAGATCCATATAAAGTACGAGTGGTTTTCAGAACTGCATTAAAAGTATTAATAAGGTTGTATTTACACCAGGTGTCTGAGTCAAGGATTATTTGGAGACAACAGACAAATCTATGTAACATTAGACATTAAACGCCCCCATAGAGCTGGAATGGAATAATCCATGTGCTGGCCTCTGAGACTGGCAGTCGACTGAGGCTCTGACGAACAACTCATCGAGTATTCAAATATGTGGGGTCACCACTTGATGTCTGTGATGAACTTGTGCCGTGTATTTCTCTGTTGGCTTCAGGTTGCATCATTGGTGGATTCTAAAAGGTATTTGTTCAGTGGAAACCTAAGGGGTGCCCTGTGGACTTCTCTTGTAAACAAACAGGGTTGCTGTTTACATATAGTGTTTCTCACCAAAACACAATGTGTAATTTATATCCTTGGGCAGAAGACATTTGCAAAGCTGACTTTTTTAAATAGGAAACCTGCTCATTTACAAACTTTAAACTTGAAGTCTTTTTTCACTTACATTGATCTTGCATTGCTGTTTCTTGGTGCCATAGTAACAACGTGTTGATCTAGGTAGGAGTGTGAAAGGAATCTTCTCAAACTAAAACACTCTTTAAAGTGTTTCACAGTGAGGGGTATTTATTACTCACTGTTGTTTAGCGTTTCACTTCTGTCAGCCAGCACAATAATAGCAGACGTTATGACGTGGAACAAGCACAGCAGCAAATGTTTCCTTTAATGTAAGATCCTTTTTCTAGCTTTAAACAGCCAATAAGAAGACAGTTCTGAGTGGCTTTTGCAGAGCTCTTCTGCATCAGGATGAGAAACACTCAATACGTCTGATGAGTCTTCTTTATTGATCCTGATAATATTCTCAGGCTGTTTCCTCTTGTCTGCGTGGAAATGCTACTTAGTGCCTTTTCACTGTATTTTAGTCTCTGACTGTAAAGTATACGTCCTGCTTGTTCAGTGTAAGTTTTATATTAAGAGGAACTTGTGGTTGGTGGAGAAGTATTGAACCGTATTAAGTTCAATTTTGGAACCATTGTCAGATGGTGATAACCACTGGGAGTGAACCTCCAACTTTATAGTACTGCCATAAGTTAGAGATGAAGGACATGATATCAGAAAAGTAAATTATTCATAAATGAAGGTGAACAGAAAGTGCATGTCTGACATGTTGTAATATGGGCTCAGTCCTGATCTTATCCAGCTGGCAATCAATTCAGGCGATCTGCCAAATTTGAACAACAAGCAAAAATGATCATCAAACAAAAGTGATCAGGAGCTGTATCCTCTGGAGGCATGCAGCTGTCGTCTCCTGCACCGCTCCTTAATATTTAATAATGTGTCAGGTATTGCCACAGATGTATTGTCATTGTTAATGCTGTTAGGTTAGCAGTGTTATCTGATGCTATCTCTGTGCTCTTTGTCCTGACTCAAATATTTGACTGACACATCTCATAAAGGTGTGGGTATTTATTGTTAAGCACAAGAGCATAAAGATATGTATGCTATAAGGTTTGATGAATATTATTACACTCCTATTCAAGAGGTCTGTCTGCTGGCCCATGCCACATGTCCTGCCAGAGTGTGTTTACATCGAGAACATATTCCCACTGAGTCACTCACTTCAGGCGGCTCGGCCAGCGGTGGCGTCACGCAGCTGCTGCAGCCTGAGCCCGGTCTGGATCTGTGTTATTGTTACTGGTAGCATTACCACGCTTAAGTGCGACAACATAATTTGTAACAATAAGAAGAAATTTGCCCGATGCCATCTGTGCACAACATGTACCTATAGCTCTGTGAGCGGAGAGAGAGAGAGAGGGACACACACTGAGAGGAACAAGCCCGCACCCAAAACACATGCTAGCTCGCCGTCTCACTACAGTTTGTCTCCCAAACACAAGCCAGCTCAGATTTCAGGTCTTGTGGTCTCTAAAATATATATCGAAGTACACATCAGGCTGTGTGTCACCGCTGTTTACAGGAAAGTGATTTATGAGGCTTTCTGGGGAGAGGAGAGAGAACGCTGATATGGGCTGAATGTGTTTCAGAGTGAAGCCGAGAGGAGGTCAAGCTACCGAGGCAATTAAATCATCACCAGGAAAGTCGTTAATGCAGATTATTTATCCAAGAGAAAAACTCTGGATGGCTTTTTTTATGTCCATTAAGACATCAAAGAGCCATTAGTGAACAGGTCTCCACTGTTGTATCTTTGTCCCGTGTTTTGTCGGATCTGGAACCTCGCCATAATGCTTGAGTAAATACCAGGCATATCTGCATGGGAGTTACATAAACATAGTTTGCATGTTGTCAAATAAAGCCACCCTGCCAGGCTGTGGAAGATCTATGTTCCTCTCCATGCCGTCGTCATATGACAGGCCCTTTGTGTTGGACTTCACACAGGGACTCGTCCAACTGGTACGGTTCCATTTTACTTTGACTGAATGCGTGAATCCATGCGTGTGTGTGTAGCAGGTTTGACTCTTGCAAACACAGCATATGGCGAGTTATAGCACACGTGCACACTTCACAGCCCCCCGGCTGTGTATTCTCAAAACAGGCTTCTTTGGCAAATATGCCATCATGGAGGTATGCTGGTGTATTGTCAGGGGAGAGAGATAACATCTCTTTTACAGGAAATAGAAAAGAACTCCACTCACAGCTTAGCAGATATAAGGGCTTTGAGTTTTCCACATGCAGGGTTCACAAATTAGGGCCAAGGCTTTTTGAAATACATTCTTCTGGTACAAACACAAAGTGAGCAAAGAAAGGGCAAAAATAAGCTATGAGTACATGGAATTACTTGTGGTGCGTCTTACCTCTGCCGTGTGCACTGATGCACGCTCATACCATCACACATGCTTGCATTTGTAAATGCAGGGATGAACTGTGTGTACAGACAATGGCTTCTGGAAACCTCCCTGAGCTCATGCAGTGATGTCAACAACAGAATCACGTGTGTGTTTTTGATGTAGGGCAGTTTGAGGGCCCCAAGATCACGGCTATCCAAATAATGGTTTCTGCTTATGTGTCCTGCATACAGAGACCACTTCAGATTCTCTGAATCTCTAAATGATGTTATGGATGTGATCTTTCACAGAGTGTTGAACTCCCGGCATCTCTGGGATGTTCAGTTAACCTTATTGTGAGATGTTTCATCAGGACTTTTCCTGTCTTTTGTTGCCCCCGTCTCAGCCTTTTGAAAACTGTTGCTGGTATCTAAAGCAAAATTAATACATAATTCTCCTGCCCTTTATCTGTCAAATATTGGGTTTCCATGTCTTGCAAATCATCACATTTTGTTTTTATTCACGTTTTACCCAGCGTTGAAAGTTTTTGGGCACTTAGGGTTGAGTTTACAGCTGTAAATAAGTGCTGAGTTTGTTTCTCAGTCCCCAGCAGCTTTCTCTTTTTGAGAGTGAGTGAAATGATAAAGTGAGCTTACTATATGATCAGACATTAAGGAAACATGCTATGTTGAAGTGCTGGCTTCTCTGACAACAATGCAGCAGCCAGTATGTCCTCCTTCTAACTTTAGATTCTGGTCCTGAATAGTCTGGATTTCTTTGGACCAGAGAAGGTAGGCGGTTTTAAGGCACCCCCACACGGCCGTTTTGGACGCCCCTCGGTTTGCCAGATATGAGAGCAGTTATCAGGTCAAACCAACAGGTGTTGCAGCGATGGAAGCGGGCAAGAGAACTGGTTCAGATAGAAGTGATTGTACCCGACCTAAAAAGCCTCTGCATGTTTCTAATAAGCTCCACGAGCAGAAACGTGCTCAAACTAGGATCAATATTGGAGATGCTTTTGAAAAATGGAGAGAGGTTAGAACACAGAAAGGTTTACAGACCGATGCAGAGCTGGCTAAACACTGAAGCTTCAGAGTCCACCACATGGTGACCTGCGGGAGCATCCACTCTGGGGGGGGGGGGGGGGGTTTGGGGAGACAGCTCTCTGCAATGATTTGAATTTGGACTGCAGTACCAACTTTGACCGCTAGGTGTCAGAGCTACATATTGCTCCTTTAAACATTTCTCTCTTTAAGCACCATCTTGGATATCAAACTAATAACCCATCATTTTTATTTTTATGGATAGGCACATACATATTCAGTATACAAACTTGCAAATGCCTGTACTTGGACACAGTGAGTTGGGGCTCTGCATTATTTTATAAAGTAGCACCATGTGTCAGTTTGGTACTTGGTAGCATGTTGGCGTTCCATCAGAAACCATCACAATCAATTTATTGTTCTTGGCGATTAAAGCAGTTATGGACCCTGATAATGAGTTTGACGGCGGGTCAAACTGTGAGAAGAACAATATGAGCCACATGTGCCTCTCTGCAGTTACAAACCACATGAAACAGACAGAGATGGGGGTGAGAGGAGGAGCAAGAGAACCAATTCAATCCAGATATGTCCAGATTCAAACATTCAGCGGAAGGTGGCCCGGGCTCAAACACCAAACGACCACCCCAAAGTCACCCTGTGGTCTCACCGAAGATAAATGGACCGCTTAGGCTCAGTGGCATCAAATAGATCTAGTTACAGAACAGCTCAGTCTTCCTCTGCTTTGTGTTTGAGAGTTAATTGCAGAGTTGCACACTGCTTTCTTCCAAGTATGCAAAGAATTTCAACAAAGATGGAAAAGAACAGGAGAAAAGAAAATATTAAAATCAATACAAAGTTTCTTGTGTGCTTTGGCAGAACAAGAACAGTCTTTTTTTCCCATAGTGTGAGATGAAGAAGGAGGTATAAGGCAGGAGTGTGGTGTTTATTGGTTTCTGCCAAGCCAGTCAGAGAAGCAAACACAAGCAGAGTGAAACCTGATCGAATGGCACGCTGCCTGGACTAGCGGCGGCGCGCTGCAGCGTCAGGGGAAAAACACAGCCAAACATACATAAGCACAGGACCCAGGTCTCCAAATAATCACAAGATGAGCAGGCCAGATAAAAACACACATCAGTGAATGAAAGGCAGAACTTAAAAATGTCTCAGCACGTTTTATGGCAACGATTGAACAGGAGCACCGAGGATCTTTGTGAAAGTCTGACTGAGGAAGACTTTTAAGCGTCTCCTCGGATGAGGGGAAGTTTTCCGATTGAAGTCTACTAATTCCATCTCCTTGATCCCGTCCCACTTCACTTTTCTAACCCCCTTCCACACACACACACACACACACACGCGCGCGCACACACACACACACACACACACACACACACACACACACACACACACACACACACACACACACACACTCTGGCCCGGCAGGAAAATCCCTCTGTGGCCAGACATTTCTTTTTAACTTGATATGCTTGTGAATCACCCCCAGTGCTGCAGTGCTGCTCCACTAATGAACTCAGGGCCCACAGACGGCGATGTCCATGCCCTGCTACGCTCCTCCATCACACTGGAAAACAGGATCCAGCTGCCCAGCACCCTGTCATTACAGGGGGAAAAAAACTCCCAGAACACCCTAGACCCATCGCATCCCCTGACCACATCTTAAACTCAACCGACTTAACCCCAGTAACCTGCCTCCACCTTCAACCCTGCCCCAGCTGTAACAATAACCTGCATCTCACATTATTAATTTATTCTCTTGATCACTTGTTTTAATTGCAACCCTACATTTGGGCAGTCCCACTTCCTTTAGTGGAACCACTCACTCCTAAAATATGCTCTGCAGAAGATGAAGCCACTGAAACACATCTATATAAACAGTAAATAGTAAATGGACTTGTTCTATTTTAGTCTTCTGACTTCTCAAAGTGCTTTAAAACCGCAGGTCGCACCTAAACATTCACACACTGATGGTAGAGGCTGCTGTGTAAAGTCGCCATCAGTATTAACTTGGGGTTAAGCATCTTGCCCAAAGACATATCGGACATGTGGATGCAGGAGCTGGGGGTTGGACCCCCGACCCTCCGGTTGAGAGACGGCAGACTAATACAAAAAACACTGTATAAAAACAACAAAATCAAAGACAACCCCCAAACCATAAGGCATAAACATGTCAATAGAACCAGGAGAAAACACATGGAGCACTTACATTATAGTTAAAAAGGTTCTAAACGTTCTAAATGTTAAAATATTTAGAAATATCCCCAACTGGGATTTGAACCAGGAACCTCCTCGCTGTGAGGCAACAACGCTAACCATGGCACCACCGTGTGTGGCATGTAGCTCCTATTTAAATATGTATGTTGTTAATAGTTGGCTACACGTCTGTATAAAATCTATGAATGAAAAGGAGTAAACATTATGACCATCTATCAGATCCTTTAGTAACTCAACAGATTGGAGTGAATGATTTCTGTTGTCAGGTCCTCTGCTTCTAACCACATGACTCACACACTCTGATGGTCACGTGCTCCCCGTTGTTACGTGTGAGAAAGGAAGATGTTGATCAAATTATGACCAGCCACGTCAACACAGTCTTAAGAATGGTCTGAACAGCAAAACAACAAAGTTTTGTGTTCAGATCTTTGATAATGTTTCATGAAGCTCTTATCTTTGGTTTGATAAATGCATATCAACCATTTCAAGCCAAATCAAAAAAGAGTATATTCTCATGATATTGGCACTTAAAGGTACAGTATGTAAGATTGCATGCTAATGTTTACATTAAAATATCTAACTTCAATTAAAAATGGACTAAACCCATGTTTTATATATTTTGTAGTTGAGTACTTACATCACCTCAAATATTTCCAAAAGTTATCAAAGCCAGAGAAATCCGTAATTTTATAGTTGTAACGGTACGTGTCCTGTAGGCGGCCGCCATGATGAGCCGCCATGATAGACACTAAATGTTGATCGTTGTCAAGGAAACACCGGATGTTACGTCAAAGACCGCTGCATAAGCTAGCGCTAGCTGCTACTGAGCGCTGCCATTCTGTTGCTGTATGTGCTGCTGTGATAAAAAACGTCATGTAAATTATACTTGGATACATCGTCAGTACACATATTGTCTCTCTCAGGTCGGTTTCGCCCGTTCGTATTGATTCAAAACAAAGTTTGTTCGTCTTCACGGGGGGGGGGGGGGGGGGGGGTATATCATTAGACCCTGCGAGGAGCGACGTCATCTCTTTTGTTATTGTTTTGATTGAAAGCGTCCTTGCAGCAGATTTTACATACTGTACGTTTAAGGAATCCTCATTGTACAGATGTTCCTATAAATGCATTTTGTTTACACACAATGGCTCTCACTTATCAAACGTACGTACGACAGAAAAATGGGTGTACGGTCATTTCCACGCAAAGTTCCCCAATTATCAATTTGGACGTGAGCGGAGGGTACGCTCAAATCCCACCCCAGGTCTCAGCTCGTGTACGCACATTTTCCACCCAGTGTGGACTTGCGGTGCAGCGAATCTGTCTGAGTCAGGAATCATTAGATCATACTGCAGTGTCTGTGAAGACAGACAGATAGAAGTTCACAGATGTATTGTTAGATAAGATATTTAGGAGTCTAAAATGTATTTTACATTACGCTCCACCTCAAACGATCTCTGTAGCTACATTACTTTTTAAATATTGTTGAGCAGCGCGAGCTGTCAGGTGATTTCTTTAGTTGTGTTTTATATTTGATGAAGGACTGTTTTTTAAATCGATTTATTTTAAGGATTAGAGAGGCTGCTTTCAGTAATCACATGTTAAACGTTCCCATGGTAACAGGAATATCACTGCAGAAAATACTGAGACACAAACAGATCAAACACAAAAACTAAAAACAGTTTCTTTAAAAGTTCAGAAAAACCTCCAGAGGAAACAAAATAAAACGTTTAGCCTCTGAAATAGGAAATATTTAAGAACACAGAACATTACATCAGAACTAATCGGTATGTCCGGAGATTTAAATCATCAATAATACGCGGATGTGCCACATGCGTAATTGTGCACAGCAGTTGCACTTACGACAGACTACATGTGACATGATAACGAATAGAGAAATGTGGGGCTGTCAGACGGAGTCAGGACCTTCTTATGTAAGTGTTACATTCTTATGTTTGGAAAGAAGGTTATTCAGATGAGAATTACACATTACACAGCGTTTGGTCCAACACTTTATTCATTTGATGCAGGACGTTTCAGGTTTTAATTAATCTCTTTTAAAGTTTAATTAATGCCAAGCAGGAAGCCCGTTTGTGCAGCCGACGTTATCCGACACAGATGCAGGTTTGCCTGTGCCACTTGTGTCTGATATTGAGGCTGAACCGATTAAAGGATCCACTCGCTCCTCAGTCTGGGACAATAACATTGTCTCTCCTGCATCACCTGCTGTCACAATTTCTTCTGTTGAAGAGTGCGATGTGTTTCTTTCCTTCTTTGTTAACAAAATTAACGATATTCAAGCAAAAATAACTCCATCCTTTTCTTCCCCGGTACCCTGCCCAAGCCAGCCAACAATCCTGGAAAGGTTTTTTTTTTATCTCCATACAAGAACTCACAAATCTGGTTAGCACGATGAAAACCTCCTCAAGTCCCACTTGTCTGTTATAGAATGTTATTGATTCCATCCAGCCATGTATTCAGTCCATAATCAATAACTCGTTAACATCTTATTTCAAACATGCAGCTATTCAACCACTTCTCAAAAAAACTAATCTTGACCCCTCCCTGCCCCATAACTACAAGCCTATTTCCAAATTACCCTTCATTGCCAACATTTTAGACAAAGTGTTTGCCAACCAACTCACTGCTGCCTTCGATTCACACAACATCCTTGATAAGTTTCAGTCTGGTTATCGTCGGTCACATTCTACAGAAACAGCTCTTAAGAGTTTTTAATGATCTTTTAATGCAGAGTGATGCAGGACAATGTTCAGTATTGGTTTTGCTGGTTCTCAGCGCAGCTTTCGATACTGTGGACCACAGTATATTGGTTGAAAGGCTCAGGCAGTGGGTGGGTATTTCTGGTTCAGCTCTAGACTGGTTCTCCTCTTACCTGGCCGACAGGACATTCTCTGTACAGTTCACAAAAACACTTCCTCAAATTCATCCATGGCTTGTGGAGTTCCCCAAGGTTCTGTCCTAGGCCTAATCCTTTTCACCTTGTACATGCTTCCACTTGGTCGCATAATAAACAGCTTTAAAGATATTTCAAACACTGTTATGCAGATGACATTCAATTGCATATTTCATTTAATCCTCAAATTATTGCTAACAGTCAACTTTACTAAACTGTCTTAGTGCCATTAAGGATTGGATGGCAGACAACTGCTTACAGCTAAACTCTGATAAAACAGAAGTCCTTATATGCGCTCCTGTGCCCATTGCTCCCAGTGTTACGGAAAAACTTGGTTCCCTTTCTATGTTTGTTAAGCCTGTTCTGTGTAATCTAGGCGTTTCTTTTGGTCAGTCACTGTACCTTGACCAGCATATTAATTGTCTTGTTCGCTCTTGTTTTTACCAGCTTAGAAATATTGCCAAACTTAAGTCCATTGTTCCCACTGCTCAGCTGGAGATGATTATACATGCTTTTATTTCTTCCCGATTGGATTACTGTAACTCACTTTTTACCTTTCTTAACAAAACATCTCTTAACCGTCTACAATTAGTTCAAAATGCTGCAGCCAGACTATTAACCAGGTCCTCCAAAAGGTCACGTATCCCACCAATTCTGTTTTCTTTACACTGGCTTCCCATTAATTTTAGAATTAAATTTAAGATTCTTCTTACTTTTAAAGCCCTGCATGGACAGGCACCGGCCTACATCACTGAACTTTTACGGCCTTATACTCCCAGCAGATCTCTCAGGTCTTCTGATCAGGGTTTGCTGGTAGTCCCTCAAACCAGACTGAAGACCAAGGGAGACTGTGCTTTTGAGGTTGTAGCCCCAACTTCTTGGAATGCTTTGCCTTTGGGTTTGAGATCTGTGGACACTGTTGACTCTTTTAAAAAGCAACTTAAGACCCATTTGTTTAGACTAGCTTTTGATTCATCTGTTTTGTATATTGTTGAGGTTTTTTGTTGTTTGCTTTTTCTGTCTGTACTCATCCTTTTGTAAAGCGGTTTGTGACTCTGCTCTTGTAAAGTGCTATATAAATAAAGTTATTATTATTATTATTTCACGCTGGGGTCCGGCTGGCCTCCTCCGGTCCGGGAGCTGCTTCTTTTAAGAGCCGCAACACTTTAGCGATCATATGGTCAGAACACGTTTTTGTAAACTGAAAGTAAAAAATGTTGATTATATTATAGCCTAGATCATGTACGTTACATATCACGGATGTTTACATTAATTATTAACAACTCTGCTGGAGTTTGGTTTTCCACATCAACGCTGTTGAGGTTTCCTTGCAGACGTATTTCTTCTGACGCCCTTTAATTCTACATTTCATGCTGCCTAACAACACAAAGTTATTGCTCTTTACTTCTCTTTGTTCTGGTGTCACTCAGGTCATATCTCGTTTTACCGTATTACGTATCTCCATGCCGTAAACTCTGGGGGCGAGGACAGCTGAACTGTGAATATATAGGGGCGTGGTATTTAAATGATGATCGTTTCCAGCCGCCACACTTATCAACACCCGGTCATGTGTACGCTGTGATCAGCCAGATACGCATGTTTAATAAGTCACACGTGGACCCTGTCTTACGATGATTTCTACACCCAAATCTGCGCTGGTTTCTACACCAGATTGATAAGAGAGGGCCAGTGAGAGTGAATGGCTTCAGCTCAAAGACTCTCACACACCTCGCTGATTGTTGTCTTCATTTTTGTTTATGCATTCTTACCGCATACTATAGCGAAAGAGATAAATCTCAGGGACAGTCTTGGATCTGTATCTGTGCCAGACACCAATATAAATGTGAACATGATGTAGACTGAACGTGGACGAGATGGAAGAGGAGCGACTCAGAGCGTTGGCATGAAAATTCCTATCTGATAAATTCATCAAAGTGCAGTGCTCGTGGCGTGTGTGTGTGTGTGTGTGTGTGTGTGTGTGTGTGTGTGTGTGTGTGTGTGTGTGTGTGTGTGTGTGTGTGTTGGCAGTGCGATGGCATGGGAAACAACGCACAGACTCAGAGACTTCTAGGCATGTGCACGCTCAGACGCAGACAAAGGCAGACACACATGCGTCTCGCTGATACCAGCATCAGGGCAGAGTGAAGCCATATCTAATACGCTGAGTGAAAAGTAAACACGGCTCTGTGGCATCAGGGCTTCCCGCTCACAGACAAAACCATCTGACTCAAAACAAGCCCGGGGACAGAAACCTTCTAGAAGTCAAGGGGGCGGGGCTATAGGAGGATGAGCCCTGCTGGCCATAAAACACACATGCTTACAGTCACACACACACAAACATTGACAGTCGCAGACACACAACAGGCAGCGAGACATAATTGCTTTGTTGTTGTTCTGTCAACAGCAATTATGGCAGATTTACAGCAACATGATTAACGGGGGGAAATTGAAGATTAGTCCGATATACCTCCACTAAAGGTAAAACTGTAAGGCGGTGAATTCCTGTTATCTCTGTCATCTACTACTGAGGCACGGTTAATAATTCTAAGTTAATCACTTTCATGTGTTTTGGAGCCGTTCACCACCATAAGAACCCTTTGTGATATTATCTAACTTTGTCATCTTAATCAATGTCAATGGGGCCGCTGTGGCGCTGCTCCTTAACCACCTCCAGGCACAGTGGGGGTCCCCAGTTTGCGGTATTCTGATCTACTATTTCTATCTAGGTTATGGGGGGATGATTTCCTTGAGAAAAATGTAGTTAATATTGACTTCTAAAACATGTTGACTTTGACTTTTAGTTTCTGTGTGGGTGTGTCTAGAGGCAGGTGTGTTGCTATGTACACTGCGGATTTCAACGGACAAATTGATCTAACCAGGGCGACGTTACGATCCATAAGATCTTCCTCAAGTGTAACCCTTACCCTCAGGCCTGAGGAAGACCTCATACATTGAAAAGTTGCCCTTGTTAAATTAAATTGCCTATTGAGCGCTGAACAGTGTGCAGACCATAATCACTTTTTTTCTGCAGTTTTTACAATTCTTGTCCTGCACTTGCACATTCATGCATTTTGCCTGGATGTGTGCACACTAGTATTTTTCTCTTTTGTTATCCTCGGATGCATCACATCAGAATAGGTCAGTGCTTTTGCAAATTTTGAAAAGTGCATGAGTCGGAACTTATTCAAATCAACAAAGACTGATATGCGTTGGACAGGTTCTTAGTTCCGCAGTGTTGTGTACTTACACAAACGTAGGCTGTTAACGTATATATTGACTTAAATTGGCAGCTGGAGTTAATGGCTGTATTCTCTAGTGAGTGCATCAAACCACCAATACAATGCACTGATATTTAAGAAGTGGGAGTGCTGCTGTGCATCCGTGTGTATGTAGCAAGCAGAGTCAAAGTATGTTGTGAGCCCACCAATGAATGCACATTTTACTAGCGCCCTCTAAAGGGCAGGAGCATACTGCACCAAAGACTTTAGACCAGGTTTTTGTTGTTCTAAGGCGCTGTTGATTCTGTGTCTCCAACAATGCACATGGCCGCTCCTTATTTTAAGACCAGCACGCCCATGAATGCTAACATTGGTGCACGTTAATTTGCTCATTACACAATGTGGGAGCTGGACGTGCAAAAAGAGCAACTGCGTCTGGTGGAAAATGAATCTTGCGCTGGATTTTACATGTTTTGCCTTGCTTGTCATACTTTGAATCCTACAGCTCTACAGAACAAGCCGACGTATTTAATCAGACAGGGGTGAAAACATGGCGCGCAGAACAGTGTGTCCCCAACGTTTTGTGGCAGGTGACCTTTAAACGCGGAGCAATATTTGCTTCAAGTTGCATAACTTAATGAGTTGTTAGTCAAGTCGAGTCACTTTTATCATCTCGAATGTCAGGAGTCACTTTGAAAGGGCAGAAAACACCCTCTGTTCATACAGTGTCGCACAGAGCTTCAGCTGCAGCTTCAGTTGCCATAGAGATTACAGATATGCAGCAGGTATTTTGCACAGCGTCTACTCAAATAACTCAAGTAAAATCACAAAACGAAGAGAAACAGAAAAGTCATAATTGGGTGGCTTGATAACAAACATATACAAAATGAACTGTGAATAAACTCCTCTTTTACACGGTTCATCGTCCTCGTCACACAGCTCACCAGGTGATGGTTAAACATGGTGTACAGTGCCAAGTGCTGTGCTCATGGTGGACTAATTTTGGGTCTAGGGTAAGGTCTAGACCAGTGGTTCTCAACTGGTCCAGCATCAGGACCCACCACCAACTCCTTAAAGATCCCATATTATGCCCTTTTTGGGGTTCATATATCTAATGTATGTGCCTACTAAAGTACGTTCACAATCGCTAATGTTCGAAAAAAGTGTCTGTTTTCATGTACTGACGATCGATGCAGCCCGTCTCATCTGCCTGTGTTTGCTACGCTCTGAATCCCCCCCGAGCAGGGTCCCCACGTGTGCCAAGTCTGACCTGATTGGTTGGCCGATCTGCTCTGTTGTAATTGGTCAGTCGTTCGGACAATTCTCGGAAATGTTACGCCCCTTTTACCATATTTGGAATTCAGCTAATGTGCAGAATGAGCTTGTGCTTGCTACAACGAGCCAATGGGCTTGGATCAGTGACATCATCGCAGTGTGATATCACACTGCCAATTTTCAATGAGGGGGGCTAGAACCGAGCGTTACATGCAGCTACTGCTACTGCTAACAGGAGGAGGTAGGAGAAGCCGCGTTTCCGCGGACTTTGAATTTTTGCACATAGATGTGCCTAAACATGCACAAGACACCTGGAAAACACACTAAAGAGCATATAAAACCAGAAAAAGCTGAATATGGGACCTTTAATAAGAAATTGTGACCCAAATTTCTGATATTTTTCAACCATGAATTTTGTTTTATGAAAAATGGTGCAGTTTGGACCTCAGACTGTACAAAACATGTTTTAAAAGTGATTTTTAAGGACGCGCAGTGGTTGGTGTGTGCGCCCCACGTACGGAGGCTGTGGTCCTCCAGGCGGGCGGCCCGGTTTCTGGTCAGACCTGTGACTCCTTTCCAGCATGTCGTTCCCTTCTCTCTCTCTCTCTCTCTCTTCCTGATTTCCGTCTCTATCCACGATACTATCTCTAAGGTCGCTTTAACATATAAAGTTCAGTGGACTCGGTGTGATTCAGGGGTAAAGTTGCAACATTGTTGCATCTTTCATTTGGTTCGGTTTGCGTTCAGACTGCACTTTGTCAAGCGCACCAAAGCCTGTCGAATTGTGTGTACCGTAGACACACGTCACTAGTTGGGGTTGTAGTTGCATTCATGTGGTGTCGGGCACATCTAAACAACGAGTTTCAGAGTTGTAACATGTACAGAAACGCCTGCTCAAGTCGGAACAAGAAGTCGGAAATTGGGGAAATAATTAGGTGCCCGACTTGCCGACATTTTCGTCATCAACTTGGGGGGCAAAATATGTTTTGTTAATGTTAAGATATTTTTTAAAGCCTAATTCACGTATTTTACATCAACGTTTTGATCAAATATTAGGCCACTTGTAACAGAGACATTACACACATCGTCTTCTTAGCATCCACGCTGTCTGTTGTTGCTGTTGTTGTTACGACATTCCGACTTTTCAAACTGAAACACGTGAACACACTGAATGAATGACTTCCCAACTCGGAAACTGTGACCATCCGAGGAGCACCTGAATGCAGCACAAGCTCCGGTCAGTAGATGCCGCTGTCATCCAGCCTGCACTACGACCTGAAAGTAAACAAGACAGTGGAAGAATGGCATCCCGTAGCGCGGCACAGTTTGACAGTAGCCTTTTTTCATTTATAAAATGGAGATAAGTTATATGTAGTCTGTGTCAGGTTAAACTGGCATATCGGCCGGAGCGATGTGTAACCACACGTGCAGGCATCAGCAGGTTAACCTGCAAGGAGGACTGAAGGCTGGTGTTGTTAGCAATGCTAGCATTTGCCATGCTCAGCAAAACCCAATTGTCATCGTTTACAGATGGCCAAATTCAACCCACAATGCACTGTGTTTTAGTTTACTTCCCTGGTTTGGTCCGGAATGCGTTCTCACTTACCGCGAACCGAACTCTGGTGCACTTGGAAGCGAACCGAGAGCCCCGTTTTTAAGCGGATCAGAGTTCGGTTCTTTGGTCCGCACCAGAGTTTGTTTGAGCATTCACTCCACCCCAAACCAAGCGAACTATCCGACAAAACTCACCAGAGCTCGTTTCAAGCGGACCAAACGGCTTAGGTGTGAACGGTGCCTAAGCTAACGCTGGTACAATGCACCAAATGGCAACATTTATGTTTAATATTGCACAAATGAAAAGTTAAATAAATAAAATAAAATAATAAAAATAAATATTTGACTAAAGGTGATTTTTAGACTTTTTGACACTTGACTTTGACGCCCGCTGAGAACGACTCCCTGACCCACCAGTTGAGAACCACTGGTGTAGACCAAGCGGCAACCTCCTGTCTTGAAAAATTAGATCTTTTAATTTGCCCTTTGAAATACTTGAAGTGCCAGCAGCTCTCTGCAAAGCCTCTGGAGTGAGATGCTCAGAAGAGTTCAGATTTCTGTGTTAGTTAAAACACATTTACAAGCTGGATCCTCTTACAGCACTTATTTCTCCTGCGACTAACCATCAAAGTGAGACACCTGGGTGGGTGTGTGATGAAGATTTCGGTCCATATCCAGAATATATGTTTGCACAGTAAGCCTAATGTTTACATTTAATCTACACAAGGACGTCTTGTTTCAAATGATACTTGTTTTTACATACTGTGCGTCTGCATCAATATCAACCTCATTCTGTGCATCGATGTGTAAAGGACAAACACCGTGCTTCTCTGTGCTATTTTGACAATGCACCAGTTTGCGTGTGTGTGTGTGTGTCTGGCTTGACTGGCATTTAACAGACTCCCCTGCTGGCTGTGTTGTAGACAAAATAAAGGAACCATCGAATGTGGCACAGGGGGGATCTGCCCTCTTCTCCACCCACACACGGTGCAACACGCCGCTACAGACTGTCTTGCGGTCTGAAAAGTTTCACAAATCATGTTAACAAATATCCCCGCCTGAGCATCCTGTGGTTTCTCACAACGAGTACAAGGAGTCTTGGGCTTTTTGTTGTGGCCACAAGAAACTCAAGATGATCTCCCAGGATGCCAGCAGCATGTGAAAAATATTTGCAGCCATAAAGAAGGGCAGATTGGTATTAATGGTGAGGTGAGGCATGCAGTAGAGGCCACGGGAAGTGTGTTTGTGTGTGTGAGAGAGAGATCGAGCTGTGTTTGGTCTGGGTCAGGCAGACACACTTGTTTCCCAGTAGGATGGATCAGATAGAGGCCACAGGGCAAGGAGCAGACAGATTCATCAGAGGCGTCATCTCAGGGTGTCCGGTATCCCAGGGTGCAGCGCTGCAGCTGCCAGGCCTGCAGTGGCAGCCATGATGGGCTCCAGGTGGACAGACAGGCAGCTTCACAGATATAAGACCTTCAGTGAGAGTGTTCTGCAGTGCATTGTGTTATTTGTTAACTTTAAGCTTTTGCTACACTGCAAAAAAATGAAGTCTAAGCAAGTGCGTTTGTCTAAAAAATCTTGTAAACTGATTATGAGCTACCTGCACCTGACGAGTCCGACATCTTATTTCAAGAAATAAAAAGCTTAAATAAGTCCTGAATTGCTCTCAATAAGTAAAAAATAAAAACCTGCTAATGAGGCAAGAAAATGTGCCACCTGTGATGTCCCAGAAGGGTCATCAGGTATCGTTTTCATTGCATTGTTGTCATTATGATTATCTTGGTGTTTGTCTCTAACCTGTGGTCTCATTGCAGCTCACTAATTAGAGTAACTCATCACACCGGGCTGAAGTTACTTAAGCTCCTGCAGTCTCACACACACACTCTCTCTCTCTGCTCTGACCTTCTCCACAGGTATACTACATTTTGTCTGAGAATGATAGACTAAGTTACCTTTTGCTGTTTGCATTTCACAACACCTACACACACACTTAACTTTAATCCCCACACACTCCGTGCACACCGCGGTCTGTCAGCGCCGCGGTTTTGCTCCGCCGGACGGCACGGATCCACCACTGGATCCATTTCTGGAACGTGAGTGCAGCCATAATCAGCTGTACACACATCCCAGGAGAACTACAAGATCACGCCAGAATTAAGAGAAAAACGTTCAAACAAAATGTTGCTTTGTCTTTTTAAGGATGATTTATTTGGTGCCTGTTTTCACGTAATGTTGATAAAGCGATAACAAATACGATCACGAGTCTGTATATTGTGTTTTATTTTAAGATTGACAGGATGCTCCGTGTTTTTCCTTGTAAATGGTAAATGGTTTTGAGCTTGTTTAGTTCTTTTCTAGTCTTCTGACTACTCAAAGCTCTTTCACACCGCAGGTCACACCTACACATTCACACACTGATGGTAGAGGCTGTAGTGCAAAGTGACCATCAGAAGTAACTAATCCATTCATACACATTCATGCGCCACTGATGAAGCAGCAGAAGCAATTCGGGGTTAAGTGTCTTGCCCAAGGACATGTTACTGCAGGAGCTGGGGATCGAACCCCTGACCTTCCAGTTGAGAGACGGCCGACTCTAGCAACTGAGCCACAACCACCCGACCTTGTCCATGTCTGACTACCTGTCCGACCTTGTCCATGTCTGACTTCCTGTCCGGGTTGTCATATTCTGTCCAGCTTGATGCGTGCCTGTGGAAACAATGATTGACTAGAGTGGCAGCGAACTACGGCATAGTGTGTAGCACTGACGTATGAAAATGACTTCCACACCTCATATTGTAAATATTTAATTTGGTCTATTTGGCGTTAATTAAGAGTTTAAGTCATTTGATCTAATTTGGTAAATTAAGAATTGTTTGTTTGTTTAATTTGGTCTAATCTGGTTTAATAAAAAATAATTTAAATCTTGATGTCGTCTCCCTTTTTGTTGTGACTCCCTGAGCCGGGTCATGACACCACCACATGGTTGTAGGTGACAGCAGTATTGTCGTCTTTTTGTGTTGTTGGGCGCCAGAGGAATAACAGTAATGTCTCAAAACGGAAATTCTAACCTCATAACGTAGCTAACATAACAAGTGTGGCTAATGGTTTGATTATCATTTAGCTGTTTCATTACATGTAAAGCAGAACAGTCACACAGATATCAGTCATGTCAGGTTGACTGAACGTTCACAACATACTCGGTTTCTATAGCAGCCCTGTCAGATCATCCATCCACTGAGTGAGAGCGTACAGGTGGTCCAGACTGCTCCCGTTCGTCAGTGTTAACTTCTTCCACTAACACCCTCGGTCCCGGAGAGTAAGTGGCTGTATATGTGGCTCTATATAATGATATATAATCCCTCCAGCGAGCTCTGGGTCTACCCTTGGGTCTCCTCTTGGACGTGCCCGGAAAATCTCCAAAGGCAGACGACCAGGAGGCATCCAAATCAGATGACTGAACCACCTCAACTGGCTCCTTTCCATGCGAAGGAGCGGCGACTCTACTCCGAGCTCCCTCCGGATGTTTGAGCTCTTCACTCTATCTCTAAGGATGAGCCCAGCCACCCTCCTGAGGAAACTCATTTTGGTAGCTTGCATCCACGATCTCATTCTTTCAGTCACTACTAGGGTTGCCACCCGTCCCATATTTTACACTTAAATGACGCGTCCCGTATTGATTCAAAACGGGACGCAGTTTCTCCCGTATTTCCAAGTTGCCTTGAACTCAGCATCATTCCGCCCGCATTCAGCCTCTTACAGCTAGTTCCCGCCTACTCATAGCGGCCGTTGGTTTGATTGGTTTGTTTTAGGCATGAACAATGAGAGCTCGTCAGTGATTGGGTGAGAGAAAGTCATAGGAGTCAGTAGGAAACATGTCTGCGGCTGGCTCTGATACCTCGCACCGTGCACCATCGAAACGTAATACAGAAATACAGACGTGAGTGAGAAGATTCAAACGCCTGGCTGGACAGTGAAAATGAATAAACTGTAAAGGAAACTGTTGTACTTCATAGATTTTTCTCAGACGTTTGTAGAGAGGTTATTTATTTCTGTCTGGTTTCACTGTTTGGATAGTGTGAACATTTTTCACTAAAAGACAAGCAGATCAGTATTCACACTAAGGCCTGGGCGATATATCATCAATACTACATCAATATATTGGGGCGGCAGTAGCTCAGTCTGTAGGGACTTGGGTTGGGAATCGGAGGGTCGCCGGTTCAAGTCCCGGCACGGACCAAGTCTGGAAGTTGGAGTCTGGAAGTTGGCCTGATAGCTAAAGAGGTGCCAGTCCACCTCCTGAGCACTGCCGAGGTTCCTTTGAGCAAGGCACCAAACCTCAAAACTGCTCTGGAGCGCTTGCTGTGGGCTGCCCCCTCACCCTGAGACCTCTCCATTAATGCACAGGATCCTGTTTGTGCATGAGTGTGTGTGTAGCACTTCAGACTTTAAGTAGCCTATGACTCTTAATACTTTATTAAAACAACATTTGAAATTATGATTCACCACAACTGCTTTCCCCCCACCCCACCATTGGGACAGTGGTGGTCGGGCCCTGCTGAGTGGCGTCCCGCCGCGGGGGTGTCCTTTATTTTTCTGATTGGAAAGGTGGCAACCCTAGTCACTACCCAAAAGCTCATGACCATAGGTGAGGGTTGGAACGAAGATCGACAAGTAAATCGAAAGCTTTGCCTTCAGGCTCAGCTCCCTCTTCACCACGATGGTCCGGCACAACGCCCACATTACTGCTGACGCTGAGCCAATCCGTCGGTCCCTCTCACGCTCCTTAAAATCAG
Source organism: Tautogolabrus adspersus (assembly GCA_020745685.1). NCBI lineage: Eukaryota > Metazoa > Chordata > Actinopteri > Labriformes > Labridae > Tautogolabrus > Tautogolabrus adspersus. Next base: position 2,398,268 of record CM036534.1, on the reverse strand, counting down.
TTTAATCAGTTTCAACATTTTCTCTAGAGTACCAAAATATTTTGTTAATTCTTCACCCTCACACTGTTTCTCTCTAGGCTGCAGAAAATGTTGACACAAACATGCAGGCTACTTGTTAGTTTTTCTGCAGTGTGAGAATTTGCCTTAGATCTTTATCACAGGTTTGAAAAATAACCTTCAGCAGAGATTACTCAGAATAGATTTTTGTCTCTCCTCTCCCTTCGGTGCAGGATGCCTTGTTAAATCCGGAAATTTGTGACAAGTTTGATTTAGGGCTGTTTGGACTGCAGCAGCAGAAGCTCCTCTCAGCAATCAATCAAATCCGACTGAAAGCAGTTATTTTTCTAACCTGACATGCATCACCAAGGTATGAAGGCAAACCTATAAATAAACCAGCTCAGAGACAGCTTACCCTTACTCATGGAACAAGGCACAATCATGGCCGTATTTCTTTCTCACACTTTCTTATGTACAAAGCTGTTAACACTACCTGAGGTACAGGAGTGGATTAAAGCAGATGATTTGTACATTCTGAATCTGATGCGTGACTGGAAATGAGTTTGATCTTTAAAATTGATGTTTACTCAGCCAAACCCCAGAACACTGGCACTGAACCAGGCATCCGGTTTTGGTTGGGATAAATCTTGAGTAATTATGATACAATGCAGTTATACGTCAGCCTAATGAGGAAAATGTCACCTGAAAGAATGCTTCAAAGCTTTATTACAGATCTTGTTCTAACTGACAGTGTCATCAGTTTGCACGTCCATCATCAGCTCCTGGTTTACTAAACACAAGTAGTGCAGTTGTTGTCACTGAAAAGCCTCCAGCAGCTTCATTTATATTCCTTTATTTATAACCACTAATGCATATTTGCTACGCTGAGGCGGCTGTGTCTCAAAGTTACACAGGTTTTCTTATTGGAGGGTTGGTAGTTCGATCTCCGGCTCCTGCAGGCTATAGCCCTTTTCATACCTTTCCGCAAAAGCGCCGTAACTAAGCTCAGCCGTCATCACGTCTTTGTACATTTATATTGATTCTGCGACGCCGTAATATTCTTGTCCAAGTCTCTGATTTCATATTGCACATACACACAGTCAGGCATGCACACACACACAGCGCTGCACCCCCCTGCTGGTCCTGCCTCGCCCCTGTAACGCCTCTGTTACTACCTCCGAAGGCAGTACAGAGGGGGGATCACTTCGTCCCCTCATTGCGCCTGAGTGACGTTCAGATCGAAGGCTAAACATTACAAGGAAGTAAATGGGAATGTGTGCGTAAGGCGGTGAAATTACCATCGGGAGAATGTAAAAGTGATCAATCAGATGACGAGATAAGATTTTAATTAGTGCCGTCCATTTACCATTTTACCTAGTATAGGGCCCGGGTTCTCAACTGGAGGGAATGGACCCAAAAGAAGGTCGCAAAGTGTTTTTTAGCGGGTTCCAGGGAAAAAAAGTTGTGGCAAAGAGTCTATGCTGTGCTTTTATTTGAAAGAACATGTGTAGTAGAGTTGTTATTCATAATCAGACGGTAATGCACCTTAATGCTTGAGAAGAAGTCAAGATCAAGATGAACTTTATTGGCCCACAAAGTGAGAGATTTGTCTTGAGCTCTTCACCCATGCTGCAGCCATAAAAAGACAACATTCAACATCATTCACATTCAACATACAACAATGAACCTTATTAAATTATGTCCAGAAAAGATTAAGAATATAAATAACATCCGGTTATTAAAATACCAGTGCAAAAACACAAGGACAAATTATAGTCCAGTGTCTATCAAAAGTGGCAAATGAGACGGGATAGGCACTGGTGAAAGGGTTTCCTTTTATGCTGCCAGTTAGCATTGCAGAGTGCACCTATGACAGTGAAGCAAACTGCTGCAGCATGAAAGCACAAAGTCATCAAAACTGAATCAGAGTTTGTAACGAAACACTCTGCTTATAAAGACAAACCTGTTGACTACATTTAAAGATGACTGTTGACCTGCTGTGTTTGGTGATGTTGACATACTGAGATGTTTTCTTACTTCTCACCAAACTGCAAAATGTTTCATTGAATACATTTTAATGTGCCGTAAACTTTCTAAAATGTGTGGGTTTTCTCATGTAGGAGGTGTGGGTGGGTCCTGTTAGACTCAACTGGTCTAGGGTAAAAAGTTGTTGCCACTTAAACGAGAATTTGTGGGGAAATTGGTTTGGAAAACTTCATTTGATCATCTGTCCTATGTAACTCAGTTTACCAGTGAGGCGTGTGAACAACACTGCAGACTGCAGTCTCTTTAACGTTCTGATGCCGTCTCAGATAAAAAGCTCCAACGTGGGTTATTATCAACCTATTTCATCTCATCAGCCAGAAACACTCCTGATTGTGTAAACTTTAAGAGGGAAACCTCCAACCATCATCAAACAACCGATTTGAATGAGAATGGCTTTGGTGTGATGCCAAATCAACAGAGCTACGATTGACAGCTCCGACACTTTGACATGATATCCCAAGAAAAGGTCCCGGCTTAAACCAACAACCGTGACATTTACAGTGTGGATACTCAAGGATATCCTGAAGATCCACTTGGATGGATTAGGGATGTGACCTGTTTTTTCCACTGTGTAGTTTTAACAACCGTTAGGTAAAAGCAAGATGTGGCAGTAGGGTAGGAAAACAGTGTTGGTACATCATGGCACAGAGCCAGCAGCGAGTGAGAATATATTGGTCTGTGCAGGATGCTCAGCTTCCTGCCTCTCCCTGAGCAGGTGCTGAGAGATGATGTGTAAATGTGATCATTGTACTCTCAGCTTGTCTGTGCAAATGGCGAGGCTTTTGGAGAATGACAGAAAGTGAAATGTAGTAAGGCGCTCAGTCATTCCTTACTCCTTGTGCTCCACAGAACAATGCAAAAAATGTAATGTTATGGCAGTGTAGTTTTTCACCTGGCTTTGTTGTGAAAACTATCCCATTGGACAAGAATGTAGGTTACAAATGTCAGTACAGAGTTGACATAGCAAAGCAGAACTTAGAACAACGATCAGGTCAACAGTAAGTTCAGAAAGCTATGAACTATGTGGCAAATTGAAATGCAAAGAAATCTAAAAGCAGCCTGTTGCAACAAGATGAACTAGGATTTTGAGGTGGCTCATCAGATTTCGAGTTCAGGTTCAGGTGACTTTATTTGTACCCGTAGGTAGATTTGTTTGCAGCCAGCAAGATCGACATCCGTCATGACACACAGATTACCAAACAGATGTAACAATGCTCAAAACATTGAAGAGTAAGAGATCTATTACACCGACTAAAACATGATAAAAACCTACAAAGTTGTAAAAATGACAGAAGCACTCAAGGTTCCACCGATCAGGGCATAATGGTAGCAGACAGAATCACTCCCATGATTCCCCGCCAGCCTCTACGTCATCTTTTGTTATTGTTTTGATCTTTGCTTGAGCTGCATATGAGCCTGCATTGTTGTGTTAGCATGCTAATGTTAGCGCTCTTTAGTTAGCTCTTAGCTTCATATTGCACATGAATTGACACAGAATGAGCGTGATCTAAAAACTCTTACGTGACATCCAAATAATCAGTGAGTATGTTCTTCTTCTTCTCTCTAGTCCTCGACTAAAACAGCTTTTATACACAAGGGGAGGAGCCGGCCGTCCCGTCCATGTAAACACGGCTCTGACAACAACACAGCCAGCGGGACTCGAGCTTCTCACTCATTGTAGACAGTCATGACTCAGAGAGACATTAACACAGGATAGACTTGATTTCTGCTTTATTTATGAGTAACATGTTGCACATTCTTCCTTTAAGGTTTTTAGAGGAGAATTAAAGCAAATGAGGCTCCATATAATTAGCACATGAAGCAGGAAGGTCCCATGATTAATCTGTGTAAAATAATGCTTCAAGGTTTTAGATTAATCACGTGCTTTAATGTTTTAACGTTGTCAACCCTAAACATACACCATAACATCGAATGGTTTGTAGGACAGCTGAAGAGTTGGTACTCCCCTGTTTGGAGATATCAGACTCTAACACACCGTACAAAGAAACCTCCATCTAGATGGAAAAGACATAATAATTCATAAACTCTTTCTTTGCATTGCATGCACACGTCAGTACGTAAGTTAAAAAGGAAATACATGTTACAACCACATAGTGTTTTGTGGTTTTCTCATTATGACAGATTTTTTCAGATGATTGCTCAGCCCCTTGGCAGCTGGGTTTCACTGAGGCCAACAGTTTTACCCAGCAAAGGAAAACATGCGCTGACATGTCACCATGAAACAAACACAACTGCAGCGCTTATTCAATAGCAGCCTGTATTTCTTCTCCTAACAGGCTGGATTTAGAGATCAGCGTCTGTGACCTAGAGCAGTTTGTGGGAGCAAAGCCATAAAAAGGGGACGAGAAAATGTGTTTGTGAGTGTGTGCGTTCATGTGAGCGCCGGAGAGAGTGGGAAAGGAAAAGAGAGAGTTAACGTGGGATCCTGATCTCTTCGGGACTTAGTCAATCCCCACTGTAATGTAAAACCTATGAGACAATGAGGGGCTGTACAGTGCTGAGCCTTGGCCGGGCCAGAAAGTGCACCCAGCATGTTGTCAAAGCATGAGGAATTTATTACTAATGTTGGTCAGCTGTAGCGACAGGAGGGGGCGGGGGCATCTTTCCAGCTCGGAAAAAGAAAAATCATTAATTATCTTCACAGCGACCCTTGATCATTCCCTGAGTCTCAGCTGAGTTTATCTCTGAAGCGTGCATTTCCATCCTGACTGAGTGTCTTCAGCTAGCGTGTCCATTCTTAAAGCTTGAGGCTTAAGAGCGAGGTCATACACTGACCCTGGCACTGACAGCCAATGGTGTGAAGGAAGAGAGGGCGGAACAAAGCAGACAAGGCAGCAGCATATGTGCTTTCATCCAGACCTTGGCCTTCACTTTGACCTCCTTTTTGGTTGGGAAAAACGGCCTGGAGTACCGATGCAGCGGACTACAGAAGAAAGCACATAAGAGGACGATTATCCAAATATCTGCGAGCAAAGCAATTTTAAACTGGGTATTTAAAGTGTGCTTGGGGTCTGAGAGCCACAATAACAAGCAGAGTGAGTAATAAGGATGTTGGGGACGATGTAAACGTTAGTGGGCGTTCAAACCTCGAATGACCCTGAGTCTGAAAAACGCAGTTTCAGGTACCAGTGACATGATGGAATAATGTCAAGGAAATTCAAAGTCATGTTTTCTTGTAGTTTGAAAGAGGCCAAAACATGTTTAACAATTATTGACTGGACAAAGTTCAGTTATTTTGCGTAGAGGAGTGCGATCAAATTGATGGAGGGTGCGATGGTTTCCATGTTTCTGTCGAGCAGATTAGCAAATTCAAAAAGACCCAACTTCAAAAACTAATGAGAAAGCAAGTCTTAGCAACAATGACAACAAACATCGTCCTTGTAACAGGCTAAAAAGTATGGCAAGAAATGGTTGTCGATGATCATTTTTCCAAAAAAAGGTTTTGAGTTGTCGTTGACAAAAACTAGACTCAATTCATAAAGGGTAAAAATGACTAGAATGAGACTTAAAGGTCACATATGCAAAATCCTCTTCACCATGTTTCTCTAACTCTAACATGTTTCTCTAGTCTGTCTACAAACCCCCCAATGATGAGAAAAGTCCATCCTCTCCATCTTTTGCCTGCTCCACTTTTCAGAAAATGTGTGCTCAAACAGATTTTCCCTTCATGACATCACAAAGGGCAGTAACCCCTCCCCCAGGTGGGTGACACTCCCACAGCTAGGTGTTTGTTCTGCCCTCTGAGTCTGCCTTCTCACCGTAAACAATAGGGCATGGAGCGAGAAAGCCCGAGCCACCCAAGTCCTTCCAGAGAGGGGCGTGGTCAGACACAGCTCATTTACATTTAAAGCTACAGACACAGAAACAGCCTGTTCTGAGCAGGGCTGAAATAGAGGGGTTTATAGGCATGATCAAATACAGCATCAGAGTGGATTTAGAACAAGACACTTCACACACATGTTTAAGGAGCTCTGAGACTTATTTAAACTGAAGAGGAGGACGATATGTGACCTTTAAAATAATACACATTTTAGTCTGTATAATAAGACTCAATCTAAAATAGCAGCCAAAATGAACACAGAACAGGCAGAAACTTTAAGATAGAGTCAGTAACTTTTCCTTAAAAACAAAATATACACTTGTAAAAAAGTAATGCTGCTCAATCATCACTTCTGGGCCTCCACACATGTGTGGTGGTGAGTGTGTCTGCAGAGACTCTGTCCTCTGACTGGATTTTACTGTTCTGGTTTGTTTTGGTTGATTCAGGTCGTTTCTGGGTGAGGAGTGGATGTCTTTCCCCCATCCAATGACAGCGCGCAGGTGAGTTTAGGAGTTGATACAATTCAGCAATTTGGACCGGCGAATATGACGGATGTGGACGGAGCGGCAAAGAAGATAAAATATTGTTATAGTGAGCTTGCAGTGTAGGTACAAGCAGTAAACATACACGCTAAGTCCTACTTCTGGGGCCAATAAGCCCAGGAGGAGGGGCCCAAGAGGAGGGGCCTAGTTTGAACGTTGTGTTTACAAGCTGCAACGAACATTTCTACTGACTCTACCTGTAAGAAGAACAAGAGTCATTGGTGGAAAGCCATCGGCCACAACTCGTCGGGGTAAGAAAGAGAGATCGAGAGACCGATGAAAAAGAGGGAAATAAACCGTGCAGAGACATGAAGACAGAAACAACAATGACTACCATAAACACACGGACTAATAATGTCATGTCAATAATAACAATATCCAGAGGTGGGCACTGATAATATACATTTGACTCTTTTGATAGACATTAATCAATTAATCATTAATAACTGGATTTAACATTTAAGGCAGGGTTGGTCATTTTGAAAACTAGCATGATTTTGAAAGTAGCATTCCCTCAGTGCTCCGTCTACACCCACCCCCTCCCCTCTGTGCTCCCTCTAAAGCCACGCCCCTCACTTACATGCATGAGCGCCGTTGCTCCAGAAGCGGACCTCAGCTCATCGCTTGCATTGAGTAGAAACTACGTTGTGTCATGTCTCATTCAGCGGTAAGTAAACTCACAGTATAAACTCCATCATCTTTGAGTGTGGGCTTGTGCATGCATGGAGTAGAGAACGAGCAGGGAGACAGGGAGGCGTGATTGGTTCATCAGATTGGTACCTCGTGGCAGACATTGGTCGAAGTTTTTACAGGCTTACAACTGCTACAGATGACGGATTCTCTTTGTTCCTTTTTCAGAGAACATGAGTTATTAATTTCTGTCAGGACCTAAAGACGATTTCAACCAAAATCTTAAAAAGTGGATCTGGAGAAAACCCTGCTTTTAATGGGTGTTATTGGAAAAAGAAAACTTTTTTTTTGTTCTTAAGCGGCCATGATGACTTACAAAACTCGAAGTTACACGAAATCTACACATAATTAATAACTTTTTTATATATCACCTCTGTATTCTCTCTCGCTGTGATCCAGAAGTACCGTTGTGTAGGTCAAGCCGCATGCATTTCACAATAAAAGCTCCCGGGGCAGAGACGGGCATTTAAGCTTGTTATTCAATAAGCTATCTAAAGTACAGGGGGCGCTGTGCTCTCTGTCAGGTTTTCCGCAATCCATCTAACCATGTAAGAGCGAGGTTGGTGGCTGAACGGAAACCAAATTAACCAGAAGTTGAAGGTTGCACTAATCGTTTTCAAATTAACATCCACGTTAGAAATACATGTTTCAAATTGACACAAATAATGAATTATAAATGTGTCAATGGACGTGTGCCCATCTCTGAAACTAACCACAAAATGACTAATATTACTGAAAACGACTGCATTGTAATCTCTTATATGAGTATGATTGTTAATAATGATAACAGTAGAAGTGGTGCGAGTCAGGCAGTTCAACAGCTGCAGGCATTCAGGGAATATTATTGTGTGTGGGCACATACTGTTAAAGTTATTGACATTGTTTTATTGTTTAATTAAACACTCACTTCCCAGAGGACCAGTTGAATTTCTGTCATCGCACATCCTGTCCCTACACGCCTTCTTGGACACACAGAAGTCATTTCCAATAAGCTTCACCTGCAGAGGAGGAGGCGGAGGAGGAGCAAGATGGGCCAACTCAGCAGCTCTGACTCTAAACTGCAACAACAAGCCAGCAGTAGAACAAGAGGATGTCTCAAGTTAAACATCAGCCTGACAACAAGCTCACTTTTAACTCCACATATTCTGTATTAGCAAGAATGTACATTTCTCATTGCACCCTTTAAAGAGGACATATGATACCCCTTCTCCACCTTTTCAAACAGTCCCCTGTGGTCTAAATGAAACATCTGTGCTGTGCTTTGGTCAAAATATAACATGAATCAAGCACCAGAGGAGGTTTGTGACCCTGTAGAAACCAGCTCTCTCAGAACGCTCCGTTTTGGTGTGTGTGTCTCTTTAAATGCAGTCAGCCCCTCCTGAGTTTTCCCGGTAGACATCACTCCTTCACTAGCGAGAATAAAAATGGCGGACCTGCACAAAAGTTTTGCTCTAGGCTGGGGGTGGAGTCCATGGGTGGAGATACCAGGGGAGGGGAGGGGATTTTTTTTTACCAGAATCCAACTTGTGATGTCACAAACTGAGAACATTTGAAACGGAGCATTTTTCTCTGTGTTGTAAGACTTATGCAGACCACAAACAAAGGACTGGATGGGTTTATTTCACAGTTTGTGGGTCGATAGACACTCAGGTTACCCAAATAAACGTTCAAAAACACTGTACAAGTGGATTTTTCATAATATTTCCCCTTTAAGACAAGACGATTTCCAGTCCATACGGCTTAGTGTTTTAGATCAACTTCTGCAAAAGAGGTTAAATAGATTAATTCAGTGCATCAAGGGCTGACTCTGCTGTCAGTGATTACTGAACTGAAATCAACTTTGACATTTTGTGCTGTAGTCTTTAAACGTCTGTGTCATGCTGTCAGAAAATGTGGCTCATGTTTTTTTATGGGCTGCTGCTAAACCTGGCCAGACATGTTTGACGACATCTAAAGCTAATTCATGCTCGTGTTTGAGTGATGCTGTTTTATTGCCCCAGTGTGAGCCTCCTGCAGGTTATTGGAGTGCAGATAAGTTTAGTGAAAACAACTGATTCAATTCATCCTTTGAACCTCCAACATCCCGAGAACTTTAAACTGTGCTGCTGGATGGTTTCTTCAACAAAAGTTTCCATTTAAGTAAAAAGATTTACATTTTCTAGTAAGTGTATCTCAAGTCAAGACTGTGAGAGTCTGAAACTACTAGCGATCTGTATGTAGCTGTAGTGGTCAATGTAAAAATGTTAAGTTGCAGCTGTGGCTCAGTGGTAGAGTCAGTCGTCTCTCAACTGGAGGGTTGGGGGTTCGATCCCAGCTCCTGCAGCAACATGTCCGATGTGTCCTTGGGCAAGACACTTAACCCCAAGTTGCTCCCTCGCTGTTTCGTCTTATGAATGGATTAGTTACTTCTGATGGACTCTTTACATAGAAACCTCTGCCATCAGTGTGTGAATGTGTGACCTGCGGTGTGAAAGTATTCTAACCACCACAGGAACAATTTTCCATCGTAAATCAGATACCCCGTTAGTTTGAGGAATCGAACCCTCCACCATGAGATTACCTGAGCAGTGGTTTTACCCACTGAAGAGGAAACCTTGAGACCATTCCCTGAAATGAGAATGCACTCTGTAAATAACTATCTGAACGTCACTCTATAGAAACCGCTTCATGTGTCCAGGCTCATTTGAACACTATAAGACTTTAACTTTAATATTTTCTTTTCTCATGCAGATGACCATCTGATTGACATTTTATTTGCACATGTTTCTATATGAAACGTATTACTCGTACTGTGAGTAATGAGTGAAGCATTACGTGACTGGGCATTATCAATCCACTTGACAAGGGAGGTCCTCTACCATAGGTGCTTCTCCACGCACGTTACATTTCGTTCTGCATCACTAGCAGCCGTGGCGGTTTCCCATTGTTTGAGTATAGAACGCACACGACAGTCTGACGAGCAACAAGTGATACCGCTTAATTTCATATAGGCTCACTGCTAGCAGTTTGCCATCGGCTTTGTTTTACATTTTGAGATGTAAAATGTGCCTGATTTCAATGTGCAAGAAGCTTCAGTGAGTAAGTTGGCATCCATTCAAGCACCTGACAACTGGTGTCGTGGTCTCAGTGAGCAGTTTGCATTTTTACTTAGATGGACTTGAGCTTGTTTAGTTCTTTTCTAGTCCTCTGACTCCTCAAAGCTCTTTTACACCGCAGGTCACACCTACACATTCACACACTGATGGTAGAGTCTGCTACTGTATGTAAGGCCCTGTGTCCACCTAGCGTTTTTTTCTGAGAGCCAGCGTCTTTTTTTAAATTGTTTTCAATGAGTAGAGAGTGTTCTCAGCAGCAGGCGGCTGCCTGGAGAAAAAGTGCAGCGCCCAGCATCTTTTTTCCAAGCGCTCCGCCTTTTTTGTGCTGCCGCTCTGAGTGCTTAAGTTGAAAATCTTTCAACTTTTCAGAAAGGTGCTGTTAACGTCACCGCGCTCTTTTCCAAATAAATGATATTCCCTGTAGTTTTGCCGCCTACAGATCGTGTCTTGTATCTACATCCTCCTCGCTCGGTGTCTGACTGAGAAATAAACGATCTCAAATATAAAACATTCAGTAAAAAGTAACGGAGCAGTGTCAGTTACAGCAGCGGTTGTCAACAGACTGTTGTCATAGAAACAGGACGGACGTGCAGCGCTTTTCTTCTCAGTGCACAAGCGCTTCATGCAAGCACTACTGGAAAAAGCGTGGGGACACGGGATCTAAAGTGACCATCAGTATTATCTAATCCGTTTCATACTCATTCATCAAGTTGCTCAGCAGCAGGAGCAACTTGGGGTTAAGTGTCTTGCCCAAGGACACATCGGACATGTGGCTTCAGGAGCTGGGGATCGAACCCTCGACCTTCTGGTTGAGAGACGACCGACTCTCCTGAAGCACAGCCGCCCCTCACTTTACATCATTCTTTTGCAGAAAAGTTACATTTCATAGATTATGGATATGTCCACTGCTGCTCTTTAAATTTGCAGACTCAGTTGAAAATAAAAATTGTCGACCGTTATCAGTCATGCAGGCAAACAGGCAGGCAGGTAAAGGCGCTGGCTGCCATCCAAACGCCATGAGTCACAGACAGCAGATGGTGTGATAGTTCAGCTCCTTGTTAACTTTGGCAGAGAACCGCAGCGCGCCTCACTGGAACCCATCCCATCAAACACCCCCCCCCCCCCCGTTCCTCCTAAGCAACCAACACCATCAACTGTACATCATCAAAAACAGAGTCATAAATCACAAAGAGCTTCGTTAAAGGTAAACAGGAAACACAATGTAAAACAGTGTAAGAAGAGAAGTTATTTTTGGACTAAAGATACTGGAGGTGAGGGAAGATGATATTTTCTTAGCAGGTGTACACGGCGTGTGTGTTTAAATATTAAATTGCTATTGTTGTAACACAGTTGTTTTTCTTGTACATTGAAATTGAATCCCTGTGCAATCAAAAGATGTTAGACAAATGAGTCCAGAGCACGCTGCCAAGCTCGCTGCTCAGTTACATAACTCTCCCCGCTGAGATTTATTAATGGCCCCGTAATGGAAAAGTAAAGAGCGGCAGATGCATTACTCTATTAAGACAGAGAAATCTACAGCTTTTCCCTCACTTGACGTGTGTGTGAAGACAAGAGAGTGTGCATAAATAACCATCGTGCTCCAGGCCGACACATTCCAGATCAGACGGCAAATAGCCATTACCTGCCGTGATATCAATCACACGGGTACAGTGCACTGTCACTGCTTATTTCATGCATTCCCGATGACACTCATAAGTTTGACCTGACATACCCAGTCAGCTTGAGCAACTTCCCCAATCCATCAAAGCTGTCAGAGGCCAAGCACACCTTTGTTCTGATTAATTACAGCCTTGCTGGTAGGAGCTGTCAGTCTTCCAAACAGGTGATATACACACACACACACACACACACACACACACACACACACACACACACACTATCAAGATGTTGTGAATGAGCATGAATGAGTGTGGGTTGTCATGAGTCAGCCGACAAATATTCAAATGAACATTATGAGACGGAGAGAGAGACAGAAACAAAACAAGGAAACCATTTGGCAACCCTCCGGCAAAACTATCCAGTCTTCACTGTCCAGGAAAGCAGAAGAAGTGCTACCAGTGTCAGAGGATCAGAGCTGCTGCATTAGAGTGACGAGTGAATGCAATTTCCCCTGAGAGAGGTTTTATCATAATGATGTCAGTGTCTTTCTCTGCACATAATATGTTTGAATAAACCTGCAGGGGACCTCATGGGAACTCCAGCATGCAGCAGAGTTACATGAATGTGTTTAAACTGGCGAAACACTCGTGGATTCTTGTGTTTCCTTGAGAAACATATCACAGCTCATAAACTAAACATTTCCACCTCTCAGTCTGTCTCGCAGATCACGTTGGATTGTTCTAAATACGGCACATTAACACAATAAACATCTATTCTTGCTGTGTTTACACATAGAGTATTAGCGTTTGCAGAACATTCAGTGAGCACGGGTAAGATGGTGCACACGGTATGAAAGTCTGTGTGTGTAAATGGTGAACGACTTCAGCTTGTGCAGCATAGCTCCTCAAAGTGTGCCTGTGTTGCTTCTCTGCGTGTGCGTGTTTGAGCCATGTACGTAGTTGTGCAAAGTCCTGGTGTATGCTTGCTTTTTTTTTAATGTACTAAAGCTGCAAGCCACTTACAAGTAAGAACTTGCCCCAAATATTGCAGCAGGTTATGGTTGTCAATGGCTGTCTTCAAAGTAGAAGAGCAACAATATGTTTTAATTCAGATACTTCAGTTACACTTCCTGAAGTTCACATTGGGCCTGATTCACTAAGAATGGATTTCAGCCGCTAATAGTCCTCATTCCTGCACGGCCTGCTCCGACCTCCACCTCAGCTGTTACAGGAACAAGAGGAATACAATAATAATAATAATAATAATAACTTAGATTTATATAGCGCCTTTCACGAAACCCAAGGACGCTTTACAGTAGAAAGGGGGGGATACAAAGGAGAAATCCTTCCTGCATCTTATCCAATCTCCCTCTATCCCATTTTTCTTGACCATGCATAGTCTTTAACCATAGACTGTCAATATTAGTGGACGAAGCCTGAGTGACGTCAGCCATGGGCGTCCTAACTTTCAGTCAACTAACGACAGGCTGAGAGCTGGAGCTGAGGCGGGTTTTAAACCTTGTGACGATACATAGCGCCCACCTGTCAATCAGGTCAGCTACGCACCTAACTATGGATAACACGTATCGTTTTCAAAATCAAAACAGAGCTGTTTTTAAAAAACTCACCCCCGTACAGTGTGTGCCAGTGATGACAACAACTAATCAGACCTATTTAATTTTTTGTACCGGGCTGTAAACATGCTAATTTCTTTTTTGACAGTCATGTGTTTGTGACTTCCTGTGTTCCTGGAGCCAGCCTCAAGGGGACACTCGACAGTCTGCAGCATTTTGCACTTCCACATTGGCTTCATTTTTCAAGACTGGAGGTTGCAGCTTGTCTCTAACATGCTCTTTATTATTTAGCGTCTCGAGATAACACTTATTATGAGTTGATGCTATACAAATAATGATTGATTGAATAGCTCATTAAATCGTGCATCATTTATTCCCAATATCTGCTTAGTGTGCTAATTTGCAACACCCCTCCCTAGAGTTACATTAAAAAGGAATAATATAATAGTAAACATGCCTTATTATGAATTATGTAATTGTATAATTATTCAACTCTTGCAGTGATATTTCACTGAAACAATAACGTACATGTTTTAAAGCATGGACCATGGGATTAGAGCGATTAAGCCTGTGAGTTATACCTCATGGCCCATCATGGTGTCAAACAACACCGGGCAGATCAGATCAGTGTGCTGAGGCAGAGAAAGTCAGTCTGCCATGTTTGTCTGCTGCTTTATGAGTTTAAGCTCCCACTAAGTGTGTGCCTGTCTGTCTCCGTGAAACATGATCAGTGAATCAGTAACTCTGCTACCCTACACTAATGCTAAGAGCTCTGTGTGATTCCACAACACACCTTCCACATGAATCAACAAGTACTCACACAACAGCTCAGTGCGTGTGAAGTGTGTCTCTACAACAGATGTGCACGTCTCAACATATACAACTGTACACGCAGTATGCAAAGCTCGCTGTGCGTGTGGGTGTGAGTTTTGTATACAGCCGGTCATCCTAATCCCTTTGTTACCCACAACATCCAGAACTACTAAAACGAGAAATTCCACAATCGTGCAGAACATTTCACCATTGCACCAGGTGTAGCTGCGCACATGCTCTGTGTGCTTAGTTATATTTAGTCTCCAATGCACTTTTCACAACACCAGCATTCCTACAATAAGCTTATTGTCAAGCTAAAAAACACTTTCCCCTTCATGGCTTGCAAATGTACTCAAAGTGTTTCAAAGAGGCAGCTGCTAAGAGGACGGGATCTGTCCAAGGACGATGTGTCTCAGGTGGCTGTTGCACACAAGCGCATTGATCTCCAAAGTCTAAATGTAGACCACCATGATGCAACCGCAGAGAGTTTCCAGTGTTAAAACATGTCTGGGAGCAAACTGAGACACTTTATTCTGTGTGCTCAGGTTAACTCGAGGGCCAGCGGGGTTGTCTACATGCTTACACTACAAAGCTCAGCGTACAATCACGCGTCCTGATCCTTATCTGAGCTGCACTGATACAGACCTGCTCTAAGAAGCTTTTGCTGTGCTCCGCTCCACAAGCAAAAGCTTTTTAAAGATTGACTTCTTTGTGGTGGGGGAAATCTCTGAAGCTCAAAGAAGCGGCACTGGCTGGTGTTTTATTACATTGTGTTTCTTCAATGGCCTAGTGCTTGAAAACAACTTTCCAGCTGAGCAATCGTAGCATTAACAAGTCGTTCATCTTTGATGAGCTCCATATGCAAAAAAGAACTGGAAAGGAAAAAAAGAGTCTGTGATCAGAGAAATAAAATCATATGTGTAATCTGTCACGCCTCACATCCTGTGGAGCGCTGCAGAATGTGGTGTGCTTGAAGGAAAACAAATAGCATGTCCCAGAACGAGCCTGTGTTTGTTTCTGCTGCTTTCATTGGAATCGAAGACGCAAATGTGAGCCTTGAACATGAATGTGCAGCTTTTTTTTTGATGATTTATTTCTCTTATGTTGGGTAGCAGGAATACTTTGTCTTATCTGCAGGAAGTCTTCCAGCCTGCTGCAGGGGCATGTCAGGAACCAAAATCTCTCTTGCTCACAAGCTGTGTTGTTCCCTGCAGCTATGTTCTCAACCTTGGGTGGTCACTTTACATTTTCTCTGCCTTCCTTCCACTCCCTCTGATTCAAACATTACAACACAGCAACAAGTAGATTAGTAGCTTTTTTCACATCAGTTTAACGTTTGTTGAGTGTTTACCTGAACTAAGAAACCCCTTTTATTCTTTGGCACAAACACACACTCTCTCTCTATTCTTGACACAAACACCGTCATGTCATACTGTGTCTGCAAGACGGAAAGCCTGCCATCATACAACCCCGCCCAGATTCTCACAGTTGACAGTCAAATTCTGGGTCAGTCGAGCTGGTAGGAGCTCACATCCGTCTTGCCTTTTGACACACGTCACGAATGAAAAACAAGACAAACGAGATTTCCACATAAAGGGTTGGAGGGATCATCTTCAATTTTTGAAGCAGCACTGAGTTCACCAGAGTACACAGGCACACACACAAACACACACACACACTCTTAGCTAACGCACTAAGAAACCTTTTTACATGATTACATTCACTGTGTTTACCGTGCTTCCCAGCAGCACCTGGCCTGTGTTGGGTCACAGTATTGTCATTTACCATCTTTAAAGCAGCTACCCTGAAAGCAGTAGGTGCCACTGACTCGTGGAAAAGTGAGGCCAAAATACCCCAGAGACGGGCGCTGACATATTGCGCTGGTTGGTGACATGATTTGGAGAAAAGACATGCGCAGAGTTGAGCTCGCTGTTGAAGCCGCAGAATTGACGCCATGCATCTTTTGCTAACCGAAGCACACATTTAACTTAACGAGTCTTGTGTCCGTTTGGCGAAGACACTCGCAGTTCAATGAGTTGTATTGTTAGTTTTAGTTTTCTCTTGCCTCTCCTCCTCTATTCTGCTAATTCAGTTTAAAATGCAGCAAGGCACCTCGTTTGTCTACAGAGCTGTCAATCATGACGTTACATCTGCTCTTTTTTGCATCAAATAACTTGTTTAAACCCCCAACTGCTCTGGTGCGCTCCCTGAGAAGCAGTGTGTAGCAGCCCCACTCACACACACATCTCTCCACTAATGCATGTCCACAGGTCCTGTTTGTGCATGTGTGTGATTCGGGCCTCTGTGTGGGAGAAGCATGTCTCTCAATAACAGAGTGTAAACCAGAATTTCCCCTCTGGGATTAATAAAGTATATCAAAAATAAATAAAACTAACCAGGAAATGAAAACTTGGACAACAATAGATATCTGATATGTCATATCGGATATTTTAACTTTATGGTTTGACCAAGCGGCAACGTCCAGTGTTAAAAAATGAAGCCGATGTGGAAGTGCAAAGTTTGTCAAGGGCTTGCTTGAGCCTGGCACCAAGAGCCCCAGAAGTCACATACACACTCATTCAAACAAGCCTGTTTTTACAGCAGAGATTAACATGTTTACAGCCTGGTTCAAAGAACAAAATAGGTCTGATTATTATTGGCTGACATAGCTCATCCGTTTCGATTTTATGAACGGTACATGTCATTCATACTTATGTGCGTAGCTGACATGAGTGACAGGTGGGCGTGGTGTAACGGTTCGTCAAGAGGCTTAAAACCTGCCTCAGCTGCAGCTCTCAGCCTGTCGTTAGGCTGACTGAAAGTTAGAGTGAGACAGGATGCCGATGAGCCTCCAGAGCCCCCTGATGGGTGACGTCACTCAGGCTAGGTCCATTAATGTTTACAGTCTATGAGTTGTACGTCCCATCTGTTAACATGGAGGAGGCGGGGTTTATTACTAATACTTCAGCCAGTCAGTAGGCGGAGCTCTAAATATTCTGGCTTTACTTTCAAAAGCTCTTGCTCTGTCCATATCAATATACAGTCTATGGTTTGTACTGTGTAGTGTGTGTGTGTGTGCGCGTGTGTGCGTGTGTGTGTGTGTGTGTGTGTGTGTGTGTGTGTGTGTGTGTGCGTATGCGTGTGCGTGTGCGTGTGTTGGCGTGTGTGTGCGTGCAAAGCCAGTGTAGCAGAGTCCAGGTAACAACAGTTCTGCAGAGTTTCACTCCCTCGCTTCAGCATCCTGCAGTGAAGTTAATGCTTCGTAGTGTTTACTACGTGCCAGAGAAAGTGATACCATGGATAGAGTCATCAAGATTGAGGGATGACCCTGGGTTCATAGATTGCCTCCCCGCTGCTCGCCTCTTTCATCAAGCAGCCCAGTTGTTAGTTTAACTCAGGGCCCTCTCAGCAGGCCTTGGCACAGGGTAGAGCCCGTGGCCAAAGAGGATTTGGTCAGAGGCAGAGACGTCTGCTCACACTCAGCAGCAGCTTTAAGCAGCAGCAGCATCAAGCACTACCTACTTCCAATCATGCGTTTCCCCCAAATCCTTCCTGTGAGTGTAAAACCAGCAGGGCCAGACCGAGCAGGGGAGAGGTCTGGTCTAAATAAATCCTAAAATGAAGACTCACAAACTAAGAAACAAACTCTCATAATGCAGTTTTACACCTCTCAAAACACCTGAGTGTGTATCCGACAATGTTAGCAACATCAATAACGCTTCCTTAGAGACGTCTTGGATGTTATTACAGCATTTATCTTTTAGTGGTGCAGTGGCATATTACAGGCGAGGAGATAATGACACGCTTTATTGAAATGGAGACGAATGCACCCTCTCCTCACCATGGGTGGTCCAGTGCATGGCGAGGAGCCCCAGAGGCAATTAGCATGCAAGGAAGACTGAACATCTCTGGTTTATGCATTACACACAGCTGGGCTCAAGACATCACTCAAGATAGAAGATATTACACGGTGTGAGCATGTTTTAAGCAAGAGAAACAGCATGTGTTAAGTGAGTAAGTCCTGTCTGCAGCAAGTGTTGGTGGTGTTATAGGACCTGAGCTAAATCGTACAGTTGGCAGAAGCAAGAATAAAGGACCTGGATTTGGTTTAATACATATAAAAAAGCGGGACTACAAACTTTATTTTTTTAATTTTATGAAGTTTGGGCTCTTGTCACAAACAGATTAAAGATTCCATATTCTCCTCATGTTCACCTTTCTTGTTGTCTGGCGTCAGTACAAACCCTCATTTCAGCCGCTGTCTGAAACGCATCGTTTCAGCTACTGTCTCTTTAAGGCCCCCTTCCCCACATGCCCACTTTCTTCTGATTGGCCAGCTCTCTGGAAGCCTTCGTGGGGGTAGAACGCTGCAGGGTTGCCAGGGAAATGATGCTCTCCAGTGCTGGGAGAAGAGAGCCTATGTAACCCCTAAATTCTGCATACTTCGTGCGCGCCGCGGTCCATCACCACCGCGCACTACGCCACCAAACGAACAACAAATCATCCTCAGAAAGACAAAGCAATATGTTGTTTGTGACTTTTTCTCTTTGTTCTCGCTCAACCTAGTAGTTTTCCTGTGATGTGTGTACAGCTGATCATAGATGCGCTCACGTTCCAGAAACTGATTCAGTCGGGCAGGACGTGCGCCGTCCGATCCACTTGAAGGATTTTTTAACTTATTTCTAAGACTTCAGAATATAACACATTTTTCTCAGTGGTCACATTCGAAAGTTATGTGCCGCGCTGTCTTTGCGATAGACCTTAAACAAATATGATTCAGAGAGAGGGGACTCATGGTGGAGGGGTTTTCAGTCCCTTCAGACTGATATAGATAGAGACAGAAAGAAAAACGGTAGAACAAAAGGACAGTATCAGAGAAAATGAGCTGCATAGCTGCCTGTGAACAGATAAATCCAGGGTAGTAGGTTTGTGTGTGGCCGTCCTGCTGGGAGATAGCACATCATTCATCATCTCATTAAAGAAGCTTACAGGGAGGAAGACAAACGGCTGCTTGGACCAACTTTCTCCTGAGTCATCATCATTGGATGAAAATGCAAAGTGGGCGGGACATTCTGAGCATCCACTCGTGATGATTGGTGAGTTTTTTTTGCGGCTGCTGGTGACGGCAGCTGATCTCAGGGATTGTTGCGCTGTCAGGTGCAGCAGTCTGTCAAAGCTCTCGGCGAGTTGGCAAGAGGCCCTGAAACTCTCACCCGAAGCCACAAGAGATACCTGCAATTTGTCACCCCTATAAAGTAACATTCTCCATCTTCATTTTCATTCACAGGCAGAGGAGTTTGTGTCCCAACGGGGAAAGACACGCTACACCGAATGTGTGTTTCTTACAAAGCATGGTATTATCAAGAAACCTCAAACTCTCCAAACTCCTCGCCCGGTGTTTTCGTAGCAGTTGGCAGAAGGAGGGGAAGGTTTTTAAAGAAGACATGTAATCTCTCCCGGCTGCAAAGCTTTCATACGAGTCTGAGTAAAGAGTGGCAGGAAAAGCCCCGAGGCCAGCGCATCAATGCTTTGTTTGACGACGAGCTTGGCAGATCGCCAGGGCCTGATTTCTCACACCATGCATGCCACAGCACACCTCGGGCTTAGAGTCGGAGAAGCAGATGGAAACACTGACGACTGAATTAAAGAAGTGAAATTCATGTTGTTCCATTCACAAATTGCGTTGACCTTTTTGTCAATCGAAACTTTAGAGATTACCGTGGAATCTGACTTGTTACAGAGTTTTAAATTTCACATTTTTACAGTGATGACTTTATATAATATCTACGTTAGAGAGACTTCCCATATCTCGTGGTTGACATAAAGAGGGAGAGGGATGGGACTGAGGTGTTGTCTCAATAGTGCTGCACAGTTTAAGAGTTTTGTTCACCAGCGCTTGGTTGAACCATAAAAACATCAAACCTCTGCGTGTTTCTTTTGGATCCAGTATCAGTATGCAGAAATAAAATAACAGTATGTGTCTCTTTTTCAAAGGGGTCCTTTAAGTTGAAGAAAAAAAAGTGATGCTTCTTCCACCTTTCAAAATATTTGTTGTAGCTTATATTGACCAAGCACTCCAGGAAGTGCGCCGACCATTGAAGCCAGTTTTACACGGTGGCCGAGCCTGGTACTGCAGCGTCACGTGATGCCATTGGGACCAAAACTACTTTTTCCACATTAGCTTACATTGGGGCAGAGATGAGAGAGGTGTATTTAAAGGCAGGGTTGGTCATTTTCTCCAGTAACATTTTTTTAAACTTTTACAAACTTTAATGAACTCTGAAATGACTTTTGTACAAACAGGTCACAGTTACTGTGAGCTCAGTGCAGCATTTTTAAGTATACTCAGAACCCCTGCAAGACAGACAAGAAAGAAACCATCACTTAAACAGACACTATTCATGAAAAACAGAAATACATGGTATAAAAAAGTATTGCACATAAAATAGTGGATATTTACACTTAATAAAGCGACATTAATTCTTGAATAAATGTAATCAGCCTGGGAATCTAGTGGTGTAGTTGTTGGTGTGTGCGCCCCATGTGCGGACGCTGTAGTCCTCCAAGCAGACGGCCTGGGTTCGGGTCTGACCTGTGGCTCCTTTCCTGCATGTTGTTACCCACTCTCCCTCTCTCTCTCTCCCTGATGTCCGACTCTATCCACTGTCCTGACTCTACAATAAAGGCACAAACAGCCCAAGATAAATCTTAGAAAAAGACACAAATTTGAATCAGGCTGATGGGTAAAACTGTTGTCAAGACAGTTCATGCATGATTTAAAGACATGTACGGATTATGAAATATTGGGCCCCTGGGCACATGGACTCTACAGGCCCCCCCGCACACACACACGCAGATACACGCAGGATTTACAGCACAGGAATGTTGAAAGGCAACATCACAAGAATTACAAATAAATGAATCTGTATCTAAACAAAGCAGGATGGCATTAGGGTTGGGATGGAATCGTCTAATCGTATTCAGCTATTTAAAGGGACGATCTGCAATAGTTACATTTTTTTATGGCCAGTATCGGGTGTTTGCATAAGGAGTGTGCACCGCAGAGAGAAAAAGAGACACACATAGATACAGAGTGAGCTTTTTTGTTATAGTTTTGCTTTTTAACTCAGTAACTTCGCACAGAAGCTCTGGCCCAGGGGCCCCCTGAGCCCTTGGGCCCCTGGGCCTGGGCCCGGTAGGCCCGTGCGGTAATCCACCCCTGGACATGTATACAAGTGGAGTAGAACGGAGACGGTGATGATTTTTGTCAATACCTGTCTAAATGTGTGTCAGTGCAAGCGAGGTCTGTTTCCTGGAGGAATTTCCTGAACTGTCTGAAAAGCCTCTGCAGGTTAGTTTAGTTTATTGCCTGAGCTCACAAACACAGACATACTTGCAGCTTGTTTATACAGAAGGTGTTGTTCCTAACTAAATGGATGTGATTACACTGTAACATTGATGGCTGCAGGAAAAACTTCCAATTAATCTACAAATGTAATGGAACGAAGTGAGCAGCAAAGTGCCGAAGCATCCAGGTATGAATCTGCAAACCTCAGATTAGTGCAGGGTGTGCTGTATCTTGTACTGATATAAATAAAGCCACTTGAGTTCATCCTCTTTTTTTTATGCGTTACATTAACGCTCACTGGACTTTACATTTATTCTCTTTACATGCACTCTGAGTAGATTTATAAACACTGTAAGATTTGTTCTCATTGTCGACTGCACAGCTCCTACATCGCACCTTTTCTACATTTTGTGTTTATTATTTTTTATATTTTACATTTTTACATTCTATTTTATACATTTGTAATTTCTTTGTTATATTTTATTATTTAAGTTCTTGCTAGTTCTGTTCTGTTATTTCCTTTGTTTATTGTTCAGCACCAATACACCAAGACAAATTCCTTGTATGTGTAAATGTACTTGGCAATAAAACCTGATTCTGATTCTGATTCTGATCCTGAGAAGAGAGGGCAGGGGGTCTGGTCAAATTTCAAGCAGCCCAAATCTGTACAAACATGGGATCCCCCTCCTTCACCCTTTTTTTTGTCCACGACTCTTGCAGTCATGGGTCTCCACTGGTTTGCATGGAAGATCACTTACCATTCTGTCGCTGTGAGTGAACATACACGTGTTCATCTCGTCGAGTGTCTACCTCGCACATCTGTCACAAAACAGAGACATGCATGGAGCGGTAAGACGACTCAGTGGTGTAAAGTTCTGTATGACATACCTCAATCAATAGAAACTTCCCTCAAGGCGTCTTTTCCTCACAGCTTACGTTTCATGAACTAGTTTGCTTTTGGTTTCAAATGTCTGTGGACTGTGCTGTTACTGTTCTTAAATGCACCTTGCCTTGCTGTGTTTTGTCGCAGCGCTGTAACTTTCCTCATGAGATGTCCCACTGTATATTATATCTGTAAATGTGTCGCAATGCGTAGTCTCTCCTGCAGGGTCAGAGCGCAGCATTATGCACAATCAACATTTACACAACTTGTCATTATCTTGTTTCCACTCACCATGAGTCATTACAAACTTTCTGTCAGTGTACAGTATTGCATTGCACCATGAAGGCCAGCTTCTCAATGTGCCATGTGTACTGTGTGACTACAGTATGCACCTTTTTAATGATTGGCAAACATCAGTGTCTTACTCCGACCTGTCACACCAAAACACACACAGGATGGAGAGAGAGAGAGATTGCAAACACATAATCTGAGTAGATAAGTAGATCGTGAGTATTACAGATGACACAAGAAATGTGTTACCTGTGTACTGATTTTGCAAGTGTCCACTGCGGCCTCTTTGACATGACGGATAGGCCACTATTCTCTTCTGACCAGCACACAGGTACTGCTTTAAAGATGTCCCATCCATCCATCCATTTTCTTCTACCTATCGGAGGTCGGGTTGCGTTGGCAGCAAGCACAATAATCCCCAAATACTCTGTGCACGCCGCGGTCCGTCAGTGCCACACACTACGCCGTAGTTCGCTGCCACTCTAGTCAATCATTGTGTTTCCACAGCGAGCGCCGCAGTCTGTCTCAGGATCGCGCCACCAGTGACACTGAGTCTATTTTCGACGGAGTACGCTGCAGGCACACGTCAAACTGGACAGAATAGAACAACCCGGACAGGAAGTCAGAGAAGGACACACATAGAGCAGCCGGTCAATTTCAAAATAAAACACAATATACGGACAAAGCAACATGTTGTTAACACGTTTTTCTGCGCTCACGTTCCAGAAACAGATTCAGTGGGGCAGGGCGCACGCTGTCCGACACAGCAAAACTGTGGCGCGCACGGAGTATGTCCCCAGACTTTGTCGACCGTCCACACAAATGTTGTGCATTAGTCATTTTTGAATGTTAACACCTAGGGTTAGGGGTCCATGTGGAAGGAATGTGCATCATTACAAAGTCACACCGTTAACTACTGGCCTGGCATGCACACTACAGCAGTTTAAGTCACGTTTGTGGTCCTGTGTGCACGGCGGTTAATCAACGTGTCTGAAAAGGTAGCGTTTAAAACGAAAAATGAGTCCGTTTTCAGTAGATTGTTCTCGTGTAAACATGGCCCTATAAGGTAAAAAAAATGTATAGCCGTTTTTTTTCTCAGCTCGATGGACTTTCAACGAACTAACATGTTTCTAATTTATTTTTATATAAAATGATGTGCACATAGTTTTAAACCCAGGTATTAAATCTAATCCATCTCTGCCTCTCTATCAAACAGCGTGCTGGCAAATGATACGAATGAAGCTCAAAATCTTTTTCTCAGAACAGCTTTAGCTCTGTGCCAACAGCGAAATTAAGATGTTATCTCACATTTCCATGTTGACACAGAAGTGAAAGCGGCACACACACACACACACACACACACACACACACACACACACACACAGAGAGAGAGCCTTTGGAGATGGAGTCCGGGATAGTCTCTCGTCCCTTCACAATATGATTATGTGCTGCTCAGGGAATCTAAGATGATGAAACATCGTCAAACAGCAGTATGTTGACTCTGCAAACCTCCCTTTAATGCAGAAAGGTTAAGACAACAAACAAGAAATGCTGACACACACAGATGTGCGTTATACAGAGGATGTGTGCACAGGTGCGGACACATAACTGCTGCTGGTTGACTGCAGAGTTAATGAACTTTAATGACTTGTTGCTTCAGACGCGGCTGACAGTTGCTTTAGATGTGGCTGATATTAAAAAGACATTATCCTCACCCTCTTTAATAATATCTTAGCAGGAAGAGTACTGTGTGATGTGTGATCAAACACTACATGACTATGACATCATGTTTGTTCATACAGAGTTGGTACACATTTTAAACTGTGCAGTATTGTCTTTGTAACAGACACTACTCAGAGGAAAAGATAACGAATGGTTAGAAGTAATGGTGAATCGACTTGAGCTTGTATATTTCTTTTCTAGTCCTCTGACTACTCAAAGCTTTTTTACACTTCATGTCACACCTACACATTCACACACTGATGGTAGAGGCTGCTGAGTAAAGAGTCCATCAGAAGTAATAAATCCCATTCATACACATTCACACGCCACGGACTAAGCAGCGGGAGCAACTGGGGGTTAAAGGCAGGGTTGGTAGTTTTCTCCAGATACACTTGATGTTGGTTGAAATTATTCATGTTATTCGGCAACCGCAATAGGAATACACAAGTACAGATACAAGTAGACGGGGTGAATATTGAAAGAGTAAATGAAAACAAGTTTCTTGGGGTAATAATTGATGATAAAATAAACTGGAAGTCTCATATAAAACATGTACAAAGCAAACTGTCAAGAAGCATTTCAGTTCTGAGCAAAGCAAAACATATTCTGGACCATAAATCACTCCACATTCTCTACTGTTCACTGATTTCACCATATTTACACGACTGTGCAGAGGTTTGGGGCAATACTTACAAACGTACAATACAATCATTATC
This sequence comes from Tautogolabrus adspersus, assembly GCA_020745685.1. NCBI lineage: Eukaryota > Metazoa > Chordata > Actinopteri > Labriformes > Labridae > Tautogolabrus > Tautogolabrus adspersus. The sequence goes on along the minus strand of CM036534.1, from coordinate 2,373,091 downwards.
CATACTGCAGAAAAGAGCCATAAGAATAATTCATGATACCGGTTATAGAGATCACACAAATTCACTATTCTTAAAATCAAACAAATTAAAATTCACTGACCTGGTTCATTTTCAAACAGCACAAATCATGTACAAAGCAATAAACAATCTACTTCCTGGAAATATTCAAAAATTGTTTTTTAACAGAGATGGGAGTTATAATCTGAGGGGGGAGTTCAACTTAAAACACCAGCGGGCACGAACAATATTAAAAAGTTTTTGTGTTTCTGTTTGTGGAGTGAGGTTGTGGAACAGTTTGGAGCTCAAGCAGTGTCCAAGCATGACCCAGTTTACAAAGCGGTACAAACACATGGTTTTCACGAGGTACATGGAGGAAGAGGGGCTTTAACGATCGGGTGTTTTTCACAAATGATTTATGTATTTGTTTATTTACTTTATTTATTGTCTTATTATTATTACTATTATTATTTATTTATTTTTGTAAATATGTATTATGTAAATATGTATGTTGGGGGATGGTAATTAAGTAGTGGAGGAGGGGTAGGATTAAATAAGCTTATGCTTCATCCTACTCCTTTTCGGACATGTTGGATTCATATTATTATTATTGTTGATTTGACTATTGTTATTGTTGTTTTGACTATTCTCGTTGATTTTTTTTTTTTTTAGTTTACTTTATTGTGCTACTCGCACATGTTCGAAATAAATTTGAGAAAGAAAGAAAGAAAGAAATTGTCTTTAGGTCCTGACAGAAGTTAATAACTCAGGTGCTCTGAAAAAGGAACAAAGAAAATCCGTCATCTGTAGCAGTTGCGGCTTTAGAGGGAGCACAGAGGGGAGGGGGTGGGTGCAGATGGAGCACTGAGGGAATGCTAATTTCAAAATCATGATAGTTTGGGAAAATTACCAACCCTGCCTTTAAGTGTCTTGCCCAAGGGCACATCAGACATGTGGCTGCAGGAGCTGGGGATCGAACCTTCATCCTTGCGGTTGAGAGACAAAGACTCTACCAACTGAGCCACAGTGACATACCTTAATAAACAGGGAATGATTAACGTTAGCGATATTACATTTTTGGGTTTAGTATAAAATATACCTCTATATTCAACTCAATTTGATTTGTATAGCACATAAAGAAGAAGATAAAAACAAACAAACAAAAAGAGCACACATTAGTTCAGAAATGCAAACATTAAAATGAAAGACAACTATAAATTGACCTTGAACCCTTGAACCCCTCACATTCATTAAGGGTGCGTTCAAATTGTCCCTCCTATCTCCTTTCACTATCCTCTTTACCTTATCCCCGTGGAAAACGTCATGGGGTTAAGGAAAGGTCTTGAATTCATAAAGGAATTAGGGAAAGGCGATCGTGTTGTTTTGACATTTGACATTTCCACTAGACAACGTAATAACGCGACGGTGGCGGAGGTTAGTGACGTGGGTCTGCCGTGGTGAAACTACAATATTCAGAAAATGGACGACTAAAAGCTGATCTAAGAATCTTTCCCCTGTGCCTTCTTACCGGTGAAATAATCCTAATAACCACGAGGTGTGAATTAAAATAAAGGAACATAATCTACCAGGATACTTCACTTTGATGGTTTTACAACATCAGCATCACGTTCATAGTTCACCTCTGGGGTTAAGATGGTTCAAAGTTGTTCATATTATTGCAGCTTGGTAACTTACATGATCTGAGTCCCTTTTCTTTTTTTATTAACAATGTTTTATATTACAAGTTCTGAATCAACATCAAATAACAGCAAAGCATCTCCACTAAACATGAGACAAGAATGTAGAAAAGCAAAGTTCACCTTCTTCACACACTAAATAAAAATAAATAAATAAAATAAAAACAAAGGTATAACAAATTATAAGTCAAATCAATATATAAACCAAATGCAGATTGTCTCCACATTTCTCCTCCAACAGATCGTTAGTTTTTCTGAACGGTCGGAGGCACGAGTCGCTTTAAAAGTTGCGGCTACAATGAATTGTGGGGCGGCATCATCTCCTCTCCTTTGGTAAAGGATGGTCCAGTGTTTCCTAAAGGAGGTTATAAAGGAAGCATTGACCCACCTTTCCTTAGCTTTTAGAGAATTCAAACGGCTCTTATCATGGCCGCCACTTAAACGCTTCCAGGTCATTTCACTCAGTTAGGAACCTTCATAAGCAAAAAAGACAATTCAAAGGCACCCATAGTGTTCAGGTCTTATGGTCCCTGACCTGTTCTTACTATAGGAAACACACACACAGGTCCAAACACACGTTAATTAATACAAGAATAAACAAACTGCCAAAAGTTTGAGGGAAAATAATTGTTTTAATGCTGCTTTTAAGAGAACCTAAAGGTCACATATTCTGCAAAATCCTCTTCACCATGTTGTTCTAACTCTAATATGTGTCCCTAGTCTGTCTTCAAACCCCCCAATGATGAGAAAAGTCCATCCTCTCTGTCTTTTGCCTGCTCCACTTTTCAGAAAATGTGTGCTCAAACAGGCCGTTTGGAGATTTTCCCTTCATGACATCACAAAGGGCAGTAACCCCTCCCCCAGGTGGGTGACACTCCCACAGCTAGGTGTTTGTTCTGCCCTCTGAGTCTGCCTTCTCACCGTAAACAATAGGACATGGAGCGAGAAAGCCCGAGCCACCCAAGCCCTTCCAGAGAGGGGCGTGGTCAGACACAGCTCATTTACATTTAAAGCTACAGACACAGAAACAGCCTGTTCTGAGCAGGGCTGAAATAGAGGGGTTTATAGGCATGATCAAATACAGGATCAGAGTGGATTTAGAACAAGAAACTTCACACACATGTTTTGGGGAGCTCTGAGACTTATTTAAACTGGTTGAAAAGGAGGAGAATATGTGACCTTTATTGTTTCCACAGACCTCAGGTCAGCAGGCAGTGTGTTTCAGAGGACAGCACCATGGTGACTAAATGACATGGCACCTTCACCTGATTCAGTTTTAATTTTTGGTACATTCAGGAGACCTTTTCCTGATGATCTGAGGGATCTGATTGGACAAGCTCAGTACTTCATGATGGTGAGTTTCAGTATGAAATATATATGTGAGAACTTATGGAAACGTACGGAGCTGTTACCGTTGTATTGGTTTAACCCCAGAATGTACACCATGGCACTCGTGCAGTGGTTTAAATTCAGTGGAAATTTGTGTGTAACAGCATGAGAAGAACCAGATGATGATTGGCAGGGCCCTCTGCAGGGCAGACTGGCCGGCTGACTGGCTGACAGGCTTGCTGGCCAACTGGTTTGGGGTTTTCCTCGTCTGCAGCTGGAAAGGAGAGACACAGGGCTGAGAGAGAAGGAGAGTGGCAGACAGAGAATGGTGCCAGCGATTTGCTCTGCTGTTGCCTTGGGATCTTTAATAAACACATTCATACTCTTGCCGGGTCCCCCAACATTCGCCTCTTATTGCCAGGCTGACCGAGGCGGGGCACACAGAGGAGGGTTAAGATAACCAATTTCTGCTGGTGCATTTTTTTATATAGAGATGTGTTTTCATTCCGATTTCTTAGGAAATTGAAGTCAACACTTCCGGAGAAAGCCTTCTGACAAGTTCAGCAAATGTTACTTTAATATTTAGAGCGTGCAGTCACTGACCTCCTCGCAATCAGTACCAGGGAAAACCATAGACCGTTTAAAACATGGATGTAGTCTCAGGGATGTCAGCCATTGGTTTCCCCAGAGGCGTTATCAGGCGCATGATGGAGCCATATTGGAAATGCTATCTCAACCTAAGGTGTGATCAATTTAGAAACAGGCAAAGAGGACATTAAGCCTCCTGGCAAACAGCTACAAGGCACCCACTTGTGAGTCAATCAAACATGCCGCCATTATGCAAATGTATTTTTTATTTAAGTTTTTTATAAAATCAAACCAGATGAGTTTAAAAAAACACATTCACACATTCATTCAGATCTTTTCTGTCCTTCCACACGAGAGGATAGGGCTCTGCTGAAGGGTAATGAACAGTTATTCCCTGACCCCTTGGAAACCCCTCATGGACCATCTCCCCGTACAGAGTCTGGATTTGTTGTCAAAAAGATTTTCTTTCCTGAAGTGGAGGCAGGTTGATAAACCTTGAAACAAGCATGACAACAAAATGTATGGTTTGTTGTCCTTGTTTGGCTTCTCTCTTATTGTCTGTCTGTTTTTGTAGTGGTTGATTTTATTCCTTTTACTCACGTCATTGTAAAAAAATGTATAACTGTTATATACTGTTTGAAATTTTTGATAAAATAGTTAAAAAAAAAAAAAAAGCTATTGATGCTCACTCTGTTTATTTCTGCTGCAAAATGTGCATTTTAGCACGGCACCTAAAGGGGAGCCAGCCTCAAGTGGACGCTCGAGGGAGTGGAATAAGTGTGAACGCATTTACAGCTTTCATACAGCATTCACTCAGAGTTTATCCAGAGTTTCTCCTGCCCCACCTCTAGTATTTCACAGAACGTCCAGGTGAGCTGATGTGAGAACGCAGCAGGATATAATCAGGAGAATTCACCTCGAGCGAGTGGGAGGGGGTGGTGACGTTTATATCCTGTGTTGGTGCAGGACTATAGACTGTCTGCACGCCACCGCTACGATCTCTGTGCTCTAATTAACCTGCTGCATTCTGTTTCCTGTTCTCCAGTTTGTTCTTCTCCACTCTTTTGGTCATATTGAGATTCTGTGAAACACTTAGCTTTGAAATAAAGAGAAACATTCTCATTTTAGCGTCGTATAGCGGACTCTGCTGCTTCGTCCGCCTTTCCCCATCATTCTTTTTACGTCACGTCTCACCTCAGAAGAGCCCCCACCCCCGCGTCCATCCAACAGGGATAGTCTCCCGCTGTGAGGTGCATGTGTCATTAAACAGCTCAGGAAGATTTCAGGGGCAGCCCTATACTACTGAAATGTTCTAGCAATGTTTAGAAGTAAAGTAAAAGCTTTTGTCTGTCGTAGCATGTAAGCTTCATTTAGCATGTTAAACCCTGGTCCTCTGAGGTCTTAAACATCTTCTTTTAAAGCTCTTTCATGATGAACCAATGTATTTTGTGGTCGACCATCAGATGAGTCTACTGGCTCAGAAGTTTTTTTACATTTGAAAACAATTGAATATTGTCCAACTCAGCCTCACTCAGAGATCGAGTGAAAGGACTCGTACTGAATGCATTTCTTAACTTGCCTTTGGTCGTGACCTGGAAACACTCAGTCTGTAACCTGGTGAACTAACTCCATTCAATCCTTACACACACACACACACACACACCCCACACCAACCCATTCTCAGACACCACAGCTGTCCAATCTTCCTCTGGGGGTCAAAGGAAACATCCTAATGCTCATCCCACTTGAGACTGGCACCTGTTGGAGCGTCTTAGCCCTGCCTTCATAAAGACAACAGAGAATTCAATAAAGCAGGCTTAGAGGCACGAGGCCGGATGGTGCCTGCGTTCACCTCACTGCTTTCTTTCTCTTCCAGTTTCCATGAAAGCTGCGGAGTGGGTTTTAAAGCCAACGCAACATGTCATTTTAAAGCTTGACAAGCTCTTGTACTTTTGAACAGCAGATGGTTTGTATCAAAAGTCTTACACGGAAAAAAAGAGGCAGACATAAAATGAATAACGATGCATTGTTTGACCTATCGTGGGTTCACGCTGCCGGGACTCTCCATGCCGAGACTTGTGGAAACAGTTGTTGGGAATTTGGCAAGCAACTCCTCGCCTTGTGTATATATTAATAGGAATCTGTCTGTAGGGCTTGATACGAGGATAAGATCATAAAAGCAAATGTAAAACCATCAATTTATACACCTGCTTGTCAATGTAGATTTTATAAGTGTGATTTCTTAAGACAGATAACGTTGACGTGTAGCCAACAACTGTCTTTCTAGAAGTTTATGTTCCAATAAAGGCAGCAGATGCACCGACAATTTAGAAGTGTTGTGCTGAGCTTGTTCCAATGACTAGGGATGTGTGGAATAAGCCGACTAAACATCATCGTTCCCTCTAGTCAGCACCAGCAATTCAAGCCGATCAGACTAATTATTCATATTGTTATCGATTCAGGCCTGCAGTACCAGTCAAATGTTGTGTCTCACCCAGAACTGAGTGGAAGCACACTCAGCTCGGAGACGGACTGAACACGCGTCTGGTGGGATTTAGGTTTAAACTGTAATCCAATCATCCATCAATAGTCAGGCTGCTCTGGTTATTGGCAACTGCCATACTGCCATAATGCTCTACTACCCAGATATAAACCACCACAATGGATGGATGGCATCAGAGCGGTTCTGCAGTATATTGATCTACAAGTGAAGATCAAGAAAGAAGAAAAAGAAGATATACTTACGAGGGGAAAATTCAATCTTACTCTCTGTTGTTGAACATGCTACACACACATATGCACAAACAGGTTCCTATGGACATGCACTAACGGAGAGATGTCAGAGCGAGCGCTACTGATCTGGTGCAGGGAGTTCTGTGCCTTGCCCTAGGGCACCTCGGCAGTACTCAGGAAGTGAACTGGCACCGCTCAAGCCACCAGACCACATCCAGACTTGATCTGCACTTGGACTTGAACCAGCGACCCTCCGGTTCCCAACCAGAGTCCCTCCAGACTGAGCTACTGGCTGTGAGTGTTTTCTAACCTTTAGACTCGTCTGAATGTAAGTTTGAGTTTAATTGACAGGGAAATGAGTTGCTAGGGAACATCCCTAGAAATAACACATCATAACCATCCTGCCAGCTGTGGGCCATTGAATCTGTTTCTGCCACAGTTTGACGCTCACTTCCTCATATCACTGCGTCTTAACTGTATTTTAATGTGCACTCAGCTGTCCGGGAGCACAATTAGAGGGCAGATGGATCCTACTGTTAAGCTATTACACTAAGGCTGGAGGGAAATTGGGCAGATTGTGACTCTGACAATGCGTGAGTCACCGCTCTGATCCTCTCGTTCATTAGAGCAAATCCCTGCCACAAAGACCAAAGAAGAAGAGATTTACTGTAGTCTGGGAGGTCTGCCTGAAAAAGTCTAATGTGCCTGCATGCATGCGTGTGTGTGTATTGTATCTGTGATGTAACTTGAAATGTTTCCAGGCTCTTTTTTCCTCCTTTCACTGTTTCTTATATCCCCCTCTTCCAGCTGTCACTCACATCCCTCTGCTTCACTTATAATTAACTGCAGTTGTTAATGGGCTCAAGAAGAATTTAGCTTGTAAGCTGATCCTACAATTAGGACTTGTTGACTTTGCATAAATGTTGGGGGGTACCCTCCCCAGGGGCGCAGGGGGCAGGAGAAGGGCGTCTTTGCGGGGCTGCCAGGCCTGGCTGAACCTCCTGAGATATTGGAGGGGAAGTGTGGGCTAAAATACACACAGAGGAACTACGTCCGACCATCTTATCCTTTACATTCATGACGGACATCAGGGTCACCGCTGGAAACTTAGATGAGACTCAATGGAGCAGCGACTGTGCATCCTCGAGAGGTTTAGTAATGTTATTGAAAATAGGAATAGGAAACAACCCGAAAATCTAGACATTGAGATATGAACTTTATTCGGGTGAAACTTCATATTTAAAATGTTTAAAAACATTATAATTTGGGTTAAAGGTCACATACTATCCTCCTTTTCAACTGTGTCTGACCACGCCCCTCCCTGGAAGGGCTTGGGTGGCTCGGGCTTTCTCGCTCCATGTCCTATTGTTTACGGTGAGAAGGCAGACTCAGAGGGCAGAACAAACACCTAGCTGTGGGAGTGTCACCCACCTGGGGGAGGGGTTACTGCCCTTTGTGATGTCATGAAGGGAAAATCTCCAAATGGCTTGTTTGAGCACACATTTTCTGAAAAGTGTAGACAGACTAGGGACGCATATTAGTGTTAGAAAAACATGGTGGAGTGGATTTTGCATAATATGTGACCTTTAAAGCATTCAAAGACATACAAAATAAAAGAATATTCTCACTACCCAGAACTGTACTCCATTCAGGGAAAGTGAAATCATGAATCATTTTGCCATTGTGCTTCCACTCCGATCAGGGCTACGTTCACGTTAACTTATAAACACCGAACATACCAGTATTCTATGGAGTCAGATCAGTCTCAATATTCATGAATGCACACAGAAGGATTCACAAATGTATTTCAATGCACACACAAATAGATATCATTCTATATAAATGTAAAAAAAATCCACAAATAAAAAAACAAAATTCACAAACGTATTTCCAATTCACACACAAATAGGTATCATTCTATATAAATGTAAAACAAATCCACAAATATATGATCCATTTGGATCTGGTTACATTTATACACAAACTGTTCTGTCTGCATTTACAGACTGTTTGTCTTGTGTGAACCTCATTACATTTGTGTGTGGATTTTTGAGACTCCCCTGCCGTGGTTCGATTCACAAATGCATTTTTTTCAACAGGGAAGTGTCTGTAGCCTATCAGATGTCTTCTTCCTCTTCAGCCAATCACAGTAGTGTAGATTCGAGGGTATGTTTTAATGTGATCACTAAGCGTTACATCTGCGCAGACAGTTATTAGCCTAGCTACCTGATTTAAGTCATCTGTGTGCTATTTTGACGAGTACAAATGAAGATTTTCCGTCTGACATGTGTCGGTTTTATCTTGCTTTGTGACTCCGCAAACTCTTAGCTAGTGTTATACGAGTATGCCCCTTTGTGTATAGCTCAGTGCGCATGCGTGTGGGTGGTGAGGAGAGGCAGAGCGGAGGCGAGTGTGTGTGTTTGATCGGTGTGTGCGCGAGGCACGTTGTTGATGCCGGGGACCGGAGCAGTGTCAGAGCAGAGAAACGACTGTATGTACAGTTTGACCTGTGTGTGTAATAAACGGACCGACTCCTCAAGAAACAAGCCGGACTCTCCGTGTCTGCTTACTACCTGCTGCTGTTCAGTAAAAGTGACAGGGGCCCGGAGTTTAGAGCTACAACTTCAGCCCTGGAGCTGGAGCAGACCAGTCTCCCCTGTGCGCTCTGACCACGGTCGGAACGCAGGAAAAGATAACACTAGTAACGTTAGTGTTATCTTTTCAAAATAGATGTTGGGACTGTTCATTCTTATAATGGGGACGTGAACGGTGTTATTTGGATGTTATTTGGTGGTCAACGTGATTACGATAGTAAACAATGAGTCCTAAAGCCCCCAACACATCGGCAGAAATATCAGCAGTTTATTCAACACCTGTTAAACCGTCACACCGGTGAGACAGTATGTTCATACATAACCACACACAGTCAATATACCCACCACGATAAACAACTTTCCATCTATAGTACGACAATATCAGAGATTATTTGTAGGCTACTCTTCAAAATAGCACACAGATGACTTAAATCAGACAGCTAGGCTAATCGCTGTCTGCGCAGATGTAACGCTTAGTGATCACATTAAAACATACCCTCGAATCTACACTACTGTGATTGGCTGAACAGGAAGGAGACATCTGATAGGCTACAGACACTTCCCTGTTGAAAAAAATGCATTTATGAATCGAACCACGGCAGGGGAGTCTCAAAAATCCAAACACAAATGTATTGAGGTTCACACAAGACAAACAGTCTGTAAATGCAGACAGAACAGTTTGTGTATAAATGTAACAAGATCCACATGTATCATATATTTGTGGATTTGTTTTACATTTATATAGAATGATATCTATTTGTGTGTGCATTGAAATACATTTGTGAATCCTTCTGTGTGCATTCATGAATATTGAGACTGATCTGACTCCATAGTATTCAATCAACAATGTTTGATTGAAATGATGGTGCTGGTCTGCGTCCCAAGAGTTGAAAGAAGCCTCAAATAAAGCCTCTCATCTCAATGGTCTAAATTTAGTATTTAGAGGTTAAAAAATATAAACAGTTGAAAATGTCTTTCTCAAACCACAAGAGGCTCATTTCCTTTTCCTGTTTTCTCAGTAACGTGGGATTTGCTGCTCAAGTGGCCACACACTAAGAGACCCCTGCACCGGTACAGGACGGAGAGATCACACTTTGAAACACTCTTTACTCCTTAGCTGATTATAATTTAGCATTTTTTCTGTCCAGCACCTCCTGATCCAGTCAGAATGGGAAGAAGTAATGGCCATGTGAAGAGAAAAAACGGTTTCAGTGGTGACCAAAAAGCTGTACATGCATGATGTTGCTCCAGAGGGAGTTGTATAGAGTTTTATTTTTGCCCAAAGTGCGGTCCTTTACTCAGTGATGGTTGGAACTTAAGCTTACAATTCTGAAAAAGACAAAAATCTGTCATTCTGAAATTAGAAAGACCAGACCTCTGTAACTCGCCATCCTGCAGGAGGCTAGATGCTTGAGGCTACATCAGTGGCTACTAGCATTACACCTCGTAAAGTCTGTCAAAATGCCTGTGATGGTAAATGGACTTGAGCTTGTGCTTTTCTAGACTTCTACTCAAAGCTCTTTTACACCGCAGGTCACATCTTCACATTCACACACTGATGGCAGAAGCTGCTGAGTAAAGTGATCATCAGAAGTAACTAATCCATTCATACACATTCACACACCGCCGACGAAGCAGCGGGAGCAACTTGGTCTTCCCCAAGGAAACATTGGACATGCAGCTGCAGGAGCTGGGGATCGAACCCCCGACCTTCCAGTTGGGAGACGACCGACTCTACCGTCTGAGCCACAGCCGCAGAGAGGATCTCCACCAGAGGTTCCTTGGCGTGCAAAGTTTGGGAACCCCTGCCTTAAATCACCAACACAACGTCATCAACCCAGCTTGCATGCGCTTGTTGAAAAGGGAGACAGCGGTCCTGTTCGCAGAGCTCTCGAATATCAGAGTTTTCTTTTATGATTTGTTCTTGTTGTAGTTTTCAGACTGCCTCGTATTTCTCCGATAAAACATCTTGTGACCTATATACATAAAAGTGAACATAAACATATGAGCATGCAAAGCTGTATTCTGAGTCATGTTGATTTCAGTCATATGTTCACACCCATGTATTGCTTGGGGATGTAAAGCTTTATCATGTGTCATTATTCCATATAGAGCGGTAATATCATTTCTCCCACAGGGACACAAACGTACAGAACAGCAAATCGATCTTTAATGAAGTCATCACCAAGAGAAATGATTCCAACTGCTGCTGTACGCTGATGGACGACTGCAGCTGAGTCTCGCTCATTTCGGCAAAAGCAAATATATTTATCCAGCGTCAGTATTTCTTAATGAACATCATTTCCTGTGGAATTCTCTGCTGACGACAACAGGGCAAAACAATCAATCTGGAAAAGAGAGAGAGACTCAGTGTGGAGCAGGAAAGTAGATTTCATCATTTCCAGTGGATTGTCCTCGTATTTGAGGGGGTCTAAAAGTGCGTGTGTGTGCACATGTCTGAGAACAGTAAAGGGGGTGACACCCACACTAAAGAAAAGAAGTGTGTGTTTGGCAACCAAGAGGAAAACACGGTGACTTTCTCTGCCCTCTAAATCCCCTGCTGTCTGCAAGCTAGTGGCTACATGCTGCCCTGAGCGGTATAATGCCCTGTCAGCTGTGCCAGTGGGAGAGAAATGCATACACACACACACCCAGTGAATCATGAAATGACACACACACACACGCACACACACACTGCTAACCCCACATTACAAAGGGCTGCAGCTGCTGCCAAGGAGCACATACAGAACGAGCCCTGAGAGGGAGTTTGTGCTGGAGATTCGGGTTTGGTTGCACAACATGTGAGTGGTCCGAGTGGAGCTGAAGGCAATGTTGACACTGGAGCTGTAACTGCATAAAACAGACTGAATGCACTGTGTTTAGCAATGGGTATGTGATAAGGTCAATGAAGAAGCTGCTTTATTATATTACAGTAAGAATATGTAACTTCTCCACCTTGAAATAGGCGTTTCAAAGTCGATCTAGTTGTACGATAACCTTCATCAGGCAAAATGGCGTCCGTCTCATGTCCACAGGACCTGTGGACATGCATTAGTTGAGAGATGTCAGAGTGGGGCTGTTACACACTGCTACAAGTTGTCACGGTTGGAATGAGGAGGAGGACCCAAATGCAGAATAAACAAAAAGATTTATTTAAACTAAAAAAAAGGCAAGGGCCAAACAAAACTTACTATACAAGAAAATCCAACTAAAAAAATCCAAAAGGGTTAAACACTGGGAAGCACAGGAAGACTGAGACAAACACCACATCTGACATACGACAATGATCCGACACAGAAGGGAAGACACACAGAGACTAAATAGACAGGGGGTAATCAGACACATGTGAGACTAACGACACAGGTGAACACAATGAGGGCAATCAACACTGAAGGCAAACAGACAGGAATTTACACAAGACAAGAACACTGAGGACAAATACAAAGTAAATCAAGAACCACAGAACACAGAGAAACAAGAATAAGAAATTACAAAATAAAACATTAAAGACCAAACTAAACTAAACAAGCAACACTAGGGAAGAATTTAAAAATAAAAGATAAGAAATCAAAACTCTGAAATACAAAACTAAAACAGACCAAATCATGACATAAACCCCCCCCTCAAGGGACGGATCCTAGAGGTCCCAAAAAGTCAATAAACCAAAGCAGGGTGGGTGGAGGGGGTCCGGAGGAGGGACTCCGGACTCTCAGGCGGACGGCCTGATGGAAGGCCATAAGGCCAGGACAGTTCGGGAGGGCGGCCCGGAGGCCGACCAGACACGGAGAACAGTTCAGGTGGACGGCCCGGAGGCCGACCAGACACGGAGAGCAGATCAGGAGGGCGGCCCGGAGGCTGACCAGACACAGGGGACAGTTCGGGTGGGCGGCCAGGAAGCTTACCAAACACAGTGAGCTGGTCGGTTCATTCTGTCATGGCTGGAAAGAGGAAGGAGGACCCAATTGCAGGAACAAAAAGATTTATTTAAACTAAAAGGCAAAACTTACTAAATCCAAAACGTCAAAAAACAGGTAGCCACAAGGAAACACGAACGAAACATCCAACACTGACACTTGACAAAACAACAATGAACCGACACAGAGGGGAAGAAACACAGAGACTAAATAGACAGGGGTAATCAGACACAGGTGAGACTAAAGACACAGGTGAAACTAACAAGACACAGGTGAGGATAATCAGGGCAAATCAGGACTGAGGGGAAACACAGAGACAGGAGTAACCACAAAAACACAGAGAGACACAAGGAGAAGAAATTACAAAATAAAACAGGAAACACTAAAGGTTAAACAATCAACACTAGGAAACATTAACACACAGGGAAACAACCAACACTAAGGAAGAAGAACTAAAACAATACAAGAAATCTCAACTCAAAACTCCAAAATACAAACTAAACCAAGACCAAATCATGACACATGTGGAGCGCATGAGAGCAGTTTGGGGTTCAGTGCCTTGCTCAAGGGCACCTCGGCAGTGCTCGGGAAGTCCCTGGCACCTCTCCAGCTACCAGACCAACTTCCGTATTTTGGTCTGCACCGGGACATGAACGGGCGACCCTCCAGTTCCCAACCCAAGTCCCTACAGACTGAGCTACTGCCGCCCCAAAGTGATGTTGTGAGGTGATTGTGGATAATGACGCATGTCAGGTGTGAAATTAGTGCAGCTCGCCTCAATTTTTATAAATATTTCAATCTTGTATTCCGAGATAAGGTCATGCAAGTTTAAAGGGGACATATTATGAAAAATCCACTTGTACAGTGTTTTTGAATGTTTATCTGGGTAACCTGAGTGTCTACCGACCCACAAGATGTGAAATAAATCCATCCAGTCCTTTGTTTGTGGTCTGCATAAGTCTTACAACACAGAGAAAAATGCTCTGTTTCAAACTTGCTCTCCTTGTGACGTCACAGTGGGATTCTGGTGAAAAAAAATCCCCTCCTCTCCCCTGGTATCTCCACCCATGGACTCAACTCCCGGCCTAGAGCAAAACTTTTGAGCAGGTCCGCCATTTTTATTCTCGCTAGTGAAGAAGTGATGTCTACTGGGAAAACTCAGGGGGGGCTCATTGCATTTAAAGAGACACACACCAAAACGGAGCGCTCTGAGAGAGCTGGTTTCTACAGGGTCACAAACCTCCTCTGGTGTTTGATTCATGTTATATTTTGACCAAAGCACAGCACAGATGTTTCATTTAGACCACAGGGGACTGTTTGAAAAGGGGGAGAAGGGGGATAATATGTCCTCTTTAAGGGATGAAGACAGCAAAACTGCTGCGGAGCTTGTTGGTAAGAAATTTGACCTCAAAATGTTGAATCCGTACCGTTATGTATCCGTGAAGGACTGGACTTTGGTATGAGAAGTCTCTACCTTACGAGTAGTATTCATGGATTACACACCAGTAGGCTTTAGTGTATTCAAGAACAACAGTCGAGTATGGAGCAGTATGACGCTTACCAACAGCTACACCATGGTCACTGAAAAGGCGGCCATCGTTCCAAGAAGCACGTTGGGCTTTGAGTGGTTTTGCATGAGATGGAAAATTCTAATATCTGAAGAGATTATTCCTTTAAGTCCTCATTATGTTTCAAACATGTACAACCCCTTAACGCTTTATCTTTCTGCCACTCCATTCCCCACCCACCCACCACGCTCTCTGTTAACTAGAATCTCCAGTGTGAAAGGCCGGGATTAACCTTGGATTTGAAACGGGCTGCGTGCCCATACACTCACCAATCCCTCTGTCAGACCCACCCTCATGAGCTCATCTCTTTCTAACCACGGTCACAGGTGAACGCACACACACACACACACACACTGATAGATAGAAGTGACACACACAACAGAAAAGGCTCATATGTGTGTCTGAACACATGCAGACACACACACACACACACACACACACACACACACACACACACACACACACAGCATCAGCATTTAGCTTTTTTCCTTTCTTTTTGTGTGAGATTGTGTTCAGGCGGATTTGCCGTTATTGTTGCTCTGTCAATGGCAGCTCTTCCAAGGAGGAGGCAATGTCAAACAAACAGCATGCTAACAGGGAGCATGCAATGACCCCACACACGGCGTCTACACAGAAACACAGAGCTGGGCTCAATAGAAAAAAGCATTTTCGCTGCAGTGTCTTTACTCAGGCCATTCCTCGGACAAGTGTGTCTGGCTCAGAGCAGAGGAGCATGATCACTCATAAGTCCTTTAGGGAGGAAAAGGCTTGTCAACTAGCTGCTGGAAGACGTTGTAGCTCTGCGGCCACAGTTTTAAACCCTTCCATGGCTGCCTCACAAGAAAGCACGAAAAAAAGCTGATCAGTCCTTTTGAAGCTGAATATGATAGAATAATGCACTCCAATTTTGATGGGAATCAAAAAAATTGCTCTCTAAATTTCGCCTCCAGGTCAGAGGCAAGGTTTTTCTGAGCTGGAAACGGTAGATGTCTCCCTCCGGGTGAGTCTTTGCCCCAAGTGAAGGAGTTTAAGCATCTTGGGGCCTTGTTCACAAGTGAGGGTGAGATGGACCGTGAGATTTACAGACAGATTGGTGCAGGTCGGCACTAATGTCTGCGAGCTGAGCCTGAAGGCAAAGCTCACCTCAACCCTCACCTGTGGTCATGAGCTATGGGTAGTGACTGAAAGAATGAGATCGCGGATACTATCAGCCAAAATGAGTTTTCTCTGGTGGGTGTTTTGGCTCAGCCTTAGAGAGAGGGTGAGGATCTCGGACATTCAGGGGGGGCTGGGAGAAGAGTCGCTACTCCTTCACAGTGAAAGGAGCCAGTTGAGGTGGTTCGTGACCGACTCTACCAACTGAGCCACAGCCGCCCCGTTTGTAAAACGTATAACTTGTGCCTCTCTTCTTGTGCAATAAGAATGCACTTTGGGTATAGAGCTCAACAGTGACCACCCACTTTTTCGGTGGCTCTGGTTCCAGAAATAAATTTCCCCATTCATTTTCTCCCTTGATTTTTCACAAAATCCTTATATCAACATTGGCGCCTGTAACCATGACAACCAGCTACACCTAAACACGGACTATAGTACATTTAATTTGGCGCCAAAGTGGCATTGGAAAAAATGAAAAAAAGGCAAAGGTACAAGACTGAGTAGATCATTTTCGTCCGGAGTCAAGGAACTACCCATCCCACAATCCATTGTGAATGATACCTCTTCTTCTTAAATGTAACTTTAGTCGTTGTGTTTATTCTGTTAATACACGTTGTTATATGTTGTAGTTTGTGTCGTTGAATATATAAACTACATTCACTGCAGCATGACAAGGTAATTAGTACATTTCCTGTTAGCTAACTAACTAGCTAGCCTGCTAGGGAAACTATCCGTTCGCATTTTGCGCCAAGGGGCGGGAACATTGCCATGGTAACAGCGAGCTCAACCAATCAGAGACGTCGCTGTGACACTCTATGGTCGTGGGTAGTGTAGTTCTTTGCCCCGATATCGTGAATAAATCTTCTTGCTCTTAAAACGAGGTTGATAACATCAAAAGCCCTACGCAGTAAAATATTGATTTGAATGTCTTTAAAACACATCTTTGTTTGACTTTTAAATGTTGTTAAATATAACTACATTAATCTCTCTTTTGTAATCAGAGTCCTTTTGACATTTAGGGGAAGGAAGGACCCAGTATGTTTGACTTTGACAAACACTAGGAAATAAAAGTGAGGATAAATCAGCCTCTGCTGCATCATCTTCAACCAGTCTTCTTCTAAATCTGTCTCGTGGAACACAACCAAGTACACACACATGCACACACACTTGTCGTGCAGTGTGATCTACTGTGGAGATAGTGCTTATTAGTGTCCTATAAATCTTCTCTACCTCCCAGTGGGGCCCTAAGTCGTAATTTACAGCCACACATGCTGCTGTTGTTCAGGCTGCAGCCGATGTGAGATTGTGAAGGCTGAAGGCTGCCGACTTTAACTTACTGCAAAGACGATAAGATCACCGTGGTCACAAGTGTTATACTGAACATGTTAATGTGGAACAATCTGTGATGGATGAAAGGTTTAACTCAGGTTTCAGTCTATCAAAGGATGTAAGCAAATCACGCCGGCCATATTCAAAGAGAAGACTATCTTGCCCTCTTGCTATTTGCCGTAAAAAAAAGTGTGTAGCTTGCTTCAACAAAATGACTACAATCAACACATACCATCACCTGCAGAGGTGGCAGAGAGGGGAAGGAGAAAACAAAGAAAGTGTAAAGGAGAGAGGAGTTACCTGTTGAGGAAATAGAAGGTGAAAAAGGAGGAGAAAAGATAAATCTCTTCACCGGGCTTGTCAACGTTGAAACACGACATTTATGTGGACGAGTATAGGCCATAACTCTTATAATGGCCCGGGAAAGCATGGGCTATTTGTAAAATGACGTTACGAGGGACCCATCGTAGAGCGTGAGTGACAGTGAAGCAACATACAAAGCCTGAGAATAAACCTGTAATCTGGGGTATCGGATTCCACGCGCTGGTGAAGCGGCGTGCTGGGAGTGAATGGGCTCTTTGTGGAAGACTGCAGCTTAGGAGCTCATTTGCATGCAGTGATAAACGTTGTTTACACTGGACATACAGCTCTGTGAAGTGGTAGGTAAACGCAGCAGGAATGATAGATTTACTGGCTCACATGGGAGCCAGACAGTTATGTAGCGAGCACACACACACACAACCACACGCACACGCACACACGCACACGCACGCACACACACACACACACACACACACACACACACACACACACACACACAAATACACACACAGGCCAATTCATGCAACAGGTATGCAAACATAAGCTACACAGAGACAGAAATGCAAACACACACATTCAGATGGATCATTTCATGCAACAGGGATGTAACATACACACACAGGTACACACACACACACACGCACACACACACACACACACACACACACACACACACACACACACACACACACACACACACACTTGAAACAGTATCCATCCTCCTGGTGATAAATGCCTCCCTCTTTCCACTATGGCTGACGTTCATATTTCCAGCCAATCTGTCAACATTACGCTCAAACAAAGTTTATTTTCTCCATGTAGATTTGATAAACACATAGATATAAGCTGGAGCTCTGGGTGGAGGAGGGTGGAGATGGGAGGTAAAAGGCCGACCAGGTTAACACTCAGCCTCATTGCAGGATGAGGAATCCCCTCTCTAAGCAGACGGGGCAGACGGCAGGGAGGGGGACCAGGGGCCACGCAGGGTCTCAGGCCTATTTAAGGAGCTAGGGGTGATTTGTCATGTTGTGGAGGCGACAGACAGGAGGCTGGCAGTGTGTCGTTGGAGGGAGGTGGAGGAGGCAACGGGGCTGTCAGACAGGGGCAGCGATTTAAGGCAGCAAACGGGTTTCGGGTCACTGGCATCGCACAGTGGGCCAGTCACTCAGCCCCATAACTGGACAAGGTAGAGGGGACGGGATGGAGTCAGGCAGTGTGGAGGAAGGGGGGGCAAAATATGGTCACCCTCCACCTCCCTCATCCACTTGCAAGACCCTTCAGAACATCCAGGTCAGATAGAGCATGCAGCTCACCTCCTGGAAATAAAGTTAATTCAATTCCAAGGTATGTTTGTTTTAATGTGCCAGGTCATGTTGTTTGCAACGCACTGGGTGGAGAGCAGGCTGTACTCCACCCAAGAAGCTTTAGACAACACAGGAGGAGATGCATGAGAGCATTTCGATAAGCATAACCCGTCGTTCTCTCAGCAAAAAGCATCACCCTGTCTCAACCCATAAGAGCCCCTGTGTGAAGTGCATCATTCTGTTGGTGGGAGAAATAATATTGAGTTTCCTTGTTTCCCACAGAGACTCGCGGCGGGGGAACAATGTGGGGGTCGGACATTTTTCTTATGTGTTGGCAGCCGGCTACTGCAGTGAAGGGCCAATAAATCAGCTGGAGGTAAACACACTGACTGTGACTGAGCGAAGAAGAACAACACATGACAGCAGAACTCACCCTCCGCTAAGTGGGCTGTGAGGGCAAAATCCAATTAAAGACGCAGGTTAGAAGATCATGCAAACATGATCAGAGATTATAGCGACTGGAAAGGCTGGAGTTGGGGTTCTGTGATACAAGAAGTTTGTGCAAGTTTGTGTCAACTTTAGCTCATTAAAGTGCAAAAATCCTACCACCCTGAGATAACATTCAATACAGCTGATTAGAACAACACATAAATGTGCACACTGCAAGTTGCTGTTCATTATCAGCCTACACTACACGCACTAAGGGTGCACTCACACTAGGCAATCTGTACCATGCCTAAGTACGCTTCACCCCTAAAGTCCAGTTTGTTTGACCAGTATTAGTGCTCCGATCCGTACTCAAGCACGGTACACTTCCCTGACCCTTGAACGTTTGGAAGAGGTGTGCTTCGGCACAGTACAGTCTATCATGCACGAGCGCAAGCACGGGTACACAACGTGGACGGCCTTCATTATCGAGAAATCCCAGAGTGTTGTGTCTGTATCTGACTAACATGACTCAAAATAAGACACAAAGTCAATAAAGTAGCTGTCATGTTGTCTGTGTTGTTCTCCGACGCAGACTTGAGTGCACATGCCTTTTATTTATTTATTTTTTTAGTCCGCCTGTCTTGTAAACTGAGCATGCTTCATGATCATGTAAAGCCATTCATGTGTTGTATTTCGACGTTCAGTTCAAAAGGTAACTGTGCTCAGGCCCGGTTAGTCCTGGAGCAGTGTGAGTGCAGGCCAGCAAGGGAATGGAGGGGAATCGTTCTTAAGCACGGTACGGGACAGCTTTGCCTAGTGTGAGTGCACCCTGAAACCACTTTATAAGATTGTGAGCAGGACTTTGTGTTTTTGCAGTTCAACAAGTCCAACAGAGAATGGATCAATCAAGCCAATTACATTCCAGAAATGTCAGGAATCCAAATCTCCAAGCTTTGAATACGAGCACTAAAACCACTTTAACAGGAATTACACTATAAGGGGAAGCAGGGGACAGTCCCTCCCCACTGCTCTTTTGTGTTTTAATGTCTGGCTGCAGACCTCCCTCATGTGTTCATGCACGCAGACAGACAAAAATAAATGAATAAATGTTTGTTTGTCTGTTAGTTTTGTCCAGTGTGTCACATTTGGATTTAATGCTTCCACGTCACAGTAGATTTAGAGTCTGGGGCCCGGCTGGTTGATGATTATAAATGCAGGCTTGTGGATGAGTTGAGTTCAACCCTGAGACACACACGTGCAGAAACACACACACACACATGCACAGATGCACATGCACACAAAAAACACACACTTGACTTGACTTGATTTAGCCGGGTCTGACAGAGGCCTGATTGGTGTCTCTGTCTCTGGGTGGGCTGATTTAAAGTGTCCCTGAGGTCTCGTTCCAGGTAGGGAGACAGACAGGGGTCTGGAATCCCCCACCCGCTCCCCCAACTCCCTCAAACCCACTCCTACTGAGGGTCCCAGTGAGCAGAACCTACACACACTCTCTCTCTCTCCCTCTCAACCTATTCCTCCTCATCCACACAGCATCCATGCTTTCTCACACTGGCCCGAGCCGTCTGGGTCTTTGGGTTATGTGGATTTCTCACCCGTCCCCAACAAGTTGCTGCACATTCCAGCAGCAGCAGCAGCAGCTTATTATTGGAGTAAATTTATAGGGCCATTCATTAAACTGGATCCGAATGACATTGGTTCTGGATGAGTGAAGCTAGGGCAAACTGCCGGGCCATGTGGTCCAGGGAAAACAGAGCAAGGGATAAATCAACGGACAGGGGGGACAAGGAGTGTTGGATGGTGGGAAGCTGGGAGACACAAAGAGGGGGATGAGGAAGTAGAGTGAAAGAGAAGAAATGCGAGAGGCACGAGAGGATGTGGATTACCATGCGGACCTCTGAGACAGCAACGAGATTATGGAAGTATTTCACAACGTGGGCCTTAAACACAATCACTCAGAAATATGCACAATGTGAGAAACATTCAAGTAAAACATTTCTTATTTCCTCTTTTTACATGCAAAATGATATAAAAACGTCATGCACCTGGCGTCAGCAGGGGTCGACAACATCCATGCATGAGTTGATCAAATCAGATTGTAGAAATAGAGACAAGTCAAGCTGCAGGATGCTGTTAAAATCAATTAGAGTATACGACGGATGTAAAGGGTATTTATCATACCAGTCCATTTTCAATCCAAAGCTGCAACACCACCCTTCATTTTGTGTTTTCACAGTTAATTAAACTCCTGTAATTTTCCCCAGAGTTTAGGGGTGAGCTGTGTGAACACAAATGGCCTTTTTAGTCAATTCAACTTTACCTGGACTTTTTCCCGCAAGCTCCCTTTGTAAAGTTTCCACGTGAAGTCAGGGGAAGCCGATGTTAGAACGCCCAAGGTAAAAGTCGGAGGAGGGGATGACGACGTTGGCGTCAAGTGACCGGTGCAATCGTAAGGTAAGCTAACTTTAATAGTACCTGTAGGTAGATGTGGTTTACAGTGAGTGAGTTGGCCTCCACTTACACACAAATGACAGTACAAGATCAAATGTGCAGATATCAATAAATAATCAATAAATATACTGAAACTGCTCCTAAAGCATCGCTGCTGTATTATTTGTTGTTCATCTAGAGAACCGCTGGACTCTCACTGCCAGTCGCAGCGTGCTCATGCGCCATGAAAGTGTCTCACGGTGTGATCCTTGTGCACAAAGTTAAGCAGCTTCATATTTTACCACTCAGTCATCAATATACTGTGAATACCTCGAGTTATAGGGAAAGTCTTCCTTCTGTGACGTGCACATGTGAACAGGCATCTCAGGAAGACAACTTTATTGTACATTTTTGCCATAAATACTGGACATTCAGAAAAATTGCTTCTCCCTGAACCACGGTGCAAGCTCTATAAGTATAAAAAAATGCAAAACATAAAGGATAAAATTAAAAGATATGCATTAAAGACAACAGCAACAACTAATGTGCATGGACTGGGAACTCAATATAAATCGATATAAGGCACTAAGTGAAAGAGATGGTGTATAAAATGTTGATTCTCTTTTAAAATGTTGAAGAATAAGCGTCTCCTCACACAGACACGAAGCATACATGTACGACTCTTTCTGCAAGAGTGAGCGTTCAGGAATGTCAGAACGGAAACACAGGAGTCCCATTGCATAGCCAGGGGGATCTAACATGCTTATTAGCATGTTTGTGTGTTTGCGTCTCACTGCCTGCTCACAGGTGTCATGCTGATAATCACAGAGCTGAACCAGTTCAGATATGAAGACATCCTGAAAACAGGAAGGATTTAAAATGACTCTTGTGTTGTGAGTTTTGTTAAGGGTGGCTGTGGCTCAGTGGTGGAGTCGGTCGTCTCTCAACTGGAAGGTCAGAGGTTTGATCCCCAGCTCCTGCAGCAAAAAGTTCCGACGTGTCCTTGGGAAAGACACTTGACCCCAAGTTTAGTTTAGTTTAGTTTATTAGTTTTTTGTCTCGTGGACAGTCCCCTTTTACAATAAAAGGAGCAGCTTTAGCAGTAGTCCCCGGCCAGTTGTAAATCGGCAACCTAAAATGCAAATTTAAAAATTAAAATACAATAAATTACATTACATTTGCAGTTACAGAAGGCCTAAGTTGCTCCTGCTGCTTTGTCGTCGGCGTGTGAATGTGTATGAATGGATTAGTTTCTTCTGATGGTCTCACTACGCAGCAGCCTCTACCATCAGTGTGTGAATGTGTAGGTGTGACCTGTAAGTCCCTTTTTTTACTTTTGTTTTTTAAGTGGTGTAAAGATTAAGGTGACACTTCTCTGTAGCCTCTAATCAAGTTCTTTACTCTTTTTATTATGAAAACTCTGACAAGGGGGCAAATCCAGGAGACTAAGCAGGAAGAATTAATCAACAAGGCCAACAGTTGATCTGAGTCTAGCTTTATGTTCATTCTGAAATCAGAAAAACTCTCATTTGTTCTATTTGCATGTTATTCTGCTCACTGTAACGCTCATCACTACTTCTTTGGAGAGTGACAGTCATGATGTAAATATCATACAGGTCATATCTAATCAAGTGTATTTGTTGAGTTCATTGTTCAAAATATCTTATTATTACATTTAATTTAAGCCACGTTCCCCTGACAAGCCCAGATAAACATCTTACCATTAACCTTCAAAATAAAAGTCCCTCCCAGTTTAAGTCCCGGTCCCTTTCACAAGCCTGGTGTCGCTGCACATTTGGACACTTAGAGGCTTATTTGTAGTAAGTGTTGCAAAAGTGAAAAGACACAAAAATCAAAGAATTACTTTAACGACTGTCAAAGAAAGACAGCATAGAGTGAATTAGTGCTGTCAGAGTGTCAGAGTACATATGCTTTTAACAACCTCAGTTTACAGCTATATAGACCAGCACAGGGATTTTATTATCAGGGGTCTCCCCCTCCCTCAAAGTCCTAATCGGTACCCGGGTTCATATTCTTTGTGTTGTCAATTTGCAATTCTCTAGTCTTTCTCATCTCCGCGGTGCACGGATATAATGAAAGGCTCATCTCTTATTGACATCTGTCCCAGAAAAGGCAGGGTCATTTTAAAGACTGATGTCCATTGAAGTGAATCTCAAGATTTGACCAATAAAAAGAAGACGCTGCCAGTCCAGGAAGTGAAATGTACTCAGTAGGTTTCTTAAAGTGAACAGTAATGTGTCATTTTAAGAAACTTACCATTGAGTTTTGTTTGCTGCACTGGCAGATATTTGTAGTGATGGAGTCCTTCTGCTTTAATATCTTGAAATGAGATGTGTCAGGTGAATGTGGCCTATAGCAAGTGTAATGATATTTGAACTAAAAATGAGACAAATACACTCTGAAGATTTGAGTTTTTGCAGTAGATTGTTTGTTTTTGTCCTTTTTGCAATCATGGGGTGTTTAACTTCCACTCTGAAGCCGTCTCAATTGGTGGTTTAACAGTCTGACTGTAGCCTCCCAGAATCTAACATCAGCATGTGTTGACAGAGAGCATGACTCTTCCTCAAATCTGCACTGATCCAGAAGCAGAAGAAGCGTATCAAAGAGAACACTTTATTGTGGCGGCATGGATTGAAGATTGCCGCACAGAGACTAAGAGCTGTAACTGAGACTCGTTCCTTTCAAAATAAAATTCAAAGTAAAGATAAGTTTGTTGATTCATACCAAGGAGTGTTAGGGTCACATTAAGGGGAGAAAAATCTGAGATTTCGAGATAAAAGTCCTTTCACAAGAATAAAGTCATTATTTTAGTCTCTAGTCAAAAGAGCAGCAGCCGCCTGTATGAGAACGAGGAACACGGAGCATCTTGTGAAGTTATACTTTAGTGAAGGTTTCACTAATGAGGAAATACTTCATCCTTTGGCACATCAGCATCACATTGGGCCTCATTCACTAACATTGCGTACGCACAAATATGTGCTTAAACTGTGCGTACGAACGTTTGAAGCACAAATCTGTGATTCATCAATATATTCTTACTTGAATTTGTTCTACTCTGCGAACACAATTTAGAACCTCCTGAGACCATGCGTACGCACAAATGATTGACCAGCTTTCTCAGATAATGTTAACATACACTCTTAACTAAATGCACGACATATTAAACATACATTCAGTAAAAAATAATATATATATAAATGTATTTTTATTTTTGAAAAGACAAGAATTAAAAACGTGAATTAACTAATGCATTGACTAAATGTATGAAGTAATCATGAAATGCCTTTTCATCCTTTAATCTAAAATCTTAAATCTAGTCGTCGACCTCTCTCACTAATACTGCCATGAAATATCGCATCTGTTACTAAAACCAGCTGATTAATTGGAGCGTATTTAAGAGCATGAAGGGAAAATACATGGTTGTGATTTACGTCTCAGAAAGTGTAAAGATCCAGCCTTGCTGAAAGATATTGCAGCCGGTGCCTTCAGAAGAGAGCGCATCAGACCGTCACAACATGTGAAGAGTGTGACGAGTGACTGATCAGCTGATTCCGGATGCCAACTATGTGGACACGCCGCTCTTTTTTACCTTTTGGGGCCGTCCCTTGCAACTTCTACGTGTCTCAACGTCGCCACTCTCGTCCTGATACACCAACCGGATGTCCTTATATGGGGAGATGGGGGCGTGGTAGGATGCTGATTGCAGGTTGCGGGCACGCGCCTGACGATTTAGAATGATTCTGATTCACTAACATACGCATGGTGGTGAGAACAAAATTGGCTGGTACGCACGTGTCATGAATCCGACGGTGATTTTGCGCATGCACTTTTTTTATGCGCAGGGTAAGAACATTTCTACGCACATATTAGTGAATGAGGCCCATTGTCATGAGTATCAGGACCCTGAAAAGATGCTGCAAGAAACTGGAGCTTTTCTGAAGAAAGAACGACACTGACCCGGAGGAAAATGTCTCTATTGTGGCAGAGGGAATTACTTTAAGGGTTCTCCTTTCATCATCAATTTCGCTCTGCAGGCGGATAGCTGCTCATCTGATACAAGTCCAAAAGATTTGATAATTACAAAGACGATGAACTGAAAATATTTAAATCCACTCTCCCTCTTTGTCTGCCTCCCTCCACACAACTGAACAGATTAAGGTAAAACCACGCCCACTGCAGATTACAGGAAATGATATCAAACCCATTTAAAGAGCAAAACATAAACAATCAACAGAATACACGTTATGGCTACTTCACACCTGTTGTAAATTAAATAATGACAAACAGAGTTGTAGATGTTACCTGCAGAGACATTGGCTGTGATGGTAAAACGTTATTGGATAATGAGCAGTTTGTGAAGAAAGATCTATATTGTATATCTGCAGCTTTAGTTTGATTTTTGACATTTGACTTTTTGAGTGCAGGAGTTCAGTTTTGAGCATGTTTCTGTGTTTACAGTTTAGTCGCAGCGGGGCAAATTTAATGTCCTGTTCTAAAATGTAAGGGTCATTAGCGTGCATATCATACACGTTTATAGACCCAGGACGCATAGCGAGTTTCATCATGGGATCTATTAAGCGTCTCATAACATACCAACACGTGGTCTGACCCCTCCATGTACGTGCAAACAAATGTGATCCGGTGCTACCAAGTAATGTACTCCCCCGTCACCCATGTGACATTTTCCACATTTAAATTGGAACGTACGATATGGAGCTTTTAGTGGTAACCCGAGTCCTGTTTACTCAGCCAAGCCTAATGCAAACAATCCTCCGCACACACACACAAACACACACAAATACACACACACACACGCACTAAGTGACTGACACTGACGGCTGTCACAAGCTGCTGGGGTGGAGGGTGAAGAGGGGAAGATAATCCCTGTCCACAGTAATGACCTGCCTTCAAAGCAAACTCTCCTCCACACACACACACACACACACACACACACACACACACACACACACAGATGCAGAAACCTCGTCCTGCATCGTAGCACACAAACGCCCCTGTGCACCAGAAACATCTACGTCTTACTGTTATCATTTATGTTTTTGTCATTGTTGGACTAACCGGCCTGAAGGGGGTGCTGTGATATTTAGTTTCCCTCCTTCTAACATGTTCTATCATTGACGATGTGTGTGTTCACAAAATGTGAAGGAATGATGCAGGTCATTACTCATAGGTCAACGGCAGAAGGGTTTGTTTTCTTGTTTTGGATGGAAAAGACTTTTCATCAAGCATCATTTGCTTTCTTTACACAACATAGCTGCACACACACACAGACACAGACATACATGCACACAGACACACACACACACACACACGCACACACACATACATGCACACAGACACACACACACACACACACACACACACACACACGCACACACACACGCACACACACATACATGCACACAGACACACACACACACACACACACACACACACACACAGACATACATGCACACAGACACACACACACACACACACACACACACACACTCACACACACACACACACACACACAGAAAGTGTCGTGAAGGTCAAATACAGAACATTTTTCTAAAGCTGCTTTTCACAACTTCTCATAAATAAAAGTCATATTTCTGCAGCCAGGCAAAAACACACACAACGTATATACACTCCAAGTCCAATACCCAGCTGTGTTCATCATACAGTACACAGTGTGTGTGTGTGTGTGTGTGTGTGTGTGTGTGTGCGTGTGTGTGTGTGTGTGTGTGTGTGTGTGTGTGTGTGTGTCCAGCACTATGGATCCCAGCAGACGGACTCGTGTTTACTCTTCTCATTTGGTGATTGAGCAGCTCTCTGTCCCACTTTGTGTTCCTGCTCAGCACATCAACAACACAACCTGAACACCTGAAACTTCAACACAATGGAGCTACTGTTTTAATTATGTATTCACTCAAATATTTAGAAAAATCCTTCAGTGTTCAAAATGTTTTCAGTTCTTTAAATGTGGTTTCAGGAAGGGGCTTGACCTTCAGTGTCACTCCCTGACATGTTGATGACATCACTGACAGTAGGAGTTAAAAACGTATTTTTGTTCCCGCTCATTTGATTAAATCATTTTTTACATGAACAAGAGGTGTGATTGATTTTAAAAATATATATTTAAATACTGTAAAACATCCAAATAAAAGCCCCTCCCAGTTTAAGGCCCAGTCTCTTTTACTAGCCCAGTATGCTGCATGTTGGGACAAATGAAGGCAGCTCTCGATTAGAGGCCCGCTGTGCATTTAGTGCTGACATAGTTTTTAGATCAACACAATAAAACAAAGATGACCTACAACATCTGTGCAAGAAGACAGGACACTGCTCGTATGTGTTCAGGTCGTGAAGCCAAGTGCATGCTGACTATCAAAGATCACATGAGTGATTTATTTAACTTTGTGCATTGATATTATAGACACTTAATTCTTCATTCTGATGTAAGTTTAAAATGTCATAGTCCTTCCTATCTTTGCTGTGCACGAGTTGTGTTTGAAAGTAAATAAAAACCCGTCTCTTGAAGGAAGGTCATTTCACAGACTGAAGTAATAACAGCCCGGGCTATTGAGAGAAGTTTTACGGTAACTACGTCTGTGACTTTAGCCACTTCATATCAACCAGTCATGCACGCACGCACGCGCACACACACACACACACACACACACACACACACACACACACATGCACGCACGCGCGCACACACACACGCGTGCGCGCGCACACACACACACACACACACATAACAGAGAAGAAAGACATAGAGCAATATACAGATATTGAACCATTATGTACAAGTTTCCCTGAGTTGTAAAAAGTTGTCCGATTGAGACATTAATGCTGAATAAGACTGGTTTCTTAAAATCCATTTTTTGACTTCATGGGAGAAAGCGTGTGCAGAAAGTTTCAGACTAGTTGGAAGATGAATCAATTCATTACAGTAATGGCTTTTAGAGGAAAACCAGATTGTGCAAAATCTGAAGAATGACCTTCTTAAAGAGCTCTTTCTGCAGCTGTGTTCAGCTTTGTTACTTTTCACAGTTCATTCTATTCAGTTTGTTTTAATATTTGTCTTCAGATAACAAATGTATTATCAGATTGTAAAAATTCAAAATCATCAGATATGTAGATTGAGGGTTTTTCTTTATAAGACGGAGAGAATGAGTCGGGAACATTTTGAGCATCAAGAGGCCGGGTCAGGAAAGCTTGAGCCCCTCTGAGGTCGACTCGCTGCAGCCTCCAGAGGCCTGACCTCGTCCCCTCTACCAGGTGTGTCCAGCTGAAAGCATTCCTTCAGTCAGGGGGGGAAGGAGGGGGGTTGGGGGGGGTGTAGAGGTAAAGGGGGTATGGATGGAAGAGTTGGGGTGTGGTGTTAGAAGAAGAAGAAGAATCCACCACCCACGAAGCTGCCACGCTCTCTGCTCCTCTGAAGCTCCCCTACCTGCTAATTTGCATCAGTAAACAAGCGGCTGATGACTTCAAAGTGTCGACACCAATGAGGCCTGATGCGGGAATGGAATTGTGTTTAAGCATGTGTGCAGGTATGTGTGTGTGTGTGTTAATTTATCTACCTGTGTGTGTGTACTAGGTTTCCTATCATGGGAAACATCTCTCTCAGCTCTGGTTGTTACTGGAAACTTTTGTTTTTAAATTTTTACGTGGCCAGTTATGGACACAACGGGGCACCTGGATGTTATTTTAGAAGATTTGTAACCTGTCAGAAGGTCATTTTTTACATCCCTTCGTATATTTTTGTGCTCATTTTGGTATGAAAAGAGTCAAAGTTAAAATGCTGAAGATTATCTGACCACTGACAGCTCCGGCCCAAACAGCGTCCATATCGGCTTTCAAAACACAAATCAGTGCAGCCCCTGGTGTGTATATCTATGTGCGGAAAAATCCATCACTGTGAATGTGTGTGTACATGTTTCTTTAGATGGGCCGCCACCCACAGAGACGTGTCAGGTAAATATTTGGAGGGTGGGTGTTTGGTAGGAGGGGGGGTTGTTGAAGTGTCCAGTGTCCAGAGAGGGCACATGCCATCTGAAGCGATCCGTCCACTCCACGCAAGCATCTGACACGGACACCTGATCCTGCATTAGGCCGCCTCTGAAGCTCGCTCACCGTAAACATCAACTTGAACCAAAGAGATCTGTGAGTGCGTATTCCACCGTGTGTGTGTGTGTGTGTGTGTGTGTGTGTGTGTGTGTGTGTGTGTTTGTGTGTGTGTGCGTGTGTGTGTGTGTGTGTGTGTGTGTGTGTGTGTGTTGTGTTACAATCATAGAAACGTGACAAATGTGGACACTTGTAACAAGAAGTCGAGTATTTGCTTTTTAACTCTTGTGTCCTGTGTGAATGTGAAGGCCTGTTAGGTGTGTGTGTGTGTGTGTGTGTGTGTGTGTGTGTGTGTGTGTGTGTGTGTGTGTGTGTGTGTGTGTGTACGACGAGGTATTTGTTGTCATATGTCAAATGGAGAGAGAGGTGATGACAGAGGCTTCTCTAGGTGTGTTTTTTTTTTTAGTAGGCTGATGGTTCAACACTGAGGAGGCGATGCATTTCTTAGCATGCTAACTGATAGCAACAGACTAAGATTGCAAAATTCAACCAGCGATGCCTCACTTCCACTCAAGTGGCGTCTTCTTCTTGTTTTTGTATCATGGCAGGTTACAGTCTGAGTAGAGCATCTATGAACGTCAGCGCCTCATCAGATGAGTGAAAGGCTTCACCTCCTGCTGTGCCGGTGGAGCTGTGAAGGTTGTGTCTCGACACCCAAAATGCCCACCTCTCCCCCTGCCGTGCCAGCTGCTCTTACACCAGAAAACCACAAAGGGGAGCTACTGCTATTTCCAATGTCTGTCAGACACACACACAGTTACACACATTCATACTTTCTCCCCAGCCAAACATTCTCTCCATGTCAACCTGCTGCACAGGGCTCAGCATGCACCAGCAGCCGAGCAAGAAGCGAGAAAAGCAGAGATTTATTTTAGTAGGGAGCGGACGAGTAACAATTTATAAAAGGTCTTCGAGCGTTACATCTGCTGTCCCCTCTTTTAAATGACGTCCCTTTAATTTAAATAGTTGACAACTGTCCAACCAGGACCTGATAGAAGATAAATAACTGTTACTGTGAGATCAGTGATAACAGAAAAGGCCTTTCTACAGTACTCCTCATTAAAGTAAAGCTGATTTATCTTTAATTTGCCCTTAGTCATCATTATTTCTCTTATCGTTTGGACTTTATTATTTCAGTTTTTAACATTGTTCTCTATCTGTGTTTGATACCGAGGATGTTAGCTCGACTGCTCGACCTACTGACCCCCAGATTTGACTCATAGATGGTTCTCTTTAAATGTAAATGTTAGTGTTTTTGTAAATCATACTTTGTCTCCCTTTGTGTCTGTAACTTTGTGTTTCTGCTGCTGACTGTCTCGACCAGGTCTCCCTTGAACACAATGTTCTTTTAGTTTTTTTATAGAGATATTTTCTGGGACATTTTTTCCTGTATTTGAGAGGAAAGCTGAAGAGAGACAGGAAGTGTTGGGAGGAGAGAGTGTGGGGTGACATGCAGCGAAGGGCCAAGGTCGGATTCGAACACGAAGTCGCTGCAACGACGACTACAGCCTTTATACATGGGTGGGTACTCAACATAACCATGAGGCTATCCAGCGCCCAAGAAAAGAGGTTCTTAATCTCAATGGGAAAAACCAGGTTAAATTCAAATACATCGTGTTGCTCTTACAAGCAAATCAGCATCAAAAAGTTCTGCTTTTTTTTTACAAGATTAAAGTAAAAAATAAGCTTATTTTGGGCTTCAGTCCTCAAAGCGGGGGACTGGGTGGCCTGGGTTCAAATCTGTCCTGTGGCTACTTTCCCGCATTTCATTCCCAACTTTCTCTGTCCCTGATTTCTGACTCTATTCTCTGACCTATCTCTAAATAAAGGCATAACCCCCCCCCCCCCCCCTTAAAGGCTTATTCACATTTTTAATAGAGGTAGGGAAAAAATCTGTTTATGTAAAAATTGAGGGTCTTATCTTCTGAGATTTTAGATCGATTCTTAACTTCCAAAAAACGATTTTCATTTTTGGGGTAATCAGTCACTCCCTGCTAATTGCTAATGCTAGCTCTTAAAATCAGTAAAATGCCAAATAGAGCAGCAAGAAATTCAGCCAGTCTCACAGATGACTGGAGTAGATCCTGAAGTATGTACTAATTCATAAATAGACTTTGAGTCATGAATCCAGAACCCTTTTGAATCAAAAATAGATTCTCAATCGATTCGCGGCCCCAAGAATCGAAATGGAATCGAATCGTGTGACACCCAAAGATTCCCAGCACGGATTATTAACCTACATTTTGTCAATGAATCACACGTCATTTTGCTGAACTACACAGATAATACAAGTTGTAATCATGTCGGCCAGCAGAGAATATTTTGGGCTTTTACACAAAAAGGTTAAATGAAAAAAAAAAATCTCTGCAAGGGAAAGAAAAAAAAACTCCACAGGTGAACATTCAAGGTGTCCAACCCCTTCCTCTTAGTCAGACGTAAACACACGTTGGTATCCAGGACAATGATGTCAGATACGGTAAGAGACATCGAGCGAGCAACGACATGTTCTAATAAATATCATTACACTGAATATGCCCGTCTGTGAGACGCTCTGTGGAGCTTCAGTGAAGATGAATGAGCTAAGAAATCACCGGCAAACAAGACCACTGTTTTTTCCACTTCACGCTCATGTTTAGGAACTCTCTCTCTCTCTCTCTCTCTCTGTGTGTGTGTGTGTGTGTGTGTGTGTGTGTGTGTGTGTGTGTGTATGTGTGTGTGTGTGTGTGTGTGTGTGTGGGTATGTGTGTGTGTGTGTGTGTGGGTATGCCACATGGGAGGTTGCTGCAACATGTATGACTAAAAAAACCTCTCTGCTCGTCTGTGCTGCTTGGTTCATCTGTCAGAGAGTCCACCCATATTTTACAGCATGCCGAGGACAATAGGGGCCTGTGGAATACCTTTATGCACGTACGGGTGAGGTCCAGTATATGAGTGTAAATAACGGTGTTGAAAACTGACACACTGCGGCAGACACACTCACTCAGGAAATGTAGAACGAGCAGCAAACACGAGGACGCTGATTCAAATCAATGGATTGTGAGGATTCAAAGTCTGGATGGTTAGGAGCGACTGGTCGGGGTTTCTTGAATGTATCTGTTTTGTTTTCTCATTAAATTTGATCAAATGTTGGGGCACCGTATGGCCTAGTGGTTATGTCACGACCCCATGTACAGAGGCTATAGTCCTCGTCGCAGCGGCCCTGGGTTTGATCCGACCTCGGCCCCTTGCTGCATGTCATCCCACACACTCTCTCCTCAGATATCAATAAAGGCAAAAAGGCCCAAAAAACTCCTTTAAAATGAATATAGTTCGATAGATTATAATTCCTTTTGTTTTGTTGGTCGTTTTAGTTTTGCATAAATGACAACAGAAAAATATGTTGTTTTATTTTTTCTAAGAAGAGTTCGTTTACAAAAACAGATCAACGCCATGCTGTTAAAAAAAAAAGGTTCCCTGAGAGTTTTGATGAGCTCTTTGAACAGAGCTGCTTTGTGATCATCTGTTCTGGTGCAAAAACCCAAAACAGCTTCTGAGGGAAAGTGTGTCAGGTCCACACGGCTTCAGTCTGAGTGATGGCACCTGAAATAAAACACAAATAAATAAAAAGTTGTATGACTTTTTTTTTAAAGGTTTTATTTGTGAGCATCGGTCATTTAGAAATCACTTTGTACTTGATTTTTTTAACTCAGTGCACATTTCATATGTTCTTGGCTGCATCATTAATACACTGTGTTATTTAATGTGACGTATTTCTTTCTTTAAAGAAAAGGTTTTATCCACAGGCACTGATTGAAAAAGCTAAGGGGGAAATTAAAGAAGGCCCAATTAAACATATCATATTATTTAATTTAATTTGAAGTGCATCCATCAAATCTGCAATTCAAGTGCAATTAAATTATGACATTCAAAAAACAACCCCGAATATTACTGCCCAGCGTCTGTGAGGTCTAAGACCTTTAACTGCACAATGTTTTAAGAAATGTCTTAAAGGAGGACAAAATAAATACATCAGAGATCCAGTCTCTCCTGTGTAAATGTCTCTGAGTCATGACTGTCTACAATGAGGGCGAAGCTCGAGTCCCGCTGGCTGTGTTGTTGTCAGAGTCGTGTTTACATGGACGGGACGGCCGGCTCCTCCCCTTGTGTATAAAAGCTGTTTTAGTCAAGAACTAGAGAGAAGAAGAAGAACATACTCACTGATTATTTGGATGTCACGTAAGAGTTTTTAGATCACGCTCATTCTGTGTCAGTTTACATGCAATGTGAAGCTACGAGCTAACTAAAGAGCGCTAACATTAGCATGCTAACACAACACTGCAGCTCGAGCAAAGTACAATTTTGTCCGCAGCTTGCTCTTAACGGTTCTTAATTATGGTGCGTTCTAATTCATAACTCCTTCATGCGAACGTCTTCTAATCTTCATGCTGTAAATGTTGTTTTTGTTTGTCATCAGTTTTTGTGAAGCCACATTGTGGACGAATGAAGTTCAATTCAATATCTAAATATCTTTATTATATAAAAATCCTCAAACATATCTTATTGAACAGAAAGACGTTTTTCTTTCTCATTTTATTTGATGATAAAATCTATAAAAGATTCTGATTCCCAACAATAAAAACACTTCTCCGTTTAAACAGACACCCTCATCAGTCTTTAAACATGAATGGATTCCTTGAGTAAATTCTTGGACCCCTTCAGCACAATGGGCGAGGGAACTTTTTCATTACGGGCCTTTTGTTTTCCTTGAGCTCTCAAATGTTCCTCGCCACCTCCAACAGCGAGCTAATGGATGCAGATGGAGGAAGTGTTTGACATTATGGACACAGCAGTGCTTGTTTTAGAGGAGCTGGTCATGTGGTCTAACCCTAGCAGGCCACACAGTACCCCCTTAATGTGACCTAGACCCCCCAGCCAACCCCAGGGGGGTTTCAGGAACTGTCCGCTCTGGGGGAACAGAGTGTCAGTTTAGCCCCCCCAGTGAACACAAGTCAACATACCTTAATCCCCCAAATACCTAAAGTTACACTTTTGGTCTGCAATTAGCCAGCCAGCCTAATCTCCCCTACGCCTCTCTGAGCTTACTTTTTCCCAGGCCTGACATGGAGCTCCGAGCTGGGGCTGCGTCCAGCCCGCAGAGCTCCGTGCTGGGACCCGGAGCTGCAGCTTGTGTTGCTGGTTTCCATGGCGCAGAACCGGCCTCGGCCACATGCTCCCTCATCTTTCACTGTCACCGGAAGAGATCAAAACAAACGTGTGGTGACAGGGAGCGCCCGACATGATGGATCGCTGTAATCAGTATCGGACAGCCAAGAGTGTGCTCTCATTGGTCGAGGCTGCTTTTGACAGATTTTCTGAGCGACTAACTGACAACTCGCACAGAGCAAGATCTGTGACCTGAAGCACAGACGAAGACCTTGACTGTGGCGGATTCGATTAAAACCACCAGTATGAAGCCTGCTGGTCATTCCACTCTGCGCTGAAAGTAAACAATTTAAGGTGGGGAAATATTTGCAGCATGGAAGCCGGGGGTTTGGCGGGCGCCATGTCCATTATCAACTGGCCCGGAGCCATGCCAGCAGAAATGCTGGGGGGTGTAAATTCCAGTCCTTGGTATCGTCTCCTTTCTGCACATTGTTTACCTCCTGTGTGACTTCCTGCTTCTTCATCTTGGAAGAGGAGCACAGGAAGGCCCGATAGTCCCCACTCAACCCAAATCTCCTGTTCGCCCAAACAAAAAGCCACATTGTAGCTCATTTTCCTGTCTACTCCGCTGTGCATTTCCAGCCGGGGGTGTGGTATTGGCATTCCTCAAGGTCAAATCTCTGTATGCCGTAGATCCACTATTTTCCCTGCCTCAGTTTGGTGTGGGGGCTTTTAAAGTGGGCATCTTATCACGTCCTCCTGCTGGTGCTAAGAGGTGATCATGATCCAGCTGATACATAACAAATCGTCACGTTTAAACCCCAATAAACACCTTCAGCGGTTCCAACTGGAGGGTTCCTTTGAGCCAAGGGGACAAAGTTAGCGGGAAAGCATCCAAATAAGAAGCCTTTCATTAACTGATCTGAATGTTTTTAAAGGAACTATTCACTCAGCGGAGAAGACAAGGAGCAGCCGCGCTGGCTTGGACATCACCTCTGCTAACACAGTTATTAAGCTCAGCGTGAGAGGGGAAAGTTGTCAGTGGAATATGCACACATGCACTCAAACACACACACTGCAGGCCTCTGGTTCAAGTTCACCCAAAGCAGAGGCTGGTGAAGAAGGGAAAGATTTAGCTCAGTGTTGTGGGGACGACGGGATAGAGGGAGGGTTTTTTTTTTGGGGGGGGGGGGGGGGGGGGGTGTTTGAGGGGCATGAGGTGGTGGTGGAGAGAGGGGGGTTGAAGCTCTGAGCCCCCCTCTGCCAGAAACAACAAGCAGGCCTTCTCATATTCAAATAAATACCGAGCCAGTGGGGAGCATGGAGGGGCTGAAGATAAGAAGGAGGCGAGGGGCAAGAGCCAGACTGGAGGATGGCTGCTCTTGCTACACTGAAGCCCTTTTTAGGATCACGGGCTCGGAGGAGAAGAGCAAAGCAGGCAGTGACAGATTTATAATGAGCCTAGACCTTGCCCTTGCATTTAATACCGGGCTTAAGATGTATTAGACAGACAAAGGCCAGGGATCCTGCCTGGGAAGAAGAAAGGCCTTAATTAATTTGAGAGATCACGGAGGCCCCGGGCCCACATCATCGGGTCTTTGTGGCAGGAATGCCAGCTATTTACCGGCGCTCCAATAGGGCTGCGGGGAGAGGCGAGGTGATGACGACTGGGGCGGCCGTGCAACAGATAGGGAAAGGATACTTTTCAAAAGCTAAAAGCTTCCCAGTTTTTAAAACAAAGACAGGAGGGAAAGAGAAGAAGTGATTTTGAAAAGGGATCTGACTCCAAGCATCCCCCTTCCCCTCCGCCACCCTTCCTACGTCCTACTCAGACATTCCAGCCTGTTCTGCTGTCTCAGTCTCTCCAATTCGACTTGATTGTTACTGAAAACAACACTGACAGGAATATCCACAACATACTGTTCATACACACAATGCATATGCTGCTAATCCTCCTATACCTTAGAAATAATCGAGGATTACTGTCTGTGTTTCCTTTGGTAACTCAGGTGAGAGAGAATCTCACAGTGACGTCTCTGTAGCTTTGTGATAACTTACTTTTACGCTGTTGCTCCAGGTGTGTTGGGGCTGAGGGGGAGCAGAGTGTGGAGGTCGGCCTGCAGCGACCGGGCCGAGCCTGCTGAAGGGCACAGTTGGCAGCTGTCGGGCCTATATTGGTGAGCTCCGAGGAGACATGTGGAGAGAGGAGCTTCCTTCCCAAAATAAACAAATAGCGGATGGTGGCACACATCTTTCCAGACAACTGCAAAGGGGGAGGGACAAAGTGAAAATGTTGCTGTTCCTTCTTTGTTTCTCTTTTTTCTGTGTGGCGGCTTGGACAAATAGTTCGGCTAGTAAAGTCATGAAACCATCGTATTTAAGATGGCGGAAAGAAAAATGTGATTGAACAGCACACGTCTTATTTTTCACATTGTTGGATTATTCATAAACATTTTTAAATCATATCAGGAGGCAGATATCCTGAATTCTTTGTCGTTAAAACGTGATGTCATATTCTTTCTGAATCTTGTCAGTGCTTCCTCTGAGAATGGGAAAGGAATAATAAAGAGGGGGATCATAAAATGAGTAACAAAAGGTGAAGTCTGCAGCCTATTTTCCCATGTTTTAACAATGTGTGGGAATAAATGTGGGACACACACTGGGGAATCGTGATTTTCACCTTTGCTCAGCCATTGTGTTCATTTCCATTGTGGGTTTTTTATGCACATGTTCTCTTATGATGACCCCCAAAATACAAAGAGGGCAGGGCTGGACGGGAAAACCACATTTATATGCCAACACGGAAATGTGTTTGGGCTTTTTTTTTTTTTTTTTTGCCTTTTTTGCCCAGAAATACAGCAACTCTATGTGTTTAACATCTACAACAACTGAACTAAAATAACAAACAAGCTCTGGTAAAGGTGTGAACTGTTTGTAAAATGATCTGTATCACCTCCTAATAATGTATTTATTATGTATTTATTTATGGTTTATTTGGGACAGATACAATAAATGAAAACAGCAAGTATCAGAGCGTTTATAGAGGAATTTGCAACACTCGTCCCTAGAAGAGCTTTAGTGGAAATAAAACATTAAAACAGTTAAAAAGGGGAAAAAAAGAGTAAACTGGAGACAGCAAGATACAATAAGACACATTTAGCTGCGATAGAGCTACAAACAATTAAACATGCTTAGTCTGCTGCTGAACTAACCAGGATTTTGTGGCTCTCTTAAATGTGAAGTTTTAATGATCCGATAAGTGAGTTCCAGGATTTTCCTCCTTTCACAGAAAAAACTGTTTGAGCAAAAGATGTTTTGCAAAATGAAGATGCTCTGCTGCAAGCCGGAAGTCTCTGTATGTGTGTGCAGAAAGGCTGAGGAGAAAGTTTAAACATTTAAACACAAGCTTTACATGATGGAAGTCAGTCAAATGTGTACGATTTAAAATCGTGTATTTAATGACGTGAAGGCCTGAAGCTTTGCTGTGTGTCTGTGTTTAACTCTGTAAGATTAGTGCGCCATGGTCGCCTTTACGCATGACTGAAGCGCTGTTGAATGACCTTAAATATCTGCAAACATTTTCACACACGCGCACCAGTACGATCTCCCCCTGTACACGCGCACACATGAGAAAAAAAATCCGTTTTTATACTGTAATCATGTGTTTAAAAAAAAGCATGCTTAAATGCTTCAAAACAACGAGCCCATACATCATTAGAGGATGTTATTTTTTTAATTATTAGTATTTATTCATGATGGCACTAAGCAACGCCGCGGAAAACGTCTCCTAAATATGCGCCTGACCGCTCAGTGACAGATGTTAACTTGAAATTACAAACAGGGAAAAACAAACAGTGATAGACATCGGACACGTATTCATCACTGTGGTCAAATGTTTGGACATTTAGACTGAAAAACAGTCATTAGGATTCGCGCTGATGTAGACATTTCAATAAATCAGAGGCCGGAGGTGGACTAGTCTATTTTTTGTATTTTAAATCGGGGGATTGAATGAAGGCATTCACTGATTGAACAAACACACAGAATTAGATCAGTGCTGTGGAAGGATGGAAGGAGACTGCTTGCACCTGCACAACAAGAACCCTAAAAAATCGACGTGCCCAGCTTTGCGCACAAAAACAAAATAGATAATTGTATACTGAAGGGCTTCTATTTGACTATCCATGGATTGCGCGCTACTCCACAGCAGCTCTACGGGCATCAAAAACAGATTTCCCGGGTGACAGTGCTGTGGTGCATTTTAAATGAACTGCAGGTCTGGCCGGTGTTTACTTTAATTCAATTTAACAACAAGTAACTGCTTCAGTCTTTATGTTAATATAGCCACGTAAGAAAGCACGCATTCATGTGTATCACTATTTAAAGGGGTGAAAAAGCTCCTGCAACACATTCAGTATGAAGATCAATAAAATTAGACCGACGCGTCATCATGGTGACCCTGATGAAGGCCACGAGCAGAAACGCGTCGGTCTAATAAAACGTATCTTCATACTGCATGTACTGCTGGAGCTTTTTGACCTCTTCAAGCCTTTCACTCTCCATGCACCTTTGATAGTTGGTGAAGTTGTGCCAGAACATCCTACTCTGCTTCTCCACCATTATTTAAAGAGACAGGGTCTCTGTTCACCCCCACAGTTTGCTGAAATATATTAATATTGTTAATGCATTTTAAAATGTGCTGCCAAATAAAAGTCTATTTAGCATTATTGTTAGAAAACAAAATCATTAATACATTCCTCCCCAGAAAATCATTCAGCATCCCTCTTGTCCGTTTCTTAAATTAAATACTCATTGATAACTTTGTTCGTTTTTTTTTTGTGTCAAAGTAAGGGACTTTTCTCCTGAATGTATAATGGATTTGTATTTATTTACTGCCTAAAGAAAACGGTGTCTCCGTTGTGAATGTTTCCTCCTGCATACCTGCGTCTCTGCGAGCACTTCCTCGCAGCCCCGCGGAGAGGGAGCGGACACCCCGGGCCCTCTGCTGTCAGCGGTCAACTGCTCACTTCCTCTCCGTCTTCTTCAGGGACTCGCACT
The DNA here is from genome assembly GCA_020745685.1 of Tautogolabrus adspersus. NCBI lineage: Eukaryota > Metazoa > Chordata > Actinopteri > Labriformes > Labridae > Tautogolabrus > Tautogolabrus adspersus. The sequence continues at coordinate 2,333,337 of CM036534.1, read as the reverse complement.
AATATTTAGATAGGATTGGGTTTAACACGTGGAGTGCGCCGCCTCGGTCCCTGCAGCAGCCTCACCCACGCAACATGTATGTGAAAATCATTGTTTTTATGATCCGTGGAATGAGCCGTGATTTATTATCTGTTAAATGACGCGAGCGTGTAATTAATAACTGTGTCGTCCTGATTGTGGCGCAGACAGGATCGTTAAATTAGAGACTGGAGAGTAAAAGTAACTCCAGAACACGAGACATGAAAGATAATTTAAATAACTTCTGCTGGGAGGCGAAATGAGCAAATAAGAGGGATAAGAGGAAGATGGTGGAGGAAGCGCGCAGCCACGGGCCCTTCCAGATAAAACCGATGATCTAATCAAACCTGTGCCGACACAAATCGCAGCGGCGCGCCTTGACGTTTACGAGATCTGTGGCATTTAATGAGGCGTTGGTGGGAATTGTATTTTTTTTCGGTTTGGTGATATGCCATGTAACAACAACAGGACACACAGGAGCACACAGGCCTCAGCTACAGGGGAAGCTTTCCATTTTAGAGGAAAGACAGCAAGAACCCCAAACAGGCTGTTGGGATCCGTGCTGTGTCGAGCTGACATGTCATGAGACAGCCGGATGTTCATACACAACACTGATCACACTAATGGGCTTTAATTTATTGTTTGATTAGATTGATTTGTTTTCCTTTTTCTTTTCTTTTTTGATAAATCGTGTGCGTAAAAGCGCACCCCAAATGAAATTACTCTAAATGAAAGTTGTATTTCTTTCTGATGGGCCTGTTCTCCTTTCATTCAAATCTATGAGGTCGCTGTCTGCAGACCGAAGAAGGTCAGAGCATTGGATTATTAGGCAAAAAAACAAACATTAATTCTTTTAAAAGGTGGATACTATCGTCCTGTGAAAAATAAGCGCGAAAAAAACAAAACATCAAATCGCAGACTGTCCTTTCAGTTTGAGATGTTTTGGTAAAGATCAAAGATTGATCCAAAAATCTCCTAAAGAACATCAAACTCATTATGCGGATGCAGTCATTGGCTGCATTTAGAAACGAAGAATTAACATTTTAAAATGAACAGATTATGCGCATACAGACACATGTGGACTGCAGTATTTTAAACGTTTTATTTTGTGGATTTAATATCAAGAAGCGGAATCTGATGTGTGAAGAAGTTTCGATTCAGAAGAACCTCATGACGGAATTGTCGATTATAGTCCCTCTTAGGACTCTGAGGCCTGAGAGAGTTTCCTATAATTTAAGACCTGTTGCGGTAATTTAACTAGCTCAAGCTTAATAAATATCACGAGCCCATGTTTATGAAAGAGAAGAATACAGAGATCTATAAGGACGTGTATAGGAGCAGCAGCTGCAGACAGATGTGACTCCGTTTGTTCACACTGTTCAGTTTCCATCCGTCAGTGAAGCGGTGCAGCGGGTGTTCAGGCCTGTATCCTCTAATCAGTGAGAGCTGTTCACATACTTTGCTCACTTTGTCTACTTGTTGTCGGCTTTGGTCGAAACGTGCTAAAGTCCTCGGGATACCGTCCACAGCTCGCGGAGAACCTCTGATCAAAGACGTGAAGATTATACAAATAGGCTGCATACATCTTTATGGAAACGGTGCTGCTGTCGGGGGATTCTGTAACAAAAAGATTAGGATGATGTTATGATGAGATTTCCACAAGTAAAGGAAAGTTTACAGCTGCACCTCGTGGAAACTCTCCGGCTCTAACGACAGACAGTGTGGAGCCTTAATGCGTTATTAATTGCTTACTATTTCTGATGGTAATGCACAGAAACAATTAGCATTTTTATTAAAAGTATGCATGTTAAGGTTGTGATTTATCAAGCTCTGACTCACTCATTATTCGTATTTATTTGGGACCTGCTGTTGTTTCTGTTGTCACTGACTCTGCGCTTAAAGCTTTAAGGTAAGATGTTTTTTTCGAGGTGGAAAATGCTGCCCGCTGTTGAAATATTTATATTTTCATGTATTTATCATTTAAAAGGTTGCGGTCTTGTCCACATGTGCAGAGTTGAATCCCTCCGCTGTGCTCTCTGGCCGCTCTTGAGGCCTGCGAGCAAATTCCAACACAGTCTCTTCCCATTTTGTTCTGCTCCTGTATTCTGTCTGTTATCACCTGCGCATTTACAAAGGAGGCTTCCGACTTGGCCATGATGAAGTGAGACGGTATCGATGGCATCGTATCTGATAAAAAAGAAAAAACGGGACGACACACAGAGAGGAAAACATCGTGTGGGATGGTTTAAGGTTTACACTGGGCTGACTGCGCCGTACATCATCTATCTATCTATCTATCTATCTATCTATCTATCTATCTATCTATCTATCTATCTATCTATCTATCTATCTATCTATCTATCTATCTATCTATCTATCTATCTATCTATCTATCTATCTATCTATCTATCTATCTATCTATCTATCTATCTATCATCCATCCATCCATCCATCCATCCATCCATCCATCCATCCATCCATCCATCCATCCATCCATCCATCCATCTATCTATCTATCTATCTATCTATCTATCTATCTATCTATCTATCTATCTATCTATCTATCTATCTATCTATCCATCCATCTATCTATCTATCTATCTATCTATCTATCTATCTATCTATCTATCTATCTATCTATCTATCTATCTATCTATCTACATATTTGTCCATACAGCTCGCTGCAGTAGTTTATTTGTGCTTCCTGCCTCCCGCTGAGAAACATCCAAAACAAACAGGGCTAATCCTCTAACTGCTTTATCTCATTAGATCCCCGCCGCTGCCTTTCACGCTTCTTTTAATCACGCTGTAAATTAGACTATAAGCTCGCTATCGCAGCGGATCCGACCAACACACACACATCTTTGATTCCCGCACATTATAAAGCTGAACCTCGATAAGCTGAGAATCAACGAGGCGCGAGGCGGAGAGGTCAAGTCCAGCTCGGGCCTGAGGCGCCACGTGCGTGTTTATTCTTTCTGAACACTAAACTGCAAGCACTGCTGCATACATTCAGGTGTAATCGGGTACAATTACGCAGTATAGATGTGACTGCAAGAAAGTGTATTCAGTTGGCAGATAAGTGGGTGGATTGTTGAGGGTGGTGGGTGAATAAAAACATTTATCTCAGATGTGAAAGCGTCGCTCAGTCCTGTGAATCATGTCTTTAAAAAGTCAAACATCTTCAACTTCTCTTTTCTTTCATTTCTGATTTTCTTTCATCCACATTTTTCTCTCTGACTGAATCCTTTTGTGTTTCTTGAAACCATGAAACATCCCAACAGATGAAACGTGAGGACACAAAGTGTATTTTGTATTATTTCTTTGTGTTTCAATTGTGCTTTTTAAGTTCTGCATGTTCAGAGGGAACATTCGCGTAAACGGTGTTGCGCTTCAGCCCCTGATGTTCGAGCAGCAGCTCTATCCGGGCTCAAACTGTTAAAATATGCAAACGGACATATAAGCCCATAATTTACTGGAAAAGTGGCGCATTTTGACGCCTGAGTTCGCAATGACGTTGGAGTCGAAGTCAAATGACTGACATGGTCTTATTGAAATAAAACATCCAGTGCGGAGCGCAGACACCTTCTTTCCTGCTGGTGCAGGGGAGGCGTGGATCTTGCTCACTTTTGACATTCTCGTTGCAGTAGTAGCTTCTCCTCAAGGCAGGACTCAGATGACACCACCCCGACATCGACCGGAGGAGAAACAAGGGAAGCGCTCTCTCTCTCTCTCTGTCTGTCTCTCTCTCTTCTCTGCGGATGAACTTTGTTTTGACACCAGGACGCGTTTAAAAGTTCATCAGATGAATCAGAGCACCGTGGAGCATTTGACGTCTTCACAATAGCAGTGGGAATACTCTGAGAACAGTCCAGCTCAGAGTCTCGCACATACGGAGCTCCGGGGGCGGAATGTGAAAACCCCATTTTGGCGCATGATCTTCTCCATTGTGAGCTGCCTTCTCCTGCTTTCTGTGCAGTTGGAAAGCGGAGGAGGAGGAGGAGGAGGGACGGCTTTTCCCGACCCGATCCCTTGCCTATGGACGACGGAGGTCCCCTCTCTCCAAAGGCGAATGCTTTTAGTATTGCCTCTCTGATTTCGGCTGCAGAGCAAGCAGGAAACGCAGCATTTAACAAACAGAGCACCGGCCTGGACAAGCCAGACCTGCACAGCCACAGTTCCTTTAAAATGCACTACAGCACTGTCACCCGGGAAATGGAAGGTAAATCTGTTTTTGATGCCCGTAAAGCTGCTGTGGCCACTTTTGCGTCTGTTCGGTTAATCGACTTTACCAAAAAAGCACAATCATAATCAAAGCGCAAAACAACATATCAGTGTTTTTATGTGTGCACAAATAAGACTGTTGTAAAATAAACCTAGTCCCAACAAATAATATTAAGTTAGTCCTGACAATCACTACAAGTCAAGGAGAAGTATGCACACACAGCAGTCAGAGTGTAAAAGAAAGTTTCCCATTCCAAAAGCCCAAAGCGTTGCACAGAGCGTCAGCTTTAATTCGTACATGGTCACTAAGATTGAAAATGAAGTAGAAGGAGGAGGGTTAACACTCGTACCCTGTGCGTAATGGTGAAAACAGACCATAATGCGCATTTCCAGCTCAGAGGGAGGTGTATATATCCATACCAGGGGTCTATTTGTCCAAAAGTCACCTGCTGCCTGTTTGTTTGTTCATGCAAATCAATGTGTGTTTACCTTGTAAACCGTTTACACTCCGATCGGACGACCAGATCTTCTATTGTTTGCTGACGGGGTGATGTGGGCGATACCCTTATCCAAAAGTTAAATGGGTGCCGGAAAGCCCATTAAAAGGGGCGCACTTCTCTGTCAATCAGTCTCGTCCCAAGGCGAGGAAAAGGCACATTACCTGAAGTTCCTTATCTAAATAGAAATAAGAACCGGTTTTATCGCAAAGGGGAGGCCCTCTGCGTCAGATAAGAGACGAGACAGGGTTGCAGTGTAACACACTGCAGCAGTGCACAACAGAGGCCGCGCAGAGCGTGATCGATCCAGAGGAAAAACGCTTACAGCTCGTTTCTGCTTTAAGCAGAGTTTCTCCGCGAGCACCGCACTTTTGGGAACATTTCGTCTCTACTCTGACGATTATCTATCTCACATTCGGTAGGCTGTATTATGCCGGCAGCGGATGCAATCTCAGGAATTAAAACGCAGTCGAGACGGAAACTTTTAAAGCGAAAGGGTTGCTCTCGTGCGTGACTTCTTCGTCTGGAGATCGCTGAATACTGCTTCTGTTTTACCCTCTGTGTTATTACCGACTTACACTGCAAGGCATATTTAGTAAATCCAGTTTTTTGGGATGATTTCAGCCATATCCAGCCCGTGGCTGACGCAGCTGTCCCATTTTTGCGATGTTGCAGCCTTCACGACGAGCAGCCTGAGCAGCCTCAACACGCCGGGGGGCTATCACCTCTCTCCGTCCCCCGGGGACCCCTACAGCCAACATGAGTCCCACTTCGAGCCGTGCCCGGCCGCCCAGCACAACTACAACTACCCGGGGTCTAACCCGGGCCAGGCCCCGCCGAGCGACAACGGGACTCCCAACTGCTCCTCGTCGTCCTCCAACTCCACACCGAACAGCAAAAGTATCGTGAAGAAGAACCCCAAAGTGGCCAACATTAATGTCCAGCTGGAGATGAAAGCTTTATGGGACGAGTTTAATCAGCTGGGCACGGAGATGATCGTTACTAAAGCTGGCAGGTGAGCACAGAGTCTACACGGGCCACACACCGAAAGGTACTTTTTTCCCTCAGGCACACAAAAGTAGACCGGACAAATAACACAGAAGCGAGCACACTCTCCTGAAACACGCAGCAGTATGCCTGTTCGATAAAGGACACATCATGGCACACAAAAATACACCTCAGCTTTTATGTGCTAAATTAAATTATTTTATCTGCAAGAGGACATTTACTGAACATGCTCCTCAATATAGATTCAGTTTATCTGAACTTTTGTTATTGCAGAGTCAACAAATCAAAGAGAAACGTTTTTATGCACAAAAATCTGTATTTTATTTTAGAGCTTTTTTACACTATTCTTTGTTCTATTTGTCGTTGTTGTTTTTTACACTGAGCGTTCACTTGTAAAACTCTATTGCACAATAACACAAACAGTCCTGTCGCTTCTTTCACTTTTATCCCTCAAATGTGTGTTTACATGCAGATGAATTAAATAAGGAACAGAGACGTCACCTTTGCGTCCTTCTGTTGGACATTATGAGACATGTTTTATGAAAGCTTTGCAGGTGAGCAGGCCTTCTGACCAGGAGAAGATTTAAAGTCTAAATCAAACGCATCAGCACAAATATGTGGATGTTTCAGTGTGTGTGTGTGTGTGTGTGTGTGTGTGTGTGTGTGTGTGTGTGTGTGTGTGTGTGTGTGTGTGTGTGTGTGCTTAAACACAAGGACGATCTGATCCTGCCTGGTTTTAGAGATCTAATATGAGCTTCTGTGGCCCTCGGCTGGTTCCTCCGCCGTCAGTCTCACTTTTACGCAGCGCTCGTTCACGGTAACAGGGTTGCACTTTTCTTTCTTTGGGAGTCTTTATTTGATTAAAAGAAGATCAGAGGCACAAGAGGCGATTACAGCTCTGCAGTTTTGTTTTTATTCCAGCCGTGACACGTGTTTATTCTTTCTTATTTCCTCATTATAGGAGTGTCTGTCTGCCCCCTCCCTTTCCTCTTTACTCTAATAAAATCCTCTGTGGTTACATAAGCTTCGTGAATACACCGAAATCTGGTTCTAATTTTTTTTAAGAAAATGGTAAGCTCAAGAGATAATAACCTCGACTTTATTTATTATAATTATTAGAAGAATTAGAGGTTCATTTATAGCGCAGAATAATACTTTGTCCGGGCTTGTGTCCTCGCGCTGCTGAATTCTTACAGCGTTCACCTCTGACCCTCGCTGAGAGCCAATAAAATGCAGCTTTAAAATATTCTGTTTACTTTTATCAAAAGGTATTTGGCATATTTCGAGGCTCCCCTGTGTTTGTCAGTAGAGCAGTAATACATAGAGGCATGAGATAATTGATTTAATCCTGAAAGTGCGGGTTGAGTTTCCCCGCGCTGCTGTCTGACAGGGGAAAGGAGATCAGCAGCAGAGCACTTTAAGAGCTCCTTCAGCCTCATCTAGCCACAACACTGACGTTAATTGAGCGTTGATTTTGGGCTCCCTTTCACTGACTCGGTGGATTACTCAACTTTCAGCTGAAGTTCTTGGGGGATCTAGTCTGAATAGTGACCCGCGTGAAATGGAGGGGGAAAGAAATGGCGCTGACCGACCTGTTGCACATACAACACCAGCACTAAAGCAAAACGTCCTGAACGACACGATCCTCATTTCTAGGATCAAATCAGATAATTAGTTTATTATAAATTAATTAAATTCCTAATGCATCGACAAGCAGAAAACAATTCCTTTAAAGGAATGATTCAAGTGAAATGTTCTCCTGATTTAAACAAAATTAAACTTAAAAACAACCAGACTCAAAATAATCACCTCGACACGATAACGCAGATCGACTTGTGTGTGTGTGTGTGTGTGTGTGTGTGTGTGTGTGTGTGTGTGTGTGTGTGTGTGTGTGTGTGTGTGTGTGTGTGTGTCTGGAAGTCATCAAAACAGCAGAAAAGAACATCAGACCTAGAGCTTAATTCAGATAAAGTAACATTTTTTTACGCACGGACTGAATCAGGTCATTTCTAATCGCTGCAGGCTTCAGTCTCCTCGTAGCCTCCAGCTCGGGGCCGAGGGAGGTTTTGTGGGCCGGGAACTGCTTGCCGGTCCCTCTGCTAATACGCGGCTGTTTCTGTGTAAAATATTTCGGCTCCTCTGACTCATTACAAACAATTACAAAAGTTCAGCACCGCCGTCCAATTTAAACACACAAATAACCCCGTTGGAAAAAGTGGGACAAACAAAGTAAATGCGCACCCTTCATGCAGCAGAAGCTACAAATGCAAAGTTATATTTAATAATCCCTCTCTTGTTTTTATTTCCCTTTCCAGGAGAATGTTTCCAACTTTCCAAGTCAAAATATTTGGGATGGATCCCATGTCCGACTACATGCTCCTGATGGACTTCCTGCCCGTGGACGACAAACGTTACAGGTAACTTTTGGGACAGTTATGGTGATCAGCCAGCACGTGGGCTATATGGCACTTTAAACAGAAACAAACACATGTGATCTGCCCACACAACAGTGAGGAACATTAAACGTGTTATATGTTTTTTTACTGAGCTGCACGAACAGCATGCACTCTGCAGAAATTAATCCCACAGCAAAATAAAAAATACAGAATCAGGTTTTTTACGCAGCGTTTTTCTAAATGACACCTTTAAGAATATATTTGCAATTAATCGATTGGTGGCCGAAATATTTTTGTATTTGACATAATGCAATATGTGAAATATGTCCTATATTATCAGGGTTATTGTTTTGAAAAAGTCCCACTGTGTTTCCGCATCCACGTGTTCATGGATATTTTGTAAGCGTGTGGGGTTGTTTTTATGAGAATGATGTCGAAGATTTAGTCGAAATTGTAAGTATAACTGGGTTTTTTGTTTCGCTCTTGTAGGTATGCTTTCCACAGCTCCTCGTGGCTGGTTGCCGGTAAGGCGGACCCCGCCACACCGGGCAGGGTGCACTACCACCCGGACTCTCCGGCGAAAGGCGCACAGTGGATGAAACAGATCGTCTCTTTCGATAAACTGAAACTCACCAACAACCTGCTGGATGACAACGGCCATGTGAGTGCGAGGCAGCAAATGAAGCGGAATCAGTGTGCAATAAATTAGTGATTGATTCAGCTAAACTGCAGTAACGAGGTGCATTATTTAGTCACAGCTTAAGATGTTATCGACACTTAAAGGAGTCATTAATATGCAAAACTAGCATCTTTTTTTAAACATTGCGTTACCTTACACAGAGGCTGAGCATTTACTTCTTTAGTAAATTGATTTATAGAAGAGATTACATTTTAATTAGAAGTCAGATATTTTAATTAGAAGTCAGCTGTTCCTCAAAGGCTGCTTTCAATCCACAAAACTGCGCTTCACAGGTTTTAATCCAGAACTGGAAACAATTTCCTCCCGACCCTCTTGATCCTCCTCTCCGCCTGCGTCTCTCTGTGCGTCACTTTCAAAGCGCAAAGAAAATGAGTTTTATTTTAATATCAGAGAATCTAATCGAAATATTCTCAGAGCAGCGGGATTAAAATTAGAATAAATCAATTCATTTTCCCCATGTGTGTTTATGGATATCCTGATAAAATCTTATTTACTGTTCTTTAAAGATTTAGATAAACGTAACAGTTGTTCATATTTCGACTCTAAACAGGAGCGTCAGTTTTTTCTTTTAGAAGTAGAACTGTTCAAACCTGGAAACATATCCGTAAATAGTCATGCATCTTGACTTATTATAATAATAATATTAATAAACAGCAGTTTTTATGATAGTTTGATTTTTTATTATTTTGTGCGTAACTGCCGTTTTTATTTATCACAACCTTGTGCTCACAGAGGATCGGCTTGTTAGCATTCCGTCCTTCAGCGCAGCGTTACAAAATAATGTCTGAGTTCTGATGAGTCCTCTGTTTTTTTTTACAGATCATCCTGAACTCCATGCACCGCTACCAGCCCCGGTTCCACGTGGTGTATGTGGACCCCCGCAAAGACAGCGAGAAGTACGCCGAGGAGAATTACAAAACCTTTGTTTTTGAGGAAACCCGCTTTACGGCGGTCACAGCTTACCAGAACCACCGGGTGAGGAGTCTGTCTCTAAAGTGTGTCAAACTACCACTGCGTGTTTAGTGCAGAAACAAGCAGCAGGTTCATGTGACCTGATACTGAAGGCCTTTATGTTTAAACATCGAGAGAAAATGATCGGAACAATGAGACCACATGGGTTAGTCCAACAGGAGTTTACCTCTAACTGATAAAACAAAATTAAGATTTACTAAATTATAGTATATAATTACAAGTATATTTCAGCTTTTTACCCTGTGTAACAGGATTTCCGAATTGTCTTTGAGTATAATACTCTTTTCTATTGCGCGCTTTTTTGTGGGTAAATGTTGCCTCTGCTCTTTACGCACAGCTGTGCTCCTTTTTCTGCTTTGCCTCTGCTCTGTCTTCTATCAGCTTCATCGTCTGTTCAGATTTACACACCAGAGCATTCATCCTTTTATTCGTAACGAGTGAAACCTCAGATACAACTCTGTGTTAAAGTTGATCGGTGCGTAATTGTGATGTTAGTATTCCGCATGGTGATCAGGCTGTGGAGGATTATATGATTTTATTCCGTTAGAATCTAAATGTACCAGATTTTCCAGAGTGCAAATTATTCTTTGAAGTCCGGATGGCTGCAGAAAAACACACAGGGGCTGGCCAATTGACCGCTTTTTTTTTTTTAAGTGTGGAAAAATAGAGACAACGTGAAACAATGAGCTCCGAATTAAAAGCGCAGTAAAGTAATAATGATGTTGAGAGAGTTAGTGAAGAGGTGGTTATGAATGAAAAGATTGAGACTGAGCAGCTCCTGTTTGGAAACCTACAAATGGTGACCTACATACAGTGTGAAGCTGAAAGTGTAACAGAAGAGGTCAGAGGTCAATTTATGATTTAAAGCTCTGCATTATCTGGCAGTTTTATAATTATGTTTTAAGAAATAAAATAACTGGATATGATGCCACAGATGAAGACAACATCAGTAATATAATGTGTGAATATATTTTATATGATTTTGAATCAGCTTTGTGCTGCTCACATATATTTTATTTATTTAAAGTAAAGGCAAAAGATTTTAAAATGTGAGTCCATTTTGTAAGAGCTGCTGTACTTTCTTGAATGCAATAACTGAACGTACAGATTTTATGTACAGTGTGGTTTATTTTCTGCTCTGCTCTGGATTTCAGATCACACAGCTGAAGATAGCCAGCAACCCCTTTGCAAAGGGCTTCAGGGACTGTGACCCGGAGGACTGGTGAGCGCTCACTCTCAAACTATAAACACTCTTTATTGGCAGGTTTCCACACGGTGTAGAAATGTGAAGAAGCATTTGCAAAAATAGTTTTGCAGTTTGTTTTATCTCACACGGGTGCCAGATGGGTGGAGTTTGCAACATGAAAGAAAACAATGAGTGGCATGAAGTTTAGAAATCACTGGGTATTGTTTGAGAGTCAATCGACTGTGCGTTTCTGTCACTGACAAATGACCGAACTCTCGTGTGTATGTCACAATGTTGTAAAAGCCACCCATCTGGTGTACTCAGGCGGCGTGAAGAGACTTACTCCATATGCTGTTTGTCCTGCTCTGCAAACCACGCTTTCTTAAAAGCATTACACGCAGCGATTACGTCGAAGTTAATGAGAACTTTGGATTTATAGCACAGGACAATCTGAGTCATGTAATCGGCTGCTGCACATTTCATCCTTTGTAAACCCTGTCGATGTGTAAATGCTCATTTCATGCATGAGAGTAAAGTCTTAAATGTGCATTCATCATTTTAATATTTAAGAAAGAAACGGTGCCCTTGACTTTTCGTGAAACGAGAATGTAACCTAACCCTTTCTTGTGTTGCAGGCCCAGAAATCACAGGCCAGGCTCTCTGCCAATAATGAGTGCCTTTGCCAGAACAAGAAACCCGATGTCGTCCCCTCCGCAGCAGAACGGCTCAGAGAAAGGTCTGCAGCACGCTCTCTGTTTCATCTCACAACCGTTATTAAAAAACACCACACAGCCGTGTTGAACCTCTCAGCGTTTCATTCAGGATTATTCTTTTAGGAGATGTCAAACTTCAGCTCATTCTGTGTCCTTCATTTATGTTGCATTAAACAGCGAGACCCGGCTTTTAGTTAAACGTCAAATATGAGCCATGATAGAGGCCATGTTATTAATGAACTGTACTCATTTTAATTATACAGTTAAAGCTGCAATATTTCATTTATAAAGATTTCATTTATCCTTTCAGTAACAACATTCAAAAGAATGAAATAATTATTAAACTGCAAGTTTCACCTTCAAAAAGCTTCAGAGAACATTTTATAAATACGTTTTCTATTCACTATTCATCAGTTTTTTAATCAGTTTTTTAATCAGTTTTTTAATTTTCACTATTTCAAAAAAAATGTATTTTAATTTTCATGCAGCAATTTATTGAACAAAAACATAAATCCATATTTGTTCTTTTATTTGAGGATTTAATTGAAGTCTCTCAAAAGCTCCAAACACAACTTTAATAACAAGTAATAAATACCGTCTCCATGGCGATAACACAATCAGTCAGTCATGTTATGATACATCAGGATGAGGTGCAGAATGTGCTACTCGTTAAAAAAAAAAAAAACACGTGTATCATTGGAATCATTCACAGGTCACAAAATAAACACTCTTAACACTTTGAAAAACAAAACATTAACAAAATGAGAAAATGATCTAAATATATACAAATAAAAATCTAAAATAAAAATAAATGACTCTGTTTTTTAAGGTGGTGGGGAGGAACTCTTGTGGCTAAAACAACAAACACTTTAAACATTTACCACACGTGACAAAACCTTCGACCTAAACGTAGCCAACACGGCATGCATCGCAAACTGTGCACACCATGTTGTCTGGCTCTGACTGTTCTCTTTTCTGTTTCTGTGCAGAGGACAGCAGGCGTGAGTACGAGCGAGACCCAAGCGGCACGCCCATACATGCCGACCCAGCTCACCAGCTCATGTCCCGGGTCCTCAGCCCCGCCTTGCCCGTCCCAGGAGGCCTCCACGCTGTCCCGCTCACCAGTGGCAGACCCAGCCCTCCCCACGACCTTCGTTCAGACCCCCACGGTCTACCCCCGGACACCCTCCACCACCACCCATACAAGTACCCCACCACCTATGAACACTACCTGGGAGCCAAGACCCGGCCGTCGCCCTACCCGTTACCCAGTATCAGAGGACACACGTACCACCACCACATGAACCCCGCCACAGCTAACATGTACTCAGCCACCAGTGGCCCCTCTAACTATGACTACGGGCCCAGATAATGGCGGCTCTCCACCAGGGATAACGGCACACAGCACTCTGGGAAATGAGGGCGGGCAGGAAAAGCAACACTGTCCTGTCTGTCTGTCGGCGGCTCACGCAACCCGCAGGGAGCGTTCATCAGGCTGAAACTTCTTTTTGCTGGATAAACCCTGCCATATTTATTTAAAGGAAACCTTTGCGTTAAGCACGCACGGCCACCTGCTCTGAGCCCTTAAAGAGGTCTCTTTGACCTTTGAACCCAAAAGGCGAAAGCTCCACACCAGGTCTTCCTTAACTGAGCGGTGCAGACAATGAGCCGGCAAACAGGAGACAGGAGGGACCTCTCCTTAACTCGGACTTTACCTTTGATCACAGACTGGAATTGAATTCTTTTATTCGTGTTGAATGCACTTTTTGATTTGCCTTGTTTTTAATGCTTTCAAAAAAGCCATACGTTATATAGTCCATCGACCTTCTAGGTAGAAGAGATGTTTGCATGTTGAGCTCATCGGAGAGAGGCTGTCGAAACACATCGAAATGTTTTTGTTTGAGAGAAGAAAAAAAAAAATACTAGATTTGATTTTGAAACGTTGTGAACATCCCGGGCCGCTCTGAGAAGTTTGTACCATGGCACTGACTTGCAGCAATTCAAAGTAAATAAATGAAGCAGACTGACTGTTCTGTATCTGTAAAATAAACATTAAATTCTTGTAATTCATAAAAAGAAAAAAGGTCTACGAGCAGATCTTCCGTTCCTAAGCTGTGTGTGCTGCTGCACTGCTGGAGGGGGGAGGGTTAAAAAAAAGCGTACCTCACTGATAGCATTGTTCAGGTTTCTCCGGCCGGATTTGCCCGGTTGAGTCGGGATGCGGTGTCGGCTGCTCCAGCACTCACTGGTGATCAGGACTTTGAGGCTGTCTAAACATTAGACCGCACTGAAGTTCAAATGTTGAGGTCTGCACCTGGTTCTGTAACACACACACACACACACACACACACACACACACACACACACACACACACACACACACACACACACACACACACACACGCACACGCACACACACACACACACGCACAAAAAAACGCTCTCATTGGCCAAACTCCCGACTTCTTCACACACTTTAGGGCACATTACAGACGGAGAGACTTCAGTGGATGATGAATAAAATCCAGATCAAAAGAGCACAAGAACATATTATTACAGGCAAAGATTAACATTAAAATAAAAAATAAATATAGGGGTGTGGGACTAATGGAAGTGTTAGTAAATGTAGTAATTAATATTAATCTTCATTCACAGATTTAACTCAGGGGTCTGTATTTAAGTGTTCTAGTTTCTGTTTGCAGAACATTTGTAGTCCGAGCGGAATTGGCCAATCACAAATCAGCAACGTTGGTGTATTTCTGCTGAATCCCTCTCTCTATGAACAGAGATCTGCATGCAAGTTCAGCTAACAATCCGTTTCAGATCACATACTTTGACTTGCGTGACAATTCAGGTCTTAAATTTCTACATTTAAATATTTAATAACGAATAATCGCGTCTTGAAAATTGCATTATTTTGCATTTAAAGATAAAAACTGTTAGGCTTTTATTTTGATTTTTTCTTAAGCTTAGAGTACTTTACTTGCTGTGTTCTTTTATTTTGAAACACAGTAAGGCCCTTCTGGTATAGAGTGAAGGTTAGGACATGAAGTTAAGCCCAGAAACAGGAAGTGGTTAGGGATCCCAAACTAATGTCAAACAGCTCAAAGGAACGGTAACAAAGGTCAATGTGTGATGTCATCAGGTGAACGGTAACAAAGGTCAATGTGTGATGTCATCAGGTGAACGGTAACAAAGGTCAATGTGTGATGTCATCAGGTGAACAGTAACAAAGGTCAATGTGTGATGTCATCAGGTGAACGGTAACAAAGGTCAATGTGTGATGTCATCAGGTGGATATGACTTTGGACTCGTCAGCTGAGCTGTCTGAGAGTTTGTTAAAGTGAAATGAGACATTCAAAGATGCAGCAGTGTCCTTCTTCTACATCACTGAGACTACAGGGAGACACTGAGGACCACTATCTACGGTGAGCCTGAAGGGACAAAATAACATGAGATTAATCAGGATTTAAAAAAAATGCAATGCATTAATTTAGGGCCTAATAAAAAAAAAATATATATGTGTGGGGGGGGGGGTTAAGTCTTGTATAAAGATTTTTAGTATTTAAAATGCCGCACAAATGATCTGACAATTAACGGGCATTTACTAAATATGTGTGTAAAAACACTTCATACAAACTGGAAGAAAAACACCACATCAGTTACATTTCCCTTCTCTCCTAAAGGAAATCATCGCTCATATTTAATGGGACAGTGTGATGATATTTTAAGGATGTCACGCGCTCCTATCCCCCCCTCTTTAAAGTCCTATGAGGAATGCTTTGTTGTCAAGGTTAATCTCGCTGGAAACCCTCTGTTTTGGGATTTGTGCGTGTCACCTCTCCACGGGAAACAGAGCCTAATGATTCATTTCAATAAAGTATTTTTTTGGCTCCTTGAAGCCCGCTGCCATGGAGCCGAGAGGAGGGGAAGAGGATGCCCGAGGGCGCGTGACCCCTGACTGTTTAATGGCTTGTAAAGGTGTCAAAGGTTAAATAATGTTTCCACTCATTTAAACGCCTTGACTAATTGGCTGTATCATTTTGTTGTGTTTGTGTGCGCGGTCACTAAAGCACTGAGGCTATATGGGAATTATTTCAAAGCCTATATGGACAATAATGACGTCTCGAAAAATTAAAAATTAAATAATCTGAGTAACCCTGAACCTTAAAGGTTAACAGTAACACTAGGTTTACAACCGTAGGAAACAGTTTTGATTGGTGGTAATTGCTCTACGCTACAGACAATTATTAATGTATTTATTTTAAGATAGGAAGAATGAATGCCTTTTTAAAAAGTACTAAGTCTTCATTTTAATTCCTTATTCGATATTTAGCCTATGATGAAGCGTTTTTTTTCTACTTCGTTTTTTTAAATTCAGCTAAATTGAGAATTATAAGAGTTTCTCTTTTTGTTTCTCATCCGGGTATCCCATTCAAATAGCTAATACAACCTGTTTCAGTGTTGTCTGGTCAGGAGGCCTCCTGGGGTGGACCGACGCCGGCCTGCAGGTGCTGAGGTCCCGGGGAGGACCACGAGACAGCGCCGGTGTTATGTCGAGAAACGCATACCTGCCAATTCCGCGTCCACCGCGCGGGACTGTTTTAAATCAGTATAGGCTACATCTTATTCCTGGGCTCAGAGCTGTGATGACAAAGTATGTGAAGTTCATACTTAATAAACGTGAAGTGTCCGTATTGTTCTGTGGACTCGGTAGAAGAAGCTTTTTCATTATCCTGCGTAAATATGAGCTGCACAGTGTTTCACTCTGAAGTGTCTGCAGAGGAAATCTAAGTGTGGATTAGAAATACTGCAGTGTATAGGCTAAACTGTCATTTATGCCATATTTTGCATTGTCCTGTGAGGTGCATTTCTCTGCATAAAACGGGTTTATGGTTTGTGACGTTTGTCCCCACTTCACGCCGATCGAGGCTCGTGGGGACTTTGGAAAGAGTATAGCACGCGGGAGGGGAGAGAGAGGTCGAAAGGTGAAATTGAGACTAATTATAGGTTTCTTCTAACCCAGAAGAAACATCAATTAGACTGCCCATGCGCGTCGTAAAGGCTGTTATCTGTATTATGAAGGATAATTTGACCTCTCTGACCGCAGTGGAAAAAAACTACCAATCTAGGTTACCACAGTTTGATGTGTTCACACTTAGGTAAAATGAAGTAGTAAAATAGTGAGTTTATCACCTCCATTTCACCCAGAGGAGACACTTAAAGGATGGCCAATTTAAAAAAGAGAGACAATATAACCTGTATAATCAGTGGTGTAGTGCAGGGTATACCCACTTATTTGTCAGTCTCATACCTACTTCTAAAGCCCCTCTGATTCACAATATTCAGCAGTCTATTTGTTTGCTTGAATTTCCCTCGGGATCAATAAAGTATCTATCTATCTATCTATCTATCTTTCCCCAGGATGGTAAAGGGTTGTTTGCCAGTTAAAATGATAAAACCTGCTCTTCTTTTGTAGTAAATGTTAATTTCAGAACAATCCCTTCTCCCTTAAGTCAAGCAGAGGAAGTTGAGTGTTTATGTGTAAATACAAAAGGCCTTTTTAAAGTGAATTAAATATGCAAGAGGAGTCTTACATGTCACTGTTTACACCAGAGGCCGTTTATCCTCTGCTGGACGGGACACTTAGAAAACATATTTGGGAAAAATGAAGAGTTTACCCCCTTCTTCGGGCACCACTACACCTCTGTATATAATCTATATATGAAGCACAGTCAGCACAGTGAGGTCGTAATAAATCAGAGGAGGTCAAGCTCTGCCATGAACGTGACACTTCAGTGACACTCTGATGAGTACACTGTGCCGTATGTGTCACTGAAAGAATTCATAACAATACGAGAAAACATCATTTCAAGGTGTTTTATTTAGAACAACAATCAAACAAAGATGTGTTTCAGTTTATGGAGTAAAAGTTTGGAATAGTCAAGAGAGCGCCGTACATTGTAAACACTCGACAATGTAAAAGTCTTTATGTGAAGAACAGATTCGCTCAGTATGAGTCAGAAGAGTTATGTTTGAGTTGATTGATTCCTAAAGTTGACCTGAATGCAGGGCCGGCCCGGGCATAGGCAGTATACTCACAAGCTAGGGGGCCCGGCCGTCCATAGGGGGCGTCCTGGCACCCGAAATGAGTGAGGTAGAAAAGTTGAAGATAAGAAGAAGAAAGAGAAGGAAACACGTGTTAAACTTTCACTTGATGTTATTTTATCTAATGTTCATGCTATTATTCAGTAACATAACAAATGAAGCCTCTTTTCTTGCTCCCTGCTCGACCTGACGCATCACAACACCGCTGCTCGTTACCGGCTCAGTGTGGGGGAGGAGGGCGGACACTGACCGTATACCGATAAATATCAGGTTTAAATAAAGAAGAGCTGTAAAAGTGGTTTCTTTAAGTGTATGAATATTGTGATTGGTTGCAGTACAAGAGGCACCAGCTCAAATCTGGCCGAGGGCACCAAGTGGGTCTGCGTGAAAGATTAGTTTCTCTGTCCTCTGTTGGATTGTACTCACACTTGGATTATGCAAAGGTGAATGTATTTAAGTACGTGTTTTGGCCACAGTACATTACTGTATTGTAAAAAAAGCAAGAAAAAAAGCACATTTCTATTTATTAATTTATTTCTCTTGTACAAAGGGTTTATAGGTTTTTCTTCCTCGGTCTTTGTAAAGGCTAAAAAAAGAAAAGAAAGTATTCCTCCACATTGTGCTGCTTCAAAAGAACGAAATCAGATAAATGAAATGATCAGAAGAAATCTCCTCTTGATCAAGAACATGGCTTTAGTATTTGTTCAAGGTGGAATTTATTATCATCGTTATCTTTGTTAAGATTAATTTTTGGTCTTTTTTGTGTCTTTACTGTAGAGATAGGACCGTGGATAGAGTCAGAACTCAGGGAGAGAGAGAGAGAGAGAGGAATGACATGCGGGAAGGGAGCCACAGGTCGGATTTGAACCCAGGCCGCCCTCTTGGAGGTCTATAGCCTCTGTACATGGGGAGCACACAAACCACTGATCCACCAGTGCCCCTTATATTTATTATCAATAAATGACAGGTATACTGCATCCTTTTTAATGACTATACGGATGAATTGTGATGAATTACTTACAGAATAACTTTAAATACTGAAGTGTTTGTTCATGTCTCCATCTTTAGAAAGAACACCAAACAATATCTATAAATGAAACGCTCTCCTGTCGTATATCACACCTGTGCAGAATGACTCGGTCCTCGTAGACATGACATCGAGGTCTTATCTGCTCTTATTCTGTAGCTCTGCTGTGAGGGGACTCGGAGCAACGGAGGAGTTTGTCTCTTTAACACGTTTAACGTCCTCTGAGGAACAGATCTGCTGAATTAAGCTCATGAGAGGACAAAGTTTAAAAGGCAGAGAGGAGATATTTTAATCACACTACAAAGACAAAGACCACACACCAGTACAACACAAACACAACACATGCACTACAGGTACCAAATGAGATCACAGATGAAGTGAACACACTGCAAGTCATCATCACTTCACAAAGTTGTTCTGCCTTCTACTTACAAGGTTTAAACACATGTGTTCATTCCATATTTGAGCTGATTGAATTATATTCCTCTTATTTATATATTCTCAGAGTATCCAGGGTATGTAGGAGACATTTTTAACTCTATGCAAACTGAAAAAGTGATTTTTATCTTCAAGAGGCGAATCAGAGAAACTGCGCCTACTGCAGGAAGTAAAATGCATTACACCTCAAAACTCAGTGAATCAGCATGCTGCCTGTTTTGGATCCTTCACGTCACATCTGAACACTTCAAGATTATAGACTTGTGTAAATCAGTGTACTTCTAGTGATGAAAGATACAACAGAAAACTCAATGTCCAAAACAAAAAACACCAACCAGATACCCTTATTCATTGCACATGTATATCCAGCGTATTCTTCATATGTATATATATATATATATATACATGTGTATTTGTATTCATATGTGCTTGTAGATATTTGATTCTATTTTTATTTTCTTGTTTTATTTTGCTTGGCACATCTTTGTTCCAGGCCTCATCGTGTCCATCAGGTGGTTCATCTTTCTGATGTGTGTGTGTTGGTTGTCCTCGTTGAGTGTTGTATTGTCTTTGTCTCTCCTGTTACTTGAATGTCTTTGTTTCGTTTCTTGTTTTCATGTTTTTGTCGTGTGTCTAGGACCCCCTCAGAAACGACGTGGTTCATCTCAAGCTGTTTATTCTAATAAATACATCAATGAGTTCTGATTTCATTTTGACGTTCTGTTTTCTATTTCAGGTCATTTTTTATTCTTTTTTAATCTTTTCAGTTTTTAAAAATGCTTTGTTTTTAGTTAAGTTTTTATTTTACTTTTGTTGTCTCTGAATCGTGAATGTTTCAGGAAAAGATAACAAGCGACATCTTTAAAAACACTCTTTAAAATGTTTTATAAGAAGTGTGAACTTCTGCGGTCAGAAAGCTCATTCCAATATAAGCTGACGTGCCTGAGACTAACCGTTAGGAAAGGTTACTCAGTTTGTGTCAAAGACAAAAAAGTGTGCACGCCCAATGTGCTCGATGTGTGAAGGCTGGGGTTCAAGTCCGGCCTGTGGCTCCCCTCCAGCATGTCATTCCCCTCCCTCTCTCTCTCTCTGGTTTCTGACTCTATCACCGTCCTTATACGATAACGGCACAAAATAAACCTAAAAAATAAGAATAAATAAGGGTTAAAAGATGACTGACACTTCTTCGTGGATGTTCTGTCTCTACTAAAGAATCGATAATGTTTCGATTTAAACATGTTCAGTTATGATTACTGTGCTCACTACAAACTGTGGACGATTCAAGCAGAGCACAGAGACAACTTCAGACCTTCACCTTAAGAGTGTCACTATGTGAGACACAAAGTGAGGACAATATCTCAAAGTAAGGTTCAGTTAGTTATGAATCTGGTAAAGCCTCGTTTTTTATTTGAGTTTCAGTCAATGACAATGATTTTTACATTTGAGTTTTTGTTATTTTGTTAGTGTTCATTAATGATAAAAACCTCATGCACCAAAACAGTCTCCGTTATCTGTCTCAATATTACAACGTAAGCTTCATTTGACAGACATAGGTAAAAACAACAACCTGCATCCATCCAATCACGTTAAAGAGCAGGTCATGTGTCCAGATGTGTCAGGCTGCAGGAGACAGGGTGCAGAGAACAAGTATGAAGAGGTAGAGGACGGATGAGAGTACAACACAAAGGCATCATTTGGCACTCAGCTGCATCTGGAATATGTCGTGACCGGCCAATCAGGGTCTCCTATCTCTCCCTCCACCTCTGTGGGCGTTTCGATTTAGAGGCCTCAGCTGTTTGCTGGATCTGAGGAAAGTTATTAAAAATACATTTCAGGTAAACCAACCAAAGTCCTCCACCTAAACAGCTGAACCCCCACCCCCCACATGCTGACCTCTCAAACTAAAAGACAAGGGGAGCCAAGGTTCATGAAGTGCATTTTACCTGGGACATAAAGATGCATCATCGACACTGGGCGAGAAGCTTCGTACATTTGTGAAGAAGATTCACGAAACCCGAAGTGAAACTTTGTAAAAAGGGGATCATTTTCTTCATATTATAAAAATGATCTCAATAATCAGGCTCAGTGTGGAGTCTAAGGCTTAGCAAGTGTCTGCATCAACAAAAAAAACAATGCATTATGTCCTCTCCCTAAGCCAGGCTGACCTTTGACCCCCAGGCCGAGGAAGACACACGTTAGGCGATAAGTGAAGCACAGGCTCTATTGTGCCTGTCCATTTATTGACTTCCTAAATGATCCATTATGAAGTGATTTACGAGGTCCACGGCCTCCCCACCACGCACTTCTGAAGGCCGGTGGGGTTGCCGTCTGGTCCGCTCAGCACACATCTGCACCGATGGAGCCGGCGTTTGATTTATCAGAGAACGGACGGAAGCTGGCCCTCGCCGCCTTTAGTGTTTGTTCAAAGTCAACAGCGGAGTTCGGAAGCTGTTATGAATGCAGCTCGTCACCAGTGGGGTCAGGGACAAAAGGGATGGATGGCGCTCTGCGGGGAACAAGTGAAACATATTAGAGGCAGACACTAAAAGAGAATTTAAAAAATAGTATTCCATGTTTGTTAAAATGATGACAAACAATTTCTGAAAGTTGAAGAACAAGACTCAATAACATGACATGAAAAAAACAAACAACCCTGCAGTGACACACTTTTTTTTTCCGCACAAGCACCACACGGAAGCTTGTCGTGCAAATGACCTCGTCTTTCCTCTGCTCACTAATGATTGGTGGCCGCGGTGCGAGTCTGGCTCTTTGATTTCTCAGGCCTTTCCTGTACAGCATGATGAGCTCCTCTACTCGGGGTCATCCCAGGAGACACAGTCTTTATGAAGCAGAACATGGAGCGTTTGAAGCCTTTGGCCCCCCCCGGCCCCCCTCCTGGAACAAACGGGCTCCCATGCTGCTCGTTGCCTGACACAGATATTAATAGAGACAGTGGAGAGAAAAAACAACACCTCTGGATTCTCTCTCTCTTTTCTCACAAACAAGACCCCATCTGTATTTGGGATGTATGTAAGGGGAATGTAGACAGTAACAATCGCCCGACAGAGGACATTAAAACATTTTATTTCAGATTCTGGGGCGGCTGTGGCTCAGTTGGTAGAGTCATCGTCTCTCAACAGGAAGGTCAGGGGTTCGATCCCCAGCGCCTGCAGCTACATGTCCGATGTGTCCTTGGGCAACACACTTAACCCTGAATTGCTCCCGCTGTTTCGTCAGCGGTGTATGAATGTGAATGAATGTGATTAGTTCTTTCTGATGGTCTCAGCAGCCTCTACCATCAGTGTGTGAATGTGTAGGTGTGACCTGCGGTGTAAAGAGCTTTGAGTAGTCAGAAGACTAGAAAAGAAATATACAAGCTCAAGACCATTTTCTTATTTTAAATAGTGCTGATCTTATTCATTAAAAGGTAAGACAAAGAGAAACAATACTGCTGACGAAGGTGAGCATCTACCACTCAGCCCCTCCACTAAACCAACATCTGTCTCTCTCTCTCTGTTCTTTATTCCCCCGCTCTGATTAACCTTGTTTGACAAATACAGCTCACAGGTCAGCCTCTGTGTGTTGAGCTTAGAGCTGCTAAAATAACAACACAAGATTACATAGTTGTTCAGGTGCGTCGTATAGGCTTCAAATTCAAATGCACTGGAGCAAATCTCCTATCGGATGAGTCAACACAATCACATAGCTGCATGGAGCAATCACAAAAGAGCTGGGCAAACAGCTGGCTGAAAGGTCAACACGGGCCTCATTAACTAGTGGTACTATGTCCAAGATATTCTGGCTGGCTTCACATTAGAGGTAGGACCGTGTCTGCCTGTTTGACTGACAGAAATAAACACACATGATGTTAAAATGAAAGCCTTTGTCTGAACTTTCTCTTCATTCTTATGGTCATGTGTTCATTCATGTTTACTGACATCCTGCAGTTAAAGCTTCTAATGGCTGCCATCCGGACTACTCTCAGTCCTTCTGGTCGATAGATTCATTCATAATAAATACTTGCTGCTAAAGCTGGGCACTCAATCTACGATTTCAGTACGACTGAGACGCCATTTTTGAGTCCCACAAGTTATTTTGAAGTTAGGCCAAATTTCAGTCCGATCATGTGTCGTTTGTCGTGCAGTGTACACTGAGGCAGGACGGCTGATCACGGCCCGATCAGCTCCTCTAGACCAGCGCTTCTCAACTAGTCGAGCCTCAGGACCCACAAAGACCTCCTGAATAAGAAATCACGACTCAAATCTTCGGAAACTTTCTCAACCACTCAGTTTAATTTCATGAATGATGGAGCACTTTGGACCTCAGATGGAAGAACATGACAGAAAAAAACGTTTTATAAAAATCACATCATAGACCTTTTGCAACATTTATTTCCCCCAGGCACACGTTAACAACCCACCTGTTGAGAAACACTGCTCTAGACGACCAGTAAGATGATTTTCTGACATGTTTGATGTTTTGGTCATGCACATTTCACACGCTTTGCACAGTGAGAGCAGATCCACGAGCAGATTCCCCGACTCTTTTCACCGATTGTCCCTGCACTGAATTACAGATAGCGTCCAAAATCACCGTGGCAACAGCAGGCGTGTCTGTTAAATCTGTCTTCCCCCTCTGATGAAAGAAACGTTGGCAGGAAATATCTGCGGACCTCCAGCCAACATGGAATATTTGTTATGATTTAGCTTGTGTTTATCAGCGATGTCGAGTGTGTGACAGAGAGAGGGAGGGAGAGAGAGAGTGTTTTTGCTCGTGTGTTTTTGAGCCATGAATATGACTCCATTCTGATTTCACTCGTGTCGTGTTGTGCTCTCAGGTCGTGCCTGACAATCGGGTCGTCCAGTTTGAGTTCATAAATCGTGAGCGTTGCATCGTAAACGATTCAGTCGGACAGTCTGACACCAAGTTTATGGTCGTACAGAAAAAGCTTTTACCCCAACCAAAGAGTCTGTCTGACTTTATCAGATTCTAAAAGTGGACGTTGCTGGAAGAAGCATCAAATGTTTGTCTTGAGGAATAAAAACTTCCAATGATTCCAACATTTATCGACTTCTTCAAAAGTTAAAGATCAGATTTGAAGTATGAACAGAATAAAATCAGGTATGGTTGATTTCTAACAGTCGGCCATCTTCATTCATCTTCAACAGGTTTCTGTGTTGTTTAATGTCTTGGTCACATTACGTTTTTATAAACCTCCTTTTTTCACATGTTCTGCTTTTGTTTGTCTGTATATGAATTACTAGTTTAACATTTGTATGTGTTCATTTCCTGTTTTCTTGAATGTTGTGATGTTTTAACATTACTGAGGTTGAAGCTTCAAATAAGCTCTCTGAGAGGGGCGGCTGTGCCTAAGTGGTAGAGTTGGTCGTCTCGGTATTGGTTGGGGGTTCGATCCCCAGCTCCTGCAGCCTCATGTCTGACGTGTCCTCAGGCAAGACACTTAACCCCAAGGTGCTCCTGCTGCTTCATCAACGATGTGTGAATGTGTATGAATGTGTCGGTGTGACCTGCGGTGTAAAAACACTTTGAGTAGTCATTTTCTGCCTCTTCCTGCACGATATGTTTCCCTCTATCTTCGTTATTTTTTACATTTTTCTTTCATAAATTGTCTAAACCAAACTCAAACTTGTGTGGAATAAACTCGAATGTCAGGAACCTTCGGCTGTAGTCACAATTTAGTTTTATAAACTCGTCAGTTCTCATAATGTCTGTAGATCCACACGTCAGGAAACTTGAGCTCCCTCTCTGAGCTAACAGTTTTAGGAACATAAACAAAATGACGGTACTGTGTATGTCTTTCACTTCAGAGCAGAGTATACACAGTCCACATGTGCAGATATTAAACTGTTGCTTTGCCCTAATATTAAAATATTAAATCGTTGGCCAATGAGGACAGTGAGCTCACACCAACACGTACAGACGAGGGTTGAGGAAGTATTGATTAAGAGTTTATAAACCCTCGCGGAGCTCCGAGGCTCAGCCAGTGTCAGCTCCCTCGTTGTAGATGGACCACAGGCTGATCCTCTGGTCCTTGGATCCAGCAGCCAGCAGTCTTTGTCTGGGGTCCTGGTGGTCAGAGAAGGTCACACTTAGCACCATGTCGGTGTGGTACTGAAGCACCGCCAACGGTTTCAGCTTCTTCCACCCAAACACCCGCACGCGATGGTCCCAGCCTGCTGACGCCAGGAGTTTCCCATCCCCCCTGATACACAGCTGGGAAACCCCGGCGTTCACCAGCGTCACATTATCCTGGAGCTGTAAAAACACAAAGAGGAAGAGGATCTGAGCCATTTATCACACATGCACACCTTAACATGTATCACCAGAGGCCGATAGTACTTCTTTCACTGTGGTGACTGTCAAAGGAATTTATAACCCAGTAAGCGTGTTGTTCATGCAAATAAGGAGACAAAAATAACCGAGACAAAACAATGAGGTCAATTAGTCGATGAATCAAAGCTGTCGAGAAACGTGAGTCCAAAACAAACACAGACAGTCAGACGATCAGCTGATCTGATGACTGAGGTGTAAGCTGGATGTCTGTTGAACCTGGCTGGAGACTCCTGGGACTCAATCATCGACCATAAAACATTATGGCACGCGGGCTGCTAGCACATCTCTCTGCATCCCACTATTTGGTTTGGAGTTAGGGGGGGGCTATTCTGCAAGCACCACTGACTTGAGTTACCTTTGTCACAGTTTGCAAGACCATCTCGCTGAAATACGTGTTTGCAGAGGCCTTGTTGCTTTAAGCGCCTCTGATGAATTACAGTCAGACTGAAAGGTCCGGTCAGCAGGAGAAGAGACCCGATAAATACGCTGTTGTAGCGTCTGCCTGCTAAAGATTAGCCACAGCTCCCTCTCCCTGTGATCTACAGTGTCCCAAGGACGGTATCAATCTCTCTAAAGGGGCAACATTCTGACATATTATAATGAATGGCCGCTAAGATCGCTATCTAAGGGGCCTGCTGTGTGAGGGCATTCCTGGGGAGCGAACGTGCTCTTCCAGCGGGGTAGGGATCTCTGCTGGACCTGTAGACGGGATGAAAACATCTGGATATGTGGGCAGAAATCAAACTGGACGGCGGAAAATTGACTTCATAAGTTGTGTCCTGAGAGAGTAATGGTCTTGGACGAGAGGAGAGGGTGGAGAATTTATCTGCATGCTCCTGTTCCGGGCAGGAACCGTCCACAGGCTGCATGTGGAAGATATAAGCCAGGTACTCCCGGGCCGAGTGGATGAAGTGGAATGTACGGCAGAGAGGGAGCGGGGAGGAATGTCACCGATCAAAACAGAGAGAGGAAGCTATGGTCAGAACAAGCAGCAACGCAGTGATGTCATTATTTCTGCATCAAACCATCATCGCTGGTGTCACCAGAGTGAAGCCGTTTAGACCAAACAAGTCGATACTCAGATACAAAGAAACGCTGGGGGTGAAAGCTTGTTTGGAGCTTTGTTATTACCTCAAGAAGTTGGTATGCCCCTTCCTCGCCACATCTGGTTTGCATTAGCGGCCTGATAATGATGGGTTTAAGTGTCTGTTTTTGTTTGTTTTGCTTCCCATAGTGTGTGTCAGGAAAAGGTATTTGTTTCATTAAAGGGTCAATTGTGAGCAGCAAGCGGCTAATGATGAAGTAATGGTCATTCAACACGGCCTGGCCCACTAATTGTTTTTACTTTGTGCAGAGAAAGTGCTCGTCCTGCTCTGTGACGTAAATGAATGGTGCTAACGTGAAGCACTGCTGCTTCCTGAGTGAAGTCTGCAATGGTTCTTTAGGATAGTGACGCTGAGAATAAAGGCTTATTAACCCATCACAATGAAACGAGTCATTGCAAACTGTTTTACTGATTTATATTTGAAGACAAATGAAATTCAAATCAATTCAAATAACTTTATTTATCCGTTACGAACTCCAGTTGTGAAAAAAACGAATGATGCATGACAGATTAGCAGTAAATAATGCTAACAATCGTAGGCTTAAAAAAAGAAGAGACGCCATTCCAGCGCCATCATCAGGACCTAACAGGAAACTAGCAGCACATCATCTCTGCTGAATTACTGTTTGATTGTAAACTGAATGTCTTTGGAGTTTGGATTATGAGACGGACAAAACGATTGGAAACATCTTCTAGAATAGAAAGAAGATTAGACACTGATTGAAATCTATAAACAAGTTGTTCATCAGTCAGTGATTGTATCTCTCGTGTGTTTTGATTGAGGAAATAAAATGTATTTCTCTGGAAACGTTCTTAAATATCAGAGTTACAACGATGTGATAAATATTAGAGGTCACTAATGAAAAATAAAGATGAAAAAGTTTGAGAACCGATAAATTATTAAAGCCATGTACGGTCGTTTTACTGAAGTAATAGTTTGAGATCTTAGCCATATTCAGAAGCCGTGATATTTACATCACGTGACGTTTCACCTTCCATCTGAAAGTCGCAGAGGTGTAATAAGAGGACAAAGTGATCCCCCCCTCTGAGCTGTGTTTGGAGGTAGTAACAGAGGCGGTTTCAGAAGAGCCAGCGAGAGGAGTGCAGCGCTGTGTGTGTGTGTGTTAGTGTGTGTGTGTGTGTGAGGTTCCAGCTGTGCCACAACACATTAATTCACTCAATGTGAATTCCCAGACTGGGACACCAATATTACACCGTCTCAGAATCAATATGAATGTGCAAAGACGTGATGACGGCTGAGCTTAGTTACACACTTTTGTGGCTTTGCAGTCTGAAAAGGGCTTTTGTAACCAGGGTATCTGTTTCACAGTTTGCAGTGTTTTTGCTAAGCTAAGCTAAGCTAAGCTAAGCTAAGCTAAGCTGAATGTATTCTATTTTAAGACAGGAATAGGTAAATCTTTAAAATATCATTTTTTTAAATGTGTATTCAGTGTAAGTAAAATGATTTGAAGTTGGGGAGACTAAACCATAAAAAGGGGAAATTAGAATGATTAATAATAATACAAATCAAACTAGTCCAGCCCGTGAAGTTGTGTTGCTAACTCGTCTTTGTGCTTAACTAAAAGGAAATCTCGACATTTTGCTGTCACTGTTAACTCCGTGTTCTCAGCAGCAGGATTGTTGTTCTTGCTGAATGAATGTACGGAAAACTCTGCCGACTCCTGCCGCAGCCATTAAGCAGATCTCTCCATCTGTAATGAAATCCATTAGCTCTAACAGGGGAGTCGTGGCCTCTTTCAGCTGACACCCCATTCGTCTTATTCTTCCCCCTGCTTCCTTACTATCTGATCATAGAAAGAATCCATCTTTGGGATCATCATTTCTTTGTCTGAAAACATCTTACCCTGCCTGTGTTGCAGCCTGCACACACACAGCTTTTCTAAACGCCAGCTCTCTCTCGGCTGTCAGGAGGCGATCGGCTCTGCTCAGCAGCTCGGCCCACTAGACTTTCTGTGGCCTACGACTGAGCCAACACAAACTCACACTTCAGGATCCTTCTTTGTAGCATCTCACCGACAGAGACACCTTAGCAGATCTCACTCAAGACTTGCTCCCCCTCTCACTCTTGGCACGGATGTTGGCGTTCACGCTCGCCTACTGAAACTTCCCATCATCGCTCACTCACTCGAGCCTAGCGGCTGGGAGGCTTTTTCACAGGTATTTTTGACACACCCTGTCCCTGAATCACACTCGGCGGCGGGGAGATTACAGCCTTTTGTCACCTCGCCTGTCAGAGAGCTCGGCTGCGGCTGACAGGAGATGGATGTGTCAAACAGGTGAGCAGTCCCATTCAGAAAAAAGTTAGCAGAAGAGGGGGTGGGGTGGGGGCTGCTCAGAAAAAAGAGCTATAATTTTTATGACAGAAAGCTCATACACGCATCAGCCGCAACGCAGACTTGACCCGTCCTGACCCTTTGGGTCAGAACAGCATCCACAAGACGCCTCAAAGGTGACTATGGGGGGTGGGTTCCACCTGTACACACCTGTCATCTGGAATAGCTTGCTGTCAGCCATGCTCGATTTACACTTCTAATCTTCCTCCTTCTATAGGTGTTTTCTCCTTCTCCAATCTGCGACCTCTACCTCTGTCTTTGTCCTGGATGAACCTGTCACTGCTCTTGTCAATAGGTTTGAGCGGCCGCCTTAAATATATGTCCATCTGGCTTAACAGCTTGTAAACCCCAACACCCACGCCCTCACCCGGACACATTCCTGAAAATGTGCGCTTGAAGGAAAGGAGGAGGGGGGGGAAACAGGCCGTAGATGATGCCTCATTACTATGAAAATGTATCAGGGCAGCCAGGTCAAACAGCAGATAAAGGCCTCTGGGAGCCATGTGTAAGACATTAACCTCCATTCCTGAGGCTATCTGTCTTTATCTGGCCTTGATAAGCTCACTTCACAGCCTTTCAGCTTCACTAAATCATAACTGCGCTGTGTTGTGTCACATTCAGTTTCCCCTCCATTTCACAACAAGCATCTATCTTCCCTGCCAGCCGGTTCCACGACACTGGAGTGTATCGCTCTGTGGGCAGGGGGATGCTGAGGCACTTACAGCCTTTATTTCTGCCTCCCACTGTGAACTACTGTTCCCTTTACTGCAGATGTGTTTTTTGTTTAGTTAAGGGGCCTCAAAGGTTTTGATATTTTTATTACCTCTCACGGGTCGTCCGTCAGGAATCGGGGCCCGGGTCTGCCACCCGGCAGGTCCTCCCGCCTCCTAACTGCTGCCACACAAAAATACTTTTGTGGGAAGAACTGAGGATAGCTGTCTGGACGTCACACTGAGCTGCACTCCGGGATAATTTAAAAGCCCCTGTTGGATCCTTTCCCTCTCCCTGTGCTTTTTCCCTGTCATCCTCATCCTGGATTACACGCTGAATCAATATTGTGTTGCTCGAGAAAAATAAACCAAATATTCACTCGTTCCTGTTTTTAGTACACTGAACGTATTGTTTTGGTAGACGCATTTTCAGGGAGAGAAAATAGGCTTTTGCAAATATTTCTAATTCAAGCATTCATTTGTAAAGAGCCCTGGAAAGAATAATACCCCTCGAACGTGCAGCAGTGTGCTGTATCTGCCTCACGTTCCTTTCTGCTCCGATTCACCGGGGGTTCTCTGCAGAATGGGAGATTTCCCTTTCGCTCATGAAACCTGGAGAAAATAGAGCTTTAAATGAGGCGCTAAGTCTCTGATGCATTGGCTGTTATGTTAAATGAATTATGCTGGTCCGACAGAACCCATTTCGATTAGGTAAGACCAGAAGGTGAGTCTGTGTCTGTGGGGGAGGTAAGACTGTAGTCAGGGACTTTGAGGCACACAGAGCAGAGAACATCACTATATTCCAGATTTGAGGTTATTTATATTGTAGTTTTAGTGATTTTTACACGTCTTCCTGTAACTAATGTATCTCCTGATGCCTTGTGTGAAGCCCTTTGAATGACCTCGTTGCTGAAATGTGGTGTAGAACTAAAAACCAGCCGTGCTGCAGAGCTGTTGATCTCTTATTGGTGGCAGAAGATGATCTAGTGTCACTTTTAAAGCACAGTTTGGATCAACTACAACATGTATGTGTGTGTAAGTTGCTGTGTTTTCATGGGTTGTTGCGTCTCATTAGTGTCCTGATCGTTGGAGCAGTTTTCTAAACTTCTAACATCGGTATTTAATCTTTCTGCTCTTTTCTACACAATCAAAAGAGAAATGACATCCCAGTGGATTTTCTTAATGTAGAACTATATACAGTGTGTTGTCCAGGCCCAACGTGTGACTCTGAGTCAGTGTTTGTCTGTGGGTGGCTTTAAGTCTGGAGTGACAGCTCGGGTCCGGCCCTTGGCCCCTGGCCCTGCCAACGCTGTGTAACCAGCAGCTGATTTATGGCCCCTGGAGCCCTGCGGAGCCTCTTCCTCTTTGGCCCCTGATGTTTTCTGAGAGAGTCTGGAGAAAGGCAACACTTCTCTCCTTACATCTCCACCACTACCTTTTGATTAGATTTAATGGCTTTAGCTCTCTCTCTTTGCAACAATGAGTAAACAGTAGACACACGGCCTCGACCAGGCGCACTAACCACTAGGCCACGGGCGCCCTCACCTATAGAAACCTATAATGAAATGATTATGTAAACTGTTTACAAGTTTCTAATAAGTTACAAGGGCCTCAATGCTAAGTGCTAAATCGCTAACAGTATCATATAAACGGTAAAAAGCTAAATGAATGAATCTATTTTAAATGTCTCGCTTCAGCCAGTCAAAGGTCTCTGTAGCAAAGCCCCGCCCCCAAACATTTCACATAACTGACCGTGGACTGATGGCCTCCCTAAATAGAAGTGTTTCCTAAGAATCAGTTTACAGTCTTTTCAAATGAACACATGACACTTAATGGATGGTGTGGATTGTATGGAGACGTGTGTTAATCTGACGGGGCGGTGGGCGTCTATCAGACTGAGAAGTCTGGAAACTACTGAACCACACAAACACCCCCGCCCCCCTCTGTAAGTCTGCATGTGCTCTGCTGACCTGCAGGTTGTTCTGTCTGTCCAGCATCCAGGAGGAGAGGGTCTTCTCAGAGGAGCCTGATATGCCCCTCAGACGCTCGGGGTCAAAAGTCAGACACATGACAGGCTCAGGGTGGGCTTTGGCTTGGCTCAGCTTGGACCTCTGGGTAACGTCCCACAGCAACAGGGAACCATCCTCGTATCCAGCAAGCAGGAGAGGTCCGGGCCCCGAGTCTGGCTGGAAGTGAGGGGGAGATGATAAGAGAGAGGAGGAGGTAAGATGAGAGCTGTGTAGTTTAAAACCACAGAAGAAACCGCCGCACGGTGCTGGAAGCCGAGCGGAGCAGAGGTTATCATCCTGGAAGCTCCCGCTGACACTCGGAAAGACGCTGTGGGCTCAACTCGTCAGCCTGCTGCTCTCTCTCTCTGTTTGCAGCACACCATTACACCACTCCTCACTTTACTCCTCATCTGTATTACTGAGCATGCACAGAGCTCGCTGCAGGCATTCAGACGTGGAGTAACCCGCTGCTCATCTCACCGCCTGGATCTTTTCAAATAATTAGAACATGCAAAATGTTACATTTATTCTCATTTATATTAATGAGACTTTGATTTGAAATAACCATATTTATCACCTTTTACAGTTTTTCTCATAGTCTATTTTTTTTAACCTATATTTTGGGCTTTGAGCTTTTTACTTATTGACAGGACAGTGGATAGAGCAGGAAACCAGGGAGAGAGAGAGAGAGAGAGAGAGAGAATGAGGAACGACATGCGGAGAAGGAGCCACGGGCAGGACATGAACCTGGGACGCCCGCTTGGAGGTCTTTATCTCTGTACATGGGGCGCGACTTTGCAGCTAGGCCATCTGCACCCCTACTTTTCTATATTTAAATAAAATAATATTTTCATGTATCAGTCTTGTCGTTTAGTTATAACATGTTAAATTGTGGCGCTGATTGAGCTCTGTAGGTACAGCAGGCGACACATAAACAGAGACTTCAGTCCTCGCCACACTGACGCTCTTTGGTGTGTATCGTCCCCCACACTCCCTCTCCTGATAGAAAATGCTAATCACAATTTTTCTGTCTTCTTCTTTTTCTCCAAAATCTAAATGGTAGAAAGTTGAAATCCTCACATAAAGAACCTGAAACCAGAGAAGTCTGACATTATTTAGTTATTATTGAATCTTGAAGTCAAAAAGTAATCAGCTAACCGTTGCAGCTCTACCGCCTGACAGACGCTCACATACTCCAACTGAAACACACTTTTTCTGTCTCTGCCTTTTCTCAAACGATGTCACAGATTCAGTCACAAAGTTTAAAAAAAGATGAAACCATCTGAGGAAATCTTCCAAATCAAATGAAATCAAACCCGGTGCATAAAACAAAAACACACAACAACAACAGTACGTCTGTAAAACACAACGACCGACCTCTACCAAGCACAATCATTTCTACAGCCTTACAACTGCTACAGATGACGGATTCTCTTTGTTCCTTTTTCAGAGCACATGAGTTATTAATTCCTGTCAGGACCTAAAGACAATTTCAACCAAAATCTTAAAAAGTGGATCTGTAGAAAATTACCAACCCTGCCTTTGACATCTCATATACTATTAAGAAGAGTGAGCAAGGGGCGCCGGTAGCCGAGTGGTTAGTGCGCGTCCCACATGTACGGAGGCCAAAGTCCTCCAAGAAGGCGGCCCGGGTTTGAATCCAACCTGTGGCTCCTTTCCTGCATGTCTGTCCCCACTCTCTCTCTCTCCCCAATTTCCAACTCTATCCACTGTCCTTTCTCTAAATAAATAAAAAGCCCAAAAATAAACTTGAAAAAAAAAAAGAACGAGCAAGTTCAATGAAAGACTTTTACTAACACAATTTTTGAGTTGTTTTTTTTAGGGTTGCAAAATATCAATTTTATCGTTATCGGCAAAATCCCCCTAAAATCGCACACTCCCGGTCTCTATTGGAGGCTCCTTTGCATTTCTTATTTTAAGAGTTTCTGGATCAAAAACATGGAGGAAAAGCAGCAAAACACCAAAAACATTAAGATTAATATCTGTCCTAAAAGACAGAATAATGCCAGAATGATTACCAGCGTGGGAAAAAAAGGTTCAAGATGAATAATCTTTCTGGTGTAAATTTACAGTTTTAAAGTTTTCCAGTCGTTGTTGGGAACAAGTCTTTTTTTGGAAATACTAAAAGGCCGTCTTCTCAAGACGCTGGTCCCAAATAAAGGCAGGTCATCTCATAAAGACCGAAGGAAACTAAAGTTTTACAGTAAGTGCCGTTCTCCTTCACATCCAAATGTGCCATTTGAAACTTTTCCACTGTCCGCTGGAAGAAGACACGAGAGTTCAGAGGACCTGTGTGCATACTCAGCTCGGTCTCGTTTCTTTAAAACACCAGCAGGCCCTCAGCTAGAGCGCCATGCCCTGCAGAAAGAAGGAGGGAAATTAATCTTTTCCATATGTGCAAAGAGGGGCCTCGTCTGTGACTTCTTCCATCCATCTTCAAGTCCTCTTCTCACTTAGCGCTCGATGTTTCTCTTCTCCCAGGTTTAAACAAATTATAGACAGAGTCGTGTATTCCTTCCAAACACATCAGCCAGGACGAACACTGCGGGATTATGAAAACAAATAAAAACAAGTGAAAATCAGTGGCCTCTGCTCGCCGGCAGGGGCCCGGCAAAGCGTTCCAGGCTTGGGGCCCACCGCTTCACTTGAGTGTAGGACCTCCTTGATTGATGATGTCATGGGTCAGAGGTCGGGGAACCCTGGGTAGACACCTAATTCATTATATCCTCCACAGGCCTTTCTACAAGAGGGCTCTCTGCTGGAGTGGGGCTGGGGCTCGGGGAGCAGATTCATCACCAGGAGAACAGCTGGAGAGACAGATGGATGGAAGCTGGTGGAGGATCACAGCAAGCTTTACCGTCTTTGAAATGGCAATGAGTTTGGATTCAACCTGTTCATAGTTATGTGAGCCTCTGGCCTTTATCCTCACTGTATTCATGGGAAGTAACCACATGAACACCCTGTTCCTGTTTTTAGATCTGTCGCTACCACGGTGGTCAGCTCAGATCAACACGCTCCAGTTTGGTCGTCAACAAGGCCTCGTCAAAAATCAAGGACCTTTCAATTCAGACATGTTTATTGGTCTTTTCTTCATGCTTAACATTGGTGGAGAAGTCTTAAACAGCCTCAGCTACAAAAGAGTATCCTCTGAAGGCACCAAAAGAAGCTCTTACAAACATGAGCTGTGTCTGACCACGCCCCTCTCTGGAAGGGCTTGGGTGGCTCGGGCTTTCTCGCTCCATGTCCTATTGTTTACGGTGAGAAGGCAGACTCAGAGGGCAGAACAAACACCTAGCTGTGGGAGTGTCACCCACCGGGGGGAGGGGTTACTGCCCTTTGTGATGTCA
The DNA here is from genome assembly GCA_020745685.1 of Tautogolabrus adspersus. Taxonomy (NCBI): domain Eukaryota; kingdom Metazoa; phylum Chordata; class Actinopteri; order Labriformes; family Labridae; genus Tautogolabrus; species Tautogolabrus adspersus. Next base: position 2,298,150 of record CM036534.1, on the reverse strand, counting down.
TGAAGGGAAAATCTCCAAACGGCCTGTTTGAGCACACATTTTCTGAAAAGTGGAGCAGGTAAAAGACGGAGAGGATGGACTTTTCTCACCATTGGGGGGTTTGTAGACAGACTAGAGACATATGTTAGAGTTAGAGAAACATGGAGAAGTGGATTTTAAATAATATGTGACCTTTAAAGACTTCAGCATGCTGCACTGACATTAATCACCTCCTGTTTATAACTTCTATGTTTTTCAGTCACTTAAGATTCAATAACAAATGTGATCTCAAGAGCAGGTAAAAGTGACAGTGGACTGATGGTGTGCTGTTACTCTCCTTGTGGTTACAAGCATTAAAAACAACTTAAGAGGGGTGCCGGTAGCCTAGTGGTTATGTCACGGCCCCCACGTACAGAGGTTATTGTCCTCTTTGCAGCAGCCTTGGGTTCAAATCTGACCTCTGCCTTTTGCTACATGTCATCCCCTACTCTCTCCTCCCAACATCTGTCGTCTCTCTTCAGCTGCCAAAAACAGCCAAAAAATAAAATAAAAAATAACTTCATAGAAGTGACGGATCTCATCTCCCCTGTGACCCAGTCTCAAGAACATTACAAGCATCACTAATGTTTCTTTTAGCTGTTGGTGAATCTGTTCGCTTAAATAATTCACAGCCTGTGTTAAAACAGTCTCAACGCATTTCACCAGGATTTTAAACCACTTGTTCCAGTATTACACGTCTGATAAACAACCTGGATCCAAAGGAGTTATTTTAATCATGAGGAAATGGTCAAACACGTCAGTTAGGTACGTTATTCCTCCTCACATAATGACACTCTGAGGTGGTACGTACTTTGGTTAATGGCTGAAGTTGTCTCTGTGCACTGCTTGAATCATCCAAAGTTTGTAGTGAGCACAGTTTATTTAGCTTTTATTTAGGCTAACAAACATGTTTAAATGTAATCATAATCGATTCTTTAGTAGGGACAGAATATCCATAAGAAAGCAAAAAGTACAGATGATTTTTTCAACCCTTATTTATTAATTTTTTGTGCCTTTATTGTAGAGAGAGGACAGTAGATAGAGTCGGACATCAGGGGGAGAGAGAGAGAGAGAGAGAGAGAGAGAGAGAGAGAGAGAGAGAGAGAGAGAGAGAGAGAGAGAGAGAGAGAGAGGGAATGACATGCAGGAAAGGAGCAACAGCTCAGATTCCAACCTGAGCCACCCACTTGGAGGACTGTAGCCTCTGTACATGGGGTGCGCGCACTAACCACTGTGCAGCCGGAACCCCATTTTTAATCGATCAATCAAGCTTTATTTGTAAAGCGCCAATTCACAACAAGTGTTATCTCGAGACACTTTACAAAAAGCAGGTAAAAGACGTTACTCATTGCTATTTTACAAAGAGCCAACGTTAATCCATCAGGAGCACTTAGCAACATTTAGCAAAGTTACAGTGGAGAGAAAAATCTTGGGCAAATCATGACGAACAGCCATCGACCGAAACTATGCTGGGCCCGAACATGGGATACGGGGAGATGGGATAAGATGCAGGAAGAAGCCGATGAAGCAGCAGGAGCAACTCGGGGTGTCTTGCTCCAGGTCACATCGGACATGTTGATGAAGGAGCTGGGGATCGAACCCTCAACACTCCGGTTGAGAGACGACCGACTCTACCAACTTAGCCACAGCTGCATGGATCGCATGTGTTTTACTGTGGCGTTATGTATTTGTATTTTTAAAAATATGTAACACAATTAAATTGAAATGCACGTCTACAGTCGGATAACACCTTTAAAATCAGGCTTTGATCTTTTCTTTTGGCTCATTTGCATATTTTCAACGTCGTCCCGTCACATAAGATAAAACAGGTAAAATATCTAAATGTAATCAGAGAGGAGTGTTGGGGACATCCTGGATTTATTGTTTTCTTTGCAAACACATCTCTGTCAGTTACTCGTTTAAGGAGACGTTTAAAACTCATGAACAAACCAGAGGCCCTCTGCTTGTTTGCTGATGTGGCTGCCGCAGGCCTCAGGCACGCACGGCTCCAACATCAGGAACCAATCGCTTCCTCCGCTTTTTGTCCCGCTCCGCCATGATGTCATGGCCACGAGGCAGCGAGGTGATGAGCTGAGAGTGATGGATATCTGTATAGGAACATTTCCTTTTCCTCGCCAGCCTCTGTTCACATTAAAAGCCTTTCACATCATACATCATGACCGCCCCCCCTGGCCTAACCCGGCATCCTCGCACACGTGAAAACCCAAATGTGGAGGAACTTTCTCCCTCCATGTCCGCTCTATTGTTCACCGCTTCACAGCCAATCAGATTGAGGGACATAAGGCAGTGGATGTGTCGCCTTTCAGACAGAGTCAAGCACATGATCGAAGGGCTGGGTGGGATTCTGCTGACGGGGAAGCAGGATTGAGAAGAAAGCGCAGTTTAGCTTTGTGTTTAATCTGTTCCATAAACTCCAGCAGAGAGAGGCCCATAATAAATCTGTTGGTGATTCTGATGGGGAATAATGGAGGATAATCACTTCTCAGCTGTAACAGTGTAAGAGAGCGAGTCATGGTGACGGAGAAGACGGAGAGAAGAGTGTTGTCAATGTCTCCTTCTTCTTCTTCTTCTGCGTGGTGTGTGTGTGTGTGTGACAGAGAGAGACAGGGTGCAGAAAGAGGAGGATGGTGTCAGCTGTTGCCTCCTGCTGTGTGAGGTTAAAGAAACAGCAGGTACTAGATGAGCATCTGATGTGAAAGGCAGGGTGCGCTTATTTCTTTTCTTGTGTCCTGACATACAGAATGTGTGGGGAGAGTTTTCAAACTGCGTGTGTTAGAGAGAGCGTTCACACACTCACACAGGCGCTCACAGACCGGGGCTCTGAGTCTGTTCCCCCGGCTCTGTCCTCTTGAGTCGCTCAGTCAGTGTAACAGATGAACACGCCTCAGCCTTGAAAGGAACCGGCCTGAAATGATTTAGAATCACCTGGGCCCTTCGGCTTTGAAGTCTGACAGCTGCCTGTGCCGCATTACAATGATATTAAATAATTTATAATGATATAATTGATCATTATGTTTCCTGGCACTCAACACTGACGCAGCGCTGCCTCATAAATCAGATGATGAAAGGTGGGTGCAACAGTGGATTCAAAGAGAGGGAAGGGAAAACACAACGTGAGCATGCGCCGAGTCTCTCTCCATGTCTCGATAATAATTACACAAACACCTTCATGACCATCGTAGGAAAGTCCTTCAAGTGTCTCTAGTTAGTGTAAAAGAATACTACCTGATGGTGATTTCACACATTCACAAAGGTCTTGAAAATATCCTGAAATGTCCAGGTCCAGCTGCAGATGTGATCACAAACAGATCATTTTTCATTTGTAAGTAGAATGGTTTTTAGGTTTTTCAAATCGGAGCCTGTACTGTTTGGAAACGTCAGTCCTTTGCACTTTAAAAGGTTTGCCGCAAGTTATTCGTGTGCTCCAGAACTTCCTTTCCACAATTGATATGAAGAGTCCATCAAAATATTTTGGATGAATTTTTTACTAAGTCTTTACCCGGACTTTTACCTGCCAGCCTCCACATGAATATCCGCATGAAGTTGGGTTGAGCTGATGAGCAGACGCAGCAGGAAATATTCAGCAAAGTCACGAGAGCGAGCGGGAAGTGGTGATGACGTTTACATCACACAGCGCAACGTAACCGCTGTGATCTTCGTGCACGTGATGAAGCTGTGTTATTCTCTTTTCTGCTCGCCAGTATCTTCTTTACGACTCATTTGAGGACATTGTGAATAAAAAACTGTCATCTTAAGCCGTATTCAGACCGTTTCAAGCCGCGATATTTACACCCATGTGACGTTTCGTCTTCAATCTGAATGTCGCAGAGGTGTAACAGGGGGACGAAGTGATACCCCCTCTGTGCCGTCTTCAGAGGTAGTAACAGAGGCGTTACAGAGACGATATCAGCTGAGCCATTAGGGGAGAGCAGCGCTGTGTGTGACGTCTGACTGTGTGTGTTTGTGGAGCTCCTGCTGTGCCGTGCTTCCTCAACGCCGAAATGCAATGTGAATTCAGTTATACTTTTCCACAAGTGTTTGATAAACTGCATTTGAGGGATCAGCGTAATAAATGTGTATATCTAAATGTATCTGTCTCTTCAGATAAGATATCGGCCGATATATCTGTATCAGATTTTTCTCTCTCCCCAATATCGCTCCAAAATTCCCTTATCGGTCAGGCCCTAAAGATCCCAGGACTGAATGCACACGAGCACGAATCTGCCTCACTCTGGCTGTTCAATTAAAGCTTTGTTTTTCTTTCTGTTGCCACTAAACTACACAGGACATAATATTTATTCAAACTGCTCTCAGTCATGCATTAGTCTGAAACCTCACTCCCCCCAGGAGCCCCAAACCCAAAGAGTTAATAATTAGCCATAAAAATAATTACAGGGTCTCTTAATGGCTGGGGGAAAATAATAAAACATTCGACAGCATTTACAAAACAGAGAGCAATCTTTTTCTCTCTCTCTCTCTCTCTCTCTCTCGCTGGGATCAGATTGGATGTACAGCTGCAGGCTGATATATGGCGGTGAACCCCCGGCCCTTCCAAACGCTCTAATTACAGTGTCGGAACTCGCTGCCAGCTGAGAAGACGTGCTCGGAAAAAAGGCCCGGGACGAGTTGTTGGGCTGTAAATCATGTGCCAAGACTCTCGTGTGCATTTTTGTTGACTTTTCTATCATTGCGTCTTGTTATGGGCTTCTGGCCAATCAGAGTAAAGCAGGTAAGAATTGCCAACGTACCATTTGACAAAAGAGGGAAAGAAAAGAAGGAGGAAAGCTCCTCCGTTTGATTATAGGTGCCAAGGTGAACCGGGTGAACTCGTTATTCAAAGGGACATAATGCTATATCACTACAATATGTTCTGTTAACATCAGAGCGCGTTGTGTGGTGCTTACCTGCCACAGCTTGATACACATGACCATCCCCAGCTTAGCGTCTGGTACCAGGGTGCAGACCGGGGTCTTACTGGGCAGCTTGATGATCTGGATCTGCAGACACACGTGACAAAAGATCTTAAAACCCTTTACTGACCTGTTCAACTCCACATTCTACATCCATGCTAGCAGCTCTGTGGGGCAGCAATGCTAACATGCTAAAAATGTTAGCATCCTAGTTTACCATGTTTGCATCTTATCCCATAATGTTTTTACAGCGGAGGAGTCCATGCTACTGTAAAAATAATGTAATGTATAAAGAATGGACAGCACAAGTGAAGCCAAAAGATTTAGAGCTCCTCCTGCTGACTGGCTGCGGTATAGTTCATAAACCCCGCCTCCTCCATGTTTACAGATAAAACGTGGCAAACTTGAAAATTAAAACAAAAAAATCCTAAAACGTGGTTTCTGACTTCATAGCTAGTTCTTAAGATGCTGATCGGTGTCCACTTGTTCATGTTTCTGAGAGGTTTAGTTTTAGTTAGCAGTCAAACACAGCACCTGCAGCGCTCTGTAGTACATGAGCGAAGGGAGGGGGAGCGGCGAGAGGAAACGTAACAAGCCACAACATGAGTCATTCACCTTTCTATAACTGTGAGAATCTGTTCCGCTGTGGACTGTACGGACCGGAGGGATCTCTTCAGGTATATCGGAAAGTTTAAAGTCTGATTTCACTATCTGAAGGGGTTGAGGTAAATTCCGCGGCTACAGCTCCCTTCTGCTCATGTCTTGGCTTAAAACGACAGCACCAATTTTTACCCATATACACCAAGATGGCACCGCGGATGGTTGTGTTGGTGCGTTTTGTTTCGCAACTAAACACAAGTTAAATTCCTCGTATGTGTGAATGAACTTGGCAATAAAAAAAACAATTCAGATTCTGATACAACAGAAGTAGATTGAGACGCACTGTCTGTATTTATACAAAGTCTAAGATCTAGATCCGCACTATGCTGGGGTTTCATTGTGGGTAATGTTCACACCAAGTTTTGTCAGAGAAAGGATGCATTGAGTTATGAATAAAAAGTGCAGCATCTCTGGCTCAGCTGCAAAGATTCTGCACCTCGTTAAACGACATCATATGTCCAACTATAATAAAGAGTATTTAATGGAACACCTTTTTAATTAACAAGGATTTACACAAACTTGAGCTGAGGCTGATCTGCTGTCGTTAGTTTTGAAGGTCGAGTATTTACTCATTTTCAAAGTATTGCACAATTTTGTACTGATAAAGAAACTTGATCAAAAAGTTAAGGGATCACCCAAAGTCATTACAATTCATCCTGACGGGAACATAAATGTCTCTAATAAATGGACTGGCATTCAGTCCGTTAGTTGTGAGGAGAGATCCACAAACGTGAAACCTCATGGTACCTTTAGAGAGAAAGTCTGGTGACCCACAAGTGAGTGGGCTTCTCTAACTGGGAACCAAAACATCTGCCCCAGATTTCATGGTAATCCGTCCAGACGTTGTTGCTAAAAGTGGTGGACAGACTAACAGATGTCTTGACCCTTGAAGTATGCAGCCTGCTATGGATGCACTTCATGACTTTAGATGCACTTTTGGGTGTTAGCTTGTTAAACGGTAAAGCTTCAAATCAGGTCACCTGGATCACGTTCATACACTCCAGTGGTTTTGTTTGGCTCGTCCCAACTGTGGTCAGACTTCAGCCCACCCAGACTCTGAGGTCACTACCTAAAGGCTCTAGCTAGCTGACCACCTTGTTGAAAATAAAACCTGCTGTATTTTATCCAATGAATCCAAAGTATTTCAGTTTTATTTTAGAGTTTTCCAATCATTCTTTTTAACGTCGTGACCCACATACAGCTCCATGCTGTTGTGCATGTATCTAGTTATAAGCTGTCTGCTTTGTCACGGTTTGTTTTTCCCTTGAATTCAAATAACAAAGCAGCAACCTGAATCTGTCATTGTGGTTCAAGACCTCCGCAGATCAGAGAAACTCCAACCGGCACTACAGTACCATCCATCAGAGCAGAGCAGCCGCCCCACTGTCTATAATAAATCCTGCTAAAGACCGACCCCGGGACATGAGTGGTGTTTCCTGCACACATTGGCACTGATTCTGATAGAATACACAGCCTAATGGAGCCGGTGATAAAGTGTGTACCCGCATCACCACCAAAACTCATTCCTTCCACTTCCTCAGCGCTGATGATCTGCATATTCATCCTCATTAGGCGTCCGTTTAACAGCGCTGTAAGGGAGCGATCTGTATTTTAGCACGAGGCCACATCTGTCCTGCATGTTTACGTCTGCGTACCTGACAAAGAGGGCCTTTAAGGACTTCCCTGTGCCTCAGGTGATCGGTGTTCTTGTGTGGCATCACGCTGCCCATAAATAAAACACCCACACAACTAATTAATGTTTCTGCTGGCAGGGATCTCACTGTGAGCAATAAACAGTAAAACCACCTGGTGATGAAGGAAACTAGTTCTGTGGTCTGGGTTACACACCTAAATATTGACCTACCTGCTTTAATCATGCCATCGTGCAAAATGTATTGTTTGTTTAGGGAATTCATTAACGAGGGTGTTTTATCTGCAGACACGTGATAAGCATCTGTCTTGGTCGGTTATGTCTATGGAATGAAGCGGGGAGACAAAATCGGCGAGGCCTGTTTTGGTCCGACTTGAATGGGTGTGTTTGTGTGATTTTCTGTCTGCCTGTGTCTTTTGGGGACAATGGAATTATTGAGGTGCTGGGAGTCACAGGCGCCCCGATGCCTGGCCTGCTGGATTGGGGTTAACAGAGGCACGTTTGGTGGGATCAGGTGACCGCTCTGTCCCTTTCAAGTGTGGCTCCTCCACAGCAGAGCAAGTAACATGAATCTGGAGGCAATAAAAAGGTGGCTGAATCGCTGCCTGCCCTCTCCTCATCCAGCGACTCCACAGGCCTGTGGGTGTTGAGCATTAACCACCAGATTTAATGTTTAGACAGAACCATGATCTCATTTAAAGAGCGCAATCTCGTCTGACTCGGGAATTCTCTTTTTAAACCCTGGTCTTAGATTAAAAATGGAAACATTCACTTTGACTTTTTCATCATCCAGCCAAATTAAAAATGATTGCTTTCCAAAGATTCACTGTATGCCATGATACCAGCTTCAGCCTTAAGATACATGACACGTGACGTTAACGATAATATCAAGGTACAGCAATGCAAGATGATCACACATCCGCTCACACATGGGTCACATCCGCTGACCCACCAATCTTTGAGCCCCCTCTCCTAGCAACTGTTGCTGTACTTCCTGTTTGACAAACGTTTCCCCGTGCCAAGTCTTTTCAGTGGATTGGGGTTAAATTGTGACCTTAATTTAGTTACTACAAAGTGGTTAAAAGTCGCTCGGGGTGTCTGTAAGAGTGACTCAAGATATCTGCCTCGTAATCCAAGAGTATTTTTTTTTTTTTTTTTTTTGCAATTCTCTTTTTATTGAGACAGACTTAAAAACATACATACATGACATTTAAGCAAAGCATCTTTACATGCTATCAAGCCTGTTGTCCCCTTTTTTTTTATATGAAAGAAAAAACAAAAACAAAATGGAGCTCTTAACCCTGAGTGTTTACCTGATTACTGAGTCACTTACAGAATGCTCTACTTAGAACAATATACGATATATAGTGAGCAAATTCACAAGTGAGTGTACAATCCTCTTTTCATTTTCCCTGAAATCACACATGAACAACCTCACCTCAACCCCAGTAATGTAAAAAATGCACTGTGCCTCCTATATGAAAAAAACAAAAACAAAAATAGAAAACAGAACTTGAAAATAAAATACCAAAAGTGTAGCGGGGAATCAGGGGTAAACTCTTAAAATCTCCCATTATACGAAATCTTTCCTAATCGGCGATATGTACTCAATCCAATGTTTCCACAGTCTTTTAAATTTGTCCGTTTCCAATCTGGAGGAGAAAGTCAACCTCTCCATAATGTATATGTTATATATTACATTGATCCAGTCATCAACATTAGGTACCTCTGTCTTTAGCCACTTTCTGGTCACAGCATTTTTGCTTGCAATCAACATTATTCTAAACATGTATTTGTCACTCTGAAAAGAGTATTTTTTTTGTCGCATGGATCTGTAGCATTTAGCTCTAAGTGATGTTGCTGTGATTGTCAGACCGTGCACATATCTCTCAGCTGTGTATTGAAGGCCCTGTTGGCGACGTTTAGAGGATATTTCAGACCCCTGGCTCCAGAGATGGTCACTGACCAAGTCCAAAGGTGAGTCAGTACAGGAGAGAGGGCTAGCAGCTACCAGAGGAGAGCTAACGTTAGCCGACATCACTAGCATCAGACATCGGTCATAAGTGATAAGAGATTGTGTCTAACCTAGTAACTAAGGAGGGCAGGGTTTGACCAAGGGTGACTTCCTGGTGAAGGGAACGTTACCCTTATTCATGTCATAAGGGCCACCGTTAGGAGTCACTGAGGCCAAACAGCGTCGGTCTAATAAAGTTCATAAAGGTGATCTTCATAGTACAGGTGTAGCTAGAGCTTTTTGACCTCTGCAAACAGCGAGCTCACACATCACATTGTCTAATGACACATTCGTGGACTGCTCACAACATGACATCATCCACTTAAATGACCTCAGTGCGAGAGATCCCAGTGTGATAATAACGAAGATGACAGCAGTTTGATGTAAGAGAACAAACCACCTCCAATGTTCTAACAGAACTGAAAGCCACAAATATGTTTGAGCACTTCAAGTCCACGAGCGAAAAGCAAGTCTGGTCGGGTTTGTACAGGCTGGCATTTTAATTCTCAAATTGGCAGTTTAACCAATTAACCATCCCACCTCCCACCCGCCAAGACAACTCGACGATATCTCCTCCTCCTGAACACAGAACAGCACGAGCAAGAAGACTCTCTGTTGATCTGAGGGGGGGTCGCTGGATTCTTTCTGATAATTAAATCAGTGTTTAAAAAAAACTCCTGACAGAAGTTCACATGAGACATTCTGGATAAATTAAACAAAGAAGCATGAACATGTACTGTAACTCCTTTAAATGATGTGTCAAACATTGCGCTCCTTTTATTCTTATTTGCTCCTCAAGGTGTCGTTTCATTTGGCACTGAGTGAGAGCCAAGTTGAAAATGTATCGCTCCTCAAGGGGCATCTAAAAACAATTGCACTCGTGCACACGTACAGACGTCTCACCTCCTCTGTCTGTTGTCCAGCAAAGGCCAGCAGCTGGTTTCCAGGGCTTGTTTCCAACATGGAGCACTGACAGAATCCAACGCTGCCGGTCCACACCGAGTCCACCACCTCACTGCGACCTTCACTCAGATCCCAAAGACACACCTGCATGTCACGGCCCTGACTGCTCCACCCAGACAAAGATGAAAAAAATCAGTATTTGCTAATCCATTCACACATTCGCCGCCTAAGCAGCGGGAGAAACTTAGAGTTAAGGGTCTTTCCCAAGGTCACATCTGACATGTTGCTGCAGGAGCTGGGGATCAAACCCCCTGACCTCCGGTTGAGAGACGACCGACTCTAGCACTGAGCACAGCCGCCGGACTTTCACCTCTAACAATGCATGACAGTAAATGTTTCCTATTAAGTTATAATATCAAAAAGGCTGACATTAGGATTATTAGAAAGTTAAGAGACCAAACAATTGAATCCTCACCTGATGAGGGAATGTGCCGCCCGCAGTGTGCTCACCCAGATGATGGAGTTACCAGAATGACCTTCGACAATCCTCTCAGCCCTCCTGGTGTTCAGGTTCCAGATATGGATGGCACCTTTCCCTGACCTACAAACCCCAACAGGATGCTTGATGAAACATGCGTCTGATTGGCTGGCTATGTATCTACGTAGCAGGTGCTTTGTGACGCTCTCACTGCAGCACAGAATCTTTTAACAAGCTCAAAATAAAGAAAAGAAAAAAGTATTCAGTGTTTGTTGAAGAAAAAGAGATAACAAATAATGTTGTGATTATTGACTCACGCAGAATAAAGAAGGGGAGTGTCCCCACCATGGCAGCTAAAGTGGAGGGTGTTGAGGGGCCCTCCAGCACCCCTCAGGGTGTAGATAGGGGTCGGAGCAGGACGAGACATCGCCGGGTCATGCAATCAATGTACGGATGCAGAGAATATGCAAACTCGTGTCAGGAATCCCACTGAAACAGACAAAAACAAAAGTTAGCTCAGAGAGGAGTTTTCTGAGTTGGCATTTGAAGCTCATGTCAGGGAAATGTTCGTTATTTGTGCCGTTTTCAGCAGAAATGATATCAGGTTCATTCACATCTGGTTAATTTGACACTTTTAGAGGATGACAGCGAGATGAAAGTTAAGAGGAGGGTGTTAAATCTTGTTGTGTTTTCACACAAACACTGAGCACAGACATAGAAAGTAGCTCCAGTTTCCCTTTGAGCTTCTCCCTCCCTCTCTGCAGACGGTTGTGTTAAATGCACCGTCTGTACTTTTTCTATTGTTAGTAGCTAAAAACCCTGTGGCTCTCTCCCTCTCTCCTGCTTCTAGTCGACATGATAACACCTCTCTTACTCAATACGTCATAAATCACTGCCCCTGACAGCTTAATTACAGTAAACAGACAGATTCAGGCTTCTCACTCCTCCTGGAATCAACAGCCGTTGTCCCAGAGGCACAGGTAACAGCTCAGGCTTTCATGTCGTCTGTCGGCCGGGCGGCTGAGGAAACTCAACCAACCGCAGGTATGCTGCTAGGAAATGATGCATCAACATTCACCTACAGCACAATCCCTGGTTCATGTCTTATTAGAGATGGCTTCAGAAAACTCGTATCCATCCAAGTTGTGAGCTGCTCATCATGTACGGACGAACAGATCGCTCAAGGCTGGTTATTTTAGTATTCAGAGGATTTAAATTTACCAGAAAAACACCAAAAATCCTTCAAATGAAAATGCTCGCAGGACTAACTGGAAGCCACACCTTTAGCTGTTCAGTGAATTCTCCTCTTGTCAAAGTGAACAAAGATGTTTATTATCTGCAACAACACGTTCAACAACACAAGAAGCCGAGAGGAATACGTTACACTTTGAGGAATATACTTGTTGCTCTTTACATGAACGTGATGAGGAAACTCTAACTCATTTTGTTCAATTGAAGACAGAGTCAGGAGGTGAGGTGATAAACCTAGCTTAGCATAATGATTTGAAACAGCTAGCACGGCCCAGCTAGCCCTGTCTCAAAGTCTCAAGTCACTGCCCATCGCCCCACCACCGCCAGGAAATAATCAAGCAAGTTTAGCATTCACGCCATTCATTTAGTTCAGTTTAAAAATCAAGACATTATGTGTTACTGAGAGAATGAATGAAAAATCAAAAAAGACACGCACATCCCTCAGTGGGTGACAAGAGCCGCACACCAAGAAGCTCCAGTTTGAAGGATTCAAAGACAAGTGACTTTTCGAGCCAACATGCTGCTCTTCCTCAGCTTCAAGTCTGAGGAAGAGCAGCTTAGCTTCTTGGTGTGTTGATCTTGTTTGCTTTTCTTTACCCACTGAGAGAATCAGCCTTTTCCCCTTGTTTTGGTGTTTACCTATGCTGACTCCTGACTGGTTATCTGATGATGGTTATGAATCTTTTCAGCCAACTCTAGCAAGAAAGTGAGCAGTTGTTTTTCTCAAAATATGAACAGCTCAGGCACAAAGTTGGTAACTATGGAAGCATACTGCACTCACATGAGAAAAGTATTGTATATTTCTTTTCTAGTCTTCTGACTACTCAAAGCATTTCTCTACAGAACTGCGTAGACAAACGCAAGCACCTGCAGGCGCCTCAATGCAAGAATGCGTTGGCCTCAGCTGCACTACGTGGGGATCCAGTATTTATTGTCCGCTGAGTCACCATGTGGACATGTAGCCAACGTGAATGCATTTTAAGATGCATCAGGTTGCATCAGTGAGGCGTGTCTTATCGGCACAGCTGATCCTGACAGATCAACGAGAGGTTTGTGTCTGAACTGCAGAGTCGACAAACTGCAAACAACATCATCTATGTGACATAAAGACACGAGTGTCTCTCCATGTTTCAAACTAAAATAAATCTGTTAAACTGAACAGTCTGGGAATGTTTGCTGCTCTAAAAGGTCTGAATGAAGCTTCTGTTGGGACTTTGAGGAACAGTATGTTGCTCATTTGAATGCAATACGCTTCCGTAGGTAACTGCATATTTTAGGTCATTGGAGTTCAGGAGCACGACCCCGCCATCATGGACCCCTCCTCCACTTTTACTTATGATAACCACTGCTCCCCCTGCAATCAGTGGAAGCTGACACTGGAGCCTGAGGCATTCAAGAGCGACTCATTTCAGAAGGTTAGTGGTTAAATTGTCCATGTGAATCTGTGAAGCGGAGAGACAGAGACCCCTGACCGACCAGCCTGCCTAATTAAGACACACACTGCTGCATTCTGATGGACTCGCAGGGACAGAGTGGAGACGTAGGCTATACTATCAATGTTCACCTTTAAGAAGATAGCAGCCTCCTGACACAACCTCGATTCCTAAGAAGATGGGACGTTGTGTAAAAAATGATGATTTACAAAAGCTTGAAACCCCATATTTGATTAAAAATAGCCCAAAGACAACAGATCCCAAATTGAATAGTTTGGAAAATGATCTGCACATTTAGAATTTGATGCCGACAATATGCTTCTAGAAAACTTGGGACATTCTCATGGTTAGAAATCTGTTGCATCACTTTTTCTTTTAACCCTGTAAGCCCTCGGAGCATTTCTGCGTTTCAGCTGCACAACAGTTCAAATTCAAATTGGGCATGTAACTTTCCGAACAATAAAACTACTCAGCTTCATCGTTCGATCTGTTGCCTTTCTGCTGTTTTCAATTAAATATGGGGTTTTAATATTTTGCAAATCATCACTTTCTGTTTTTATAACGTCCCAACTTCGGCTTTTATTCCACCGCTGATAAAATGAATTATTTTAAAACGTGCGCTTCTTTGGCTCCCCAGCAGATGTGTCTTTTCGTCTGGGTCTGTTTTCACTCACCACTCCGTCTCATCTGATTTATTTATTTATTTTATTTGAAAAGTATTTAACCAGGAGAACCTAATAGAGGTTAACAATCTCATTTACATCAGAGTCCTGGCCGAGAGGGGCAGCAGCACAATAAACAAGTTACAAACACAGAGCAACTACAAACACAGATTTGCATTTCTTGAGTCACTAATGTCCCGCCCACAACACTTTCCGATTGGCTAGACGTCACACGAGTAATAGCCAATCAGAACTGAAGCCTGGGTGCCACTGACGTGCACAGAGACGAGAGCAGCCTGCAGCGGGAGGAGAGTCTCCGGTTGAGCTTTTAAACAAAGTCTCATGTTGGACTTTGTAAATATTCAGACAGAAAGATTTTCATTTTTACAATAAATGCACATCGGTTCCAAATATCAGTTATCGACCTCATGAACTACTAATAATCTGAAAGACCAATTTCGGAGGGTGCCAGTGGCCTAGTGGTCAGTTTGTTCGCCCCATGTACAGCGGCTACAGTCCTCGAGTCCAACCTGTGGCTCCTTTCCTGCACGTCATTCCCCACTCTCGCTCTCTTGCTGATTTCTGACTCTATCCTGTCTCTCTAATAAAGAAATAAAAATCCCCACAATAAATAAATTGGAAAAAATATATTGGTCGACCGCTGACAAAAACCACTGGCGATCAGTTTCTCAAATAGCTGCAACACAATCGATGTTAAAGTGACGGGGACATCGTCTATGGTAATTTCCAGTTCAATGTCAGACTCCGCCATGATGGCTGCTGTGCGTCTATGTTCTGACAATAGTCACCACAATGTTACATCTAGTGGCACGATCCCATCACACCCCGAATGTTTACCTTTTGATTGGTTTGAGAAAAAGGCTGTTTGCATATCTCCTATGAGGCATCACCCACACAGCTGAACTAATCCGACAGGAAACTCTTTGGCCAACAACTGTACAAACTAGTTTTAGTGTGGTATGAAAAAAATGGCAAAAAGCATCAACAGGGTTTTTGTGAGGGTCTTTCAGTTAAGCTGTGAATGGGTGGGTAAGACTGCATTCCTGAGCCAGAGTCCTGTTCCTGTGCGAGTGTGTGACAGGGTGAGGCTACCCCTGATAACAGGTGGATTAGGAGTCCTGTATTGTCTTCTGTAGCAGACCTGCATGGGGCTGTTAGTCACAGACACAGCAGCCTGAAACTGTCTGTTTTCATTGTCTCAAGGTCAAGGGCTGTCAGACTTTCCACTAAGCAACCAAAGTTCACAGTCAATCAGGAACGACAGTTGAGGACAGTCGTGGAGGTGTCGCTTGAGGACTGCAAACTCATTCAAAGGTTCACCAAAACATGTATTAAAGGCCACTTTCCCCCTGCACTACTTCCTCAGAGTTTTCCAGGCGTCAGCGTTTCCAGGGTCTGCTTTTCCCCCAACAATAGGTCTGTTGGGGTGGCTGCAAGTGTGTCAACCACAAACCTAAATACAAACAAGCAGGCAGCTCAGGAAGGGACAGAAAGATACTGTAAACAAACAAGATGGTGGCAGGATGTCACTCGAATCTATTTACATGGACCGTTTTAATTGTTCCTTGTGACAGAGAGAGGAGGCAAAGCAAACAATCACGCTGGTCACTTGTCGAGTTTGTATGTTGGGTTTCAGGAAACATCTCGAGATGGTGCGGAGGCAACTTACCAGAGTAGCAAACGTGTCAGGAATCACAAAGCAATGAAGTTTGTTCAATCAAGAAATTGAGAATTCTCTACTCCGGGCAGATTTAATGAAACTAAGAAGATTTCATAAAGTGATTGAGGGATGGATCCAAGAGGTTGGAGAAGTTTCTTATTAGAAGTGTCCACAGGAACCGCAGAACAGGGTAACCAGGTCGGTCTAATTAAACTTGTGTGTGGTGGACAGGCCCTGATAAATCAGACTGACTGATTAATAAACCTGAGCCATTGGGAAGAGGCAGAAGAGAGGAGGACTGAGGCTCCTGCTCGCCCTGTAACAGATAAGACAGCTCTGGGGTAATCTGACTCTAAGTCCGTGGATAAAGGCAGTTTGTCTCTTCTTGGGCCGTCTGTCCACACCTACCGGGTAATTAGGCCTAATTATGAGAGAAAGGTCCGCTTCCCCTTCATGTTATTAAATAAGAGCCAGTCTCGTCCGCCAAGGATCTCTCAACACCAGCAAGGGGCTGGCGACCTTCAGATCAAACGCAGCCACTATCTGTGCCCCCCTCCCTCGACTGAAGCACCCGTTCTCCTTCTCGGCATGGCCGCTCATATTAGGGCTTGAGGAGGGAGGGGGGCAAGAGAGGGTATTCGTCATGATATGGGGCATCAAAGTTGCCAGAGGCTAGAGGGGAGTCCTGTCCGCATTCCTCGCCTGGCTCTTTAGTCCTGGTATCATGGGATCGGCAGCAACCTACCTGAGCTGCCCCCTTGTCAAATTCTGCCATTCATAAATAAGAGCAGGGAGGGAGGGATGGATATACTGATCACAGGGGTTTATTATAGAAGCTTTATAATGCCCCAGCTTCACAGGAGCCATTATGGAGGCATGGGATCCCAAGATCCTCTGCTGATATCAGCCTCATCAAATATGAGATCTGAGCTGCGTGATGAAAACTGAAGTAGATTACACACGACTCAAAAGCTGCATTCTAGATAGGCCCTCGAATGAAAAGCCGACTTTATAAAATTTCAAACCAGTGGGGGGTTTTTTGTGAGCTGTCTCTGCATGCCTGAAAAATCTGAATTTATGAGAGAAAGACACCTTATCTGTCCACTGCTGCTGCATCGAACCTCAGTTATTAGTCATTCTACTTACAGGCAATGGTCTTATCTTCGCTGCCCTGCTTTTCACAGTCTCGCCAAGGTGGCACTTCCTCCTCACTGCTTGGTTGGTGGGTGGGTGGTGAGCTGGCTCTGACCATTAGTCAGCTTTTCTGCAGTAACCTTCCCCACAATGAGTACAGATCCCTCAGAGGAGGAAACCAACATGCCAAATAGAGAGCAAGCTCCATTATAAAAGTCCAGAAACACAAACAACATGGGAAGTGGCGAGGAAGACACACGCCCTTTATTGTGTCTTGGTGGGTTTATCTGGGCTGGATAAACAGACCAGCGGCGGACAGAGGCCGAAGTCAGACACAAGTGCACCAACACCCACTGTCAGTCACAGATCCACTGAGTGGGAAGAGGTGGCATTGTTCGCGTGAATGGCGTGAATGCTAAGCAGGGGCCATAGCAGATAAGAGCTAAATGCCTTGTGGGTGTCATTGAGGCAGGCACTGATGGAGGGTCCTGTTTTAGGAGGTCCTGACTGTGGTCAACAGGTACCAGGAGCCTTATCTGTTTGCATTATCACCTATTTCCTCCACGAGGTCATTTACCTGGACACTAGAGGATAAAGGCACACAAGAGGGTTGACAGCTCAAGTGCCAGCATACCTCTCCACACGTTAAGGATGTCACAGGCTTTGGGCCTACAGGAGTTTGCTGTCTTTACGGGCCAAGACGTAAAAACATGTTAAAGTTTTTAGGTGCAATAATCCCATTTCAACATCAGGCAAGAGGACAAAAACACAGAACACAACGAGAGGCTACACTTTGTCAAACAGTGCTACGTCTCCGTCATCTGCAGTGAGTGATGAGTGACGGCATAAAGGCTAAGTAATGGATGGTGAAAAGACTGACAGCGTGTCGTGTGACAACTACATGGACATGTGGGCAGGCCGGACTTAAAGAGAAACTCCAAGCAGAACAACAACAACAAACTGGTCCAACTTTAAAGCTCCCGTGAGGAGTTTTTAGCTGATTATGAAACAAATTCAATTTGATATCGATGCCACTTTATGAGCAAACAAAAGCAAACAGAACTATCAGCAACAAGATATTGGCGTCTATAGTAGTGCTTTCACATTACAAAACTCCTGAAAAGCTTCTTAAGTTTTCAGTGTGCGCTGTATGTGTGAAAGCAAACAGCCAAATATTTCACTCTGACTTTACCCCGAGTTTCTCCTGACAGACCTCTAGTTTATTCTGCAGAAAGTCAGAGTGAGATTAGAACGCAGCAGGATATAATCAGGAGAATTCACCTCCAGCGAGTGGGAGGGGGTGGTGACGTTTATTCCCTCCCTGTGAGCAGTGCACGACCATAGACTGTCTGCACGCGACCGCTACGATCTCCGTGCACGTAATTACTGCTGCATTATGTTTTCTGTTCTCAATATCAGGAGGCTTTCAGAAGCAGTCCTCCTGAAATTCTCTGGAAATGTTCACAAGTGTATTTGAAAGCGGATATTGAGTGATGTGTTTATCAATTAAAGGAAAACACATTTTTCACACGGTACTGCTTTGTCAACAGGGGTCGCCAAAACTGACGCAAACAGGACGTTTCTCACAGGTGTAAAACTGTAGACCTGTGTTTCACACCTGGAGATTACTCAAAGAACATCCATCAAGGCAGTGTGACCCCTTAATGTTAATATTATAACATCATTACGATTCGTCAAATTGATCTGCATTTGTACTCAGATTTGCTTTAAAATATACATACATATAGCGTCTCAGATCATATCTTAATTGTTGTTTTAATGATGTGTAAAATGTCAACATCGAGTATGTCACCCATTTTGCAAAGAAGAACAATCATGACAGGCCTTGAGAGTCCACACACATTCACTGCTTATGATCAAGCCTTTCAGGACAGACTTCTTCTGTGCATGCACGTAGAGAACACACGCAGTGTTCAAGCATCACAACAAGCTAAGCTAGCGTAGCTTCCTGCATGGCTGAAGTTAAAATGAGTGAACAAAAACACCACCAGCCTCGGAATCAGCGTCATTAGATCTAATATCTAGATGACAATAACAGAAAAATGATACCAGTATATCCAGTAATCTACCAGTATAGCCATTTATATTAGGGCTGGCAAAAGATCAAACTTTTTAACCACGGTAAATCGCTTAATTCCAATAGTCAGTCACGATTAATCACATTTTAACATTTTAAATTGCAAGTTTGAAAATCCTTAAAAAAATGCTATGGCTTTTATTTTGAATGTTCACACTGTCTGAGGCTGAGATTACTTTACTTGCTGTGTGCTTTTATTTTGAAATAAAGTAATATGGAGCTATAATTTTGGCAAAACTATTATTATGTGTACACAGATCCACAAATGTGTGAATAGATCCACCAATGTGTGTACTGATCTGCAAATATATCAATTGTGAAATGTTTACTGATTCAATAATGGCAGTTAGCTTTTTTGCTGCAAGTCCTGAAAATACACACAAATCATCGCTTACATCTGAGGCGGGCCTCTCCATTGGCTGTCATTTTACACGTGACTTTTGCAACACTCCTGCCACGCAAGATCCGCAAATGAGTACACATATCCTCAAATGTGTGTCTGACGATCTGCAAACAAAGCTGTTGGGAGTTTGTTGCCCTGAGCTCAGGCTCACAGGCTAGGCTGCCAGGCTGCATACTTTGCCGAGAGGCTGCAGGCTGCGACCTCTCGTCTGGTGCCTCTCTCGCCTCATTTGACTTTGTTAACATATCCATGTAGTATATAGCACATTGATTGTAAGTTTCAGGAAACCGATGATTTACCAATGCCATCATTTTCTTGATTAAATAAGTCCAAATTTTAGAAAAATAAAACAAAAGTCACGTGTAAAATGACGGCCAATGGAGAGGCCCGCCTCAGATGTAAGCGATGATTTGTGTGTATTTTCAGGACGTACAGCTGAAAAAGCTCACTGCCATTATTAAACAAGTAAACATTTCAAAATTGGTCTACATATTTGCAGATCAGTACGCATTTGTGGATCAGTGCAAGCATTTGTGGATCTTTTTACACATTTGTGGATCTGTGTGTGCATATTCAAATAGTTTTGCCACAATAATAGCTCCATAAAGTAAGGCCCTTCTGGTAAATGGAAGGTTAAAGGGATACTTCACCCATTTGCATTAAGCTTTGTATCATTAGAAACCTGGTAGTATTTTTGAATGGTAGTGCAACCCCCCCTCATTTTCCCCTGAGACGGGAAAGCTCCTGATTTATTTTCTGAAAAGGAGCCTCCGATGATGCAAAAATCGTCATTCTGCGTCATCGGAGGCTCCTTTTCTAACCTGTTTTGGTTAGCAGGGATGAAACTACATCGCTAGTTCCTCGTCACACATTGACCTTTGTTACCGTTCCTTTCAGCTGTTTGATGTCAGTTTGGGATCCCTAACCACTTCCTGTTTCTGTGCTTGAGTTCATGTCCTAACCTTCCAGCTACCAGAAGGGCCTTACTGTATTTCAAAATAAAAGCACAAATCAAGTAAAGTACTCTCAGCCTAAGACAGTGCAAAAAAAAAGCCTTACCATTTTGTTATGGATTTTCAAACTTGCAGATTAAAATGTGATTAATCACGATTAACTATTGGAATTAAGCGATTAATCGCGGTTAAAACGTTTGACAGCCCTAATATAAATGGCTATACTGGTAGATTACTGGATGTACTGGTATCATTTTTCTGTTCATTGTTTTCTCTTCTTTCTGTAAATATCCCTAACAATTGTTTTCCTCTATTTTTGCAATTAAAGCATCAGGAGATTAAATACATCAGGAAAGTAATTATCATACCTGTGAGAAGGTACTTTTTCATTTTTATTTCTCATACAATAGTGATCACTGTACTTTAGATATCTTTAAATAACATGAAGAAGAAGAAGAAGAGCGTAGATAATAAAGTTTGTTTGTTTTGAATGAGGTTTGGTGTTAGCCTACTCGTCTCTACGTTCTGTTGCCATGGCTACGCGTGTTGCTATGCAATGAATTATGAAAGCATATCATGGTGTATTATAATAATGATATAATATGTAGTATAATAAGAATGTAAAGGCACTTAGGTTGAACTGTCAGTCTCTCCTGTGTCTACAAGGTTAGCATCACGCTAGCAGCTAGCTACACAACAGCTTCAAACGGCATATCTACCTGGTTACCATGACGCTACAGGCTCTACCGCGGGGTTACATGAGGTCACTTTAGTTCAAGGAGCGCTAAAATAAACTTTACTAAATACCATTTCAGCGGTTTCAGCCGGGTTCAAAGTGAGAGGCAGCCAGTAGCTCTGCAGGGAGAGGATACAAAAACATGCGCCACAGGTGAAGGACCTCTGTTTACAACCGGTTAGCTGCCCTTACAAATGCCTGTCTAAAAGTCTCTCTCTCTTTCTGCTCTCCTCAGTCACACTCAGGCTGTTACGAGTCCCCTATGGTCCCCTGGCCTTGTGAGCAATCTCTACTTTCGTTTTTACGGAGAAATTACCAGAAGGAAATGAGACGATATTTAAAAAAAGATGTGGTGTCGTTTTTAAAATAGTCTGTATCCTTTTGAGATCATGAAAAGTGAAGCCTATGGGCCATTCATCATGAGAAAGAAATACTGATAGGAGGAAGATTTTTTTCCAGTAGGCCATGCACTTGGAGAAAAAAGTTAAAATACAACTTCGAGGAATAAAGCTGAAATGTTTTCTTTTCAAAACAACATCACGCCATCTGAGAATATAGGCCTACTATGTTTCACTATTTCCTCATCATCTGAGTACTTCCGACCGGGTCAGGGTATCGGACCCTGGTGGACCCAGTTGCATTTTTTAGGATTTTAAATCAAAGCAGCCATAACAATTTAAATGTAAAAAATACTAAACAGAGTTTTTAACCCAGTACAGCATGTCTGGTGGATTTTTGTCCTTTGCCCCAGTTAGATTAAACTTGTGAATAATACTGTTGGTTGTTTTCTGTAACAATAACAAAAAACATCAACCAATCACGATATGGGTGGGAAAACAAAGCTGCGATCATTTTTTCATCACTATTGATATTTTTTTTTTTTTATTATTTGAATCAAAACGTGGCGTGTTCATGGTCCTTTAAATTTGGAAGATCGAAAAATTATTATTTAATTAAATTGATTTTCCCTGCAAAAAGGTGTTTCATTTAATAACTTATTATAGCTTATTTTCATTAAAAAACATTTTTTATTTGTTTAACCTTTATTTAACCAGGTAATTAACCCACTGAGATGACAGAGTGTCGTGAGAGGAATCTCTCTGATTGGCTGTTCGTAGGTTTCATTTATCTCCAGCTCTCGACACAGATTCAGGAAAGCCCGTTGAGCACGCCGCTGTAGTATCCATGCTTTCACCCATTAGTGCGGTTTCTCCTTATTTGTCACCTCCACCTCTTCTTTTATTTTTCCACTAAAAGACCAAGGGCTGACAACGCCAGTGCAATTTTCAACTTTTTATCAGACATTATTCTCGATTAGTAGGCTATCTATAATACTAGTGGTGACCCACAGCGGTGTGAAAATGGTCTTCTCGTATCATAACAACGGACTACCGCTGCCTGCTGGCATGGAGAGTTATTTCCTCTTAAGCATGTGCAGAACGTACGTGGTGGTTGGCTGTCGGCTGTAGTCTTTGTGGTGTGTTCAAGTGCAAATTTGTGGCCAAGACAAAAGGCGACGTGAGATGACGCCACAGTCGGCCTTCGTCGCCACTAGTTCTTTGCCGTCTGCCTGGTGTGTCAGGGCCTTTAGAAGGGTGACCTGGCCAAGAGGGCAGCAGCACACGTCATGATAAACATGACATGATTAAGAAACAGTTCATAAATAATAAGTTAAGAGCAAACAATAATTAAAGTGTGCAAATTGGTTCGTAGATGAAGTGTAGAAGTTGTGATCACATATAACAATTCTCAAACACAGCTACTGTCCAATGGAGTTGTGTTTGTTGACTTTTAAGATCGAGCGAAAGGCTCGAGGAGTGCCAGTTTCAAGTCGTCCAGGAGAAAGTTTCCAGCAGCAAAACTCAACACTGTTTTCCTGAGCTCAGTTGGGACATGAGGAACAGACAATTGAAAAACATCACAGTAACGCAGGGCATAAATGCTAAATGGACTTGAGCTTGTATATTTCTTTTCTAGTCTTCTGACCGCTCAAATCTCTTTTACACCGCAGGTCACACCTACACATTCACACACCATCAGAAGTAACTAATGTTATTCATTTGCATACATATGCCGCAGACGAAGCAGCGGGAGCAACTTGGGGTTAAGTGTCTTGCTCAAGGACACATCGGACATGTTGTTGCAGGAGCTGGGGATCAAACCCTCGACCTTCTGGTTGAGAGACGACGACTCTACACACTGAGACACAGCCGCACCTCAGAAGCATAGTGGCTTCTGGTTCTTTGGAGGTATGAACATAAATAAGAAGGAACTACACTGAGAAGAGCTTTATAAATAAGACTCAGACAGTTTATATCCCTGCATACCTTCAAGGATGGCCAATCAATGAAGTCAGTCTACACAATACGAGCCCCAGTGGACAGTTATAGTATCCATATCTCGTATTGCGGCTGGCTGTGGACGGCCTGATCCTGTGCATAATAATACCACTTTAACTGAATCTCCTTCAGCCTTAGCATAGCTTTTCAAAACAACAACAAGCCACCTGAAAATATACTTTAAATACTGTTACACTATTTCCTCATCATCTGAGAGCCTCATCATCCATTGTAAAATCTTCTCTGTCTCAGTCATATTCACCTGTGACACAATGATTGTCATTAAAAAAGTAAGTCCTAATATCCGCCATGAAGGACATTACAATTAAAAAATGAATTTCTTTTATAACATTCACTCTGACTAGACCCACCTCCACAGTAGAACTGAGTCATAACTTGACTATAGAAATGGAAAAGCCTTACAACACTGCTCGAACAGGAGAGCCCTTTTTTTCATCCTCAGCAGTCTAATGGAGAAAGACAGACAGAGAAAACACAGGGTCCTAATCCACAGAGCACACAGGCCCCTTTCATGGGAGTGCTGGGGGAGACCTTTATTTGTCCATTCCTATCATAGAGAGAGCGGGTTTCAAGCTCGGCTAGGCCTGAGCTGGAAGATTAGATGAAACCAGAGTGTTTTAAACCTCTTCTGTGGGCCATGGATTAGAGTCAGCCAGTCCCGCCTGAGTCTGAGACTGAAATGAAACAATAAGGAGTACAGGTGGCTCAGTGGGACAAGGTGCATGGCGTGTCGAGCCCGGGGGGTAAGAAAAAGAAATAATCTATCAGACCAGACAACAAAGAGCCCCAAAAGATTTAGCATAAAGTGCTTATTTACCTTTAAAAAATGTTAACATTATCTGGTGTGCAGTGAATGAATGTTGATGCTAATGTGAGCATGCTTAAAATACGCCTCCTGGACTGCATGTTCATTTTATACTAAATGAGACATATAATATTTTAGTTTTACAGTGTATCTAATTCACTAAAGTGAGTTCAATGTGCATCAGCACTTAATGACATACATGTACATGTAAAGGGTGAGTTTCTAATTAGTGCAAATGGAGGTGACAGGAGGCTAACCTCTCAGCAGGAGGTGGGAGAAAGTGTCTGCTGTCCTGCCTGGACAGATACCATGGCTGACATCATCATCAATTATTCCTGGCATCTCAGCTTACTCAGGGGCAGGGAGGGAACCAGGGTGCACAAAGCCAGGGTGCACTGGAGAGCTGCATGGAGCCTTGGTCTCCCCATGGGTCCAGGAGGAGAGTATCATCCATCCAGCCCAAGAGACTGCACGGTAAGGAAATCCCTGGAATCCCACTCTCGCTGGCAGGTCACTTTACAGCTCATCACCAAATTAGAAAGACTGCCGGTCAGCCTGAGCAACAGCCAGACCACAGAGAGGTGGAAATAGAAGGGAGTGCTACGAGCAGTCTGCTGACACTCATTAAGGAGGCTCCTCTCTCATCATGGAGCGGTGGAGAACTACATTGTACGGCCCTGAGGGCAGAAAACCCGGAGAGGAACACAAGCCAGTGATTTAAAGTCCCATACAGACTGACCATAATGGTAATGAGCTACTGCACCAATAGACTCATCAGTATGATGAGTGTTTTTACTAACATACAAAGCTGTAAATAATATTCATGGCTTTTACAAGACGTCACACACACGAGGAACGGCGACCGCCCACCTAGCGAGCAAGAAAGGCTTCCTGCACGCTACAAGAAAACGTTATCAGTCTCAGCTGGCACCTACATGTTCTAACAGTTTTATTTGATTTGATTTAGCATTCTTGATTGGATAGGAAGGCTGACGTGCTACAGGAAATGTTGCAGGAGAGAGTGGGGGATGTCATGCAGCAAAGGGGCGACGTTGAATTCGAACCCACGGCCCCTGTGACGAGGATTGTTGCCTCTGTGCATGGGGTGCGCGACATAACCACTAGGCTTTCCGTCACCACAAAGAATATTTTTTGAAATGAAAGACAGATGTCATTCGATTAGATGCACTAACCGCTGTCTCTTTAATAGGTCTGCTTCACATGGGTGCTAAGTGTGCTGTTACCTGGGACGCAGTTTAGGACTCCTTTGGATCTGTAAGCGAGGTTGGGCGGGATGATTATGAGGCAACAGGCTGCTTGCTTCATCCCCAGCATCCCTTCCTCCCAGTCCTGATACATCGAAAAGATCAGCAAGAGTGACAATCACAAGCTGCGCTCCACTTCACTGTACCGGCTCAGAAAAAGTTCATCCATTTGGACACCCTGCAAATTCACTGCAGCAGTCTTCGGTGTATTTCTCTGATAACTTCCCCATATTCTCCTAATGTTCATCTTTCATGTTGTCAGTCTGTGAAACCAAAAGAGGAGCTTTACATGATGATTTGCAGCAAAAGGAGCTCCTTATTTATCTGATACTGTTGCCAGTAAAAACCCTAATTTCAGTCTCTGCCTGAAACGGTGCATTTCATGTGCCGTCTCTTGAAGGCCCCCCTCCCCATGTGCCCACTTTCTTCTTATTGGCCAGCTCTCTAGAAGCCTTCTGTGGGGCAGATCGCTGCAGGGCTGCCAGGGGAGGGCTGCTCTCCAGTGCTGAGAGAAGAGCGCCTATGGAAGAGGTTTCAACAGCATACATAGAGGCTTTGTAGACTTATCCTGGGATTACTCCAACATGGATTTACACTAACACTATATGTGAGTTTTAAAATTGAGGTCAGCATTATAGGTCAACTTTAATAACAGTCAGAATCATCAATGTGTTAAAAAAAGAGTCTCTACGTGTCAGTGGATGAGTATGCATTACATTATCAGCACAGAAGGAGAAGATAGTGTGTATGGGAGTAAGTGTTGAATGTGCAGGTATCATAAGACGTGATGGTGAGGCCTCCCCAGCTCGTGTTTTCATTGGTCTTCTTTGCACGTGTGAATGGAGAGATTTCAGGGAGGGTGAGGAGTGAGCGTCCTTAAACACAACTTTAATGAATCAGCGTGTTGCAGGAAGGAGGAACAGATGCACAGGCGCTATCAGCGACACTAAATCATCCTCCCTTGGAATAGTGAAGAAGAGGAGGAACCCAGTGTCCAAAGTTAATATTCTTATCAGTCCTCTTTGAAACTCCTCTGTAATGATGACGCTGTTTCTCATGGTCATGTCCGCTGGGAGAATCATGCAAATCCTTAAAAATTTCCCTCACTCTGTGCACTCCAGAGTGGATCTTAGTCACCAGCAAAGGTCTGTTTTTTATTCTAATACCACATAAATACAGGGAATATTCTTTTTCGACGTCGCACATTTTAATTGGAGAAGGTCTTTCTCCTTGCATTCCTTCACAAAAAATATCTAGAGATAGCAAAAAATCCGTCCTCTGTCAGGAAGCAAAGACAACATTAGCTGCAGTCTCCCAGCTATAGTGTTGTAGTCAAGACCACAGTAACCGAGACCGAGACATACCCGAGACCAGAGTGTTCAGAGACGAAGACTAGGCCAAGACATTTAGGGATCGAGACTGAGACAGGACCAAGACCAAAAAATATCACTGAAAAATCATCATCTTGTGTGCAGGGAGTGTGTCACTCATTTAGAGCGTAACACCGGGAAGGTTGCTGCTGTAACTGGGGAATAAAAATCCAATTATGAATGAATTGAAGTTATTTGTTCTTTTAGAAAGAGGCGTTACCTTCTAATCACAGTAAAGACGTGGAAAAATAGCCTCTCAGTGCTGGTATTGACTGGTCTTGATTTAAAATCCGGAGTCCGTCCAGTCTGAGACCGAGACAAGACCGAGTAAAAAAGGTTTTGATTACGAGACGAGACCTTCAAAAAGTGGTCTCGAGACCATGATCGATTTTGAGTACTACAGCACTAATCTTAGCCCTCTGTCTTATTACAAAACTCAAAATGAATGTTTCGTAAATGCATTGATATTTTGGTGACCCCAAATGGACAGTCGCTCTGAGATCGGACAGTTTGTGGAGCAAAGGCTCATGGGAATGTTAATGTGAGAGTTGTTGCAGCTTTCTGGCTAGTGTTATTCCTGTGTGTGAAATAAAGCTGTGCTCCTGTTGCAATTAGCATAGCTGTGAGTTAAACCAAGATCTTTGACTCTGACCTGTTCTTGACACGCCAGCTCACCACAATATGTAACTGTACAGTGAGAATGCTGCTGCAAATCCCTGTGTGTCTAATGAGCTGAGTGGAAGTGCGTTATGAACCAACCCATGTATGCACATCCTAATGCAGCCTCCAAATGTCAGGAACATACAGACCAGGTTCTTGTTTGTCTATGGTGCAGTCACTTCCTGCTTCCTCCAGGTTGGAACATGTCAGCTGTGCGCCACGTGAAAATGACAACTCTGTCAGGCCAAAAGTTTATTTTTATTTTTATAACCTTTATTTAAAGTTTGCCATGACAGGCAGCAGAGCAGTTTAAGTTAGCACACATTCATTCATGTATCAGAACATCTACTGACAGATGTGTCAGGGCGTCCAATGAGAGCAGCTCGTTGACTTTCAGGTCTTTTTGTATGTCATTTCAAGGGAGCAGTACATGCGTTTTCACCAGTCCAGTTTTGACGTGTGGAACAGACACAGTCAAAGAAAAGTTCCTGGGCCTGGTGATTAAGAGTTCCTGAACTCTTCTGGTTCATTAAGAAACATAAATCCGCCTTTTGAATGAGAATACATCAGTGTTTGAGGCGACGTTTAACACGTGTGCTGCACACCAAGACGCTTTCATCAGAGTTAAGATTGGGCCTTTTGAAGAGAAGATGACCAACAGTAACTTTCCTCCTCCTCATGGTTTGTCTGATCAGGTCCATCTCTCCCCGACCATAAAAATCTTTAACAGCTGGGAAGAAGTTGTAATAGAGTCTGTGTTATTTGTTCTGCCTGGATGCTGCTTCTGGAGCTGCAGGTCTTTTCCTTCTTGTTCTGCTGAAAAGATGAAAAACATGTTAAGCCATATTCACAAAACATTTTCTGGGAAAACATCTGGAAATTTCAAGCAGGCTACCACTAAGAATCTTCCTGACTTGATGGTTCACACATGAACCCCACAGCGGGAAGCTATCCCTGTTGGGCGGGGGTCTCAGGAGGCAAGACATGACACATAAAGAACCACACAGAAGTGGCGGGCGAAGCAACTGAGTCAATTTTGCCTTTATTTTTAAGAATATCTATGCTGTTTGTAGTTTGACATATTCAGTAGCAACAAAAGAGCAGAGAAGAACAAAATGGCGAACAGAAAACACAATGACGTAGATTCAGTACACGCACAGAGATCGCACCGCACGCGCAGATAAAGTCCGGTACTGCTCGTCAGCCACTAGATTAAAAACCTCACCACCCCCCTCCCTCTCACGGTAAATTTACTGAACATTTCCTGCTGCGTTTCTCCCCCTTTTATGCTGAAATTATGTTATGGGCCTGGCAGGAAAAATTCAGCTGTCGGCATTCACACATGCAGCTCACCCTGAAAGGTTGAGGTAGTTCTCAGCAGCTCTGTGCACGTGTGAAAGCACCATTAGTGACTGTGTTTGAGTGTGGTGTATCTATGTATCAGTTCGTACTAAGCTGGAGCTTTTGTTCTTACCTGCTTCTCATAGAAGAGCAGGTAGGCTGAATTTCGCCTGTGGTGGCAGACCTCCTGGCCCGTAGTCTCAGTGACCTCGTCGTCGTTGTAGGTCAGCCAGCAGTCTGTGCCTACATCTGGTTTCTGCTGTCTGTGTGCTCCATCACAGATATAATGACCTGAGAGGTAAGAAGGCATGTGTTAAAGGTACACTAGACGAGGGTGGGGAGGGGTTCTTTTCCTCAACTTCAAGACTCATTTGGAAAAAAAAAGCCTCCAAACAAACGTAAGCGAACACTTACCAAAGTCAGCTTTGGAGCCCAAATGGCTAACCATGCTAACGAGAGAGTATCGTGTGGATGTCTACAAAAGAACACAAGCAGACATATGAGGTAGTTTACATTTATCTGTCTTCTGTCTGTTCGTGGTCCAACATGCTTTTATCTCTTGATTGAACATTTCATTTACCTCCTCAGTGTTGCTTGCTTCCGGGCTCAACACCAGCTCCCGCGATAAATTGATGGGGCTGGCCACCTTCACTAAGCGGAAGGATGGAGTAAACCTAAACCTCTGAAGCTGCAGGACGAGTACACTGATGGAGGGAGAGATGGAGGGAAGAGGGTCAGATCACAAGTTTACAGATAGGAAGTGGAAGCATTTCACGCCTGACACCTGTGCCGATGGATGATTGTATACTTACTTGGGCAGCGTCAGGAAGGACCATTTCTGAGATGATACCTGGCTTTTACACTTACACTTGAACTCAAGGTTGCTCTCCTGTAGCGAAAAAACAGACACATGAAGCATGTTTTAGTTTAAATCTTGATAAAATACCTTGACAAATTCATTTATTACACATCTGTAGCAGATGTGAGGAGCATGATGTGTCACTTACTTCCAGGTACTTCTCGAGACACTGGCTCACTGAGCGTACTTGTGTGAGGTCCAGGGACAGGTTGATGAAATCCTCATACCTCTTGGATTTTGAACCACATCTGCAGAATAAATGGTCAATCGCATTTAAAATCACAGATTTGATTTCACCTATTGGAGAGGTTTTCATCGTCAATTTTTCCTGCACGCAGCCAACACTTTGAAACTCTCAACCCTGCATGTAAAACTGCATGCGGCTGTGGATTCATACCCCTTGCATGTCCTTCTGCTCATCATTTTAAAGGCAATGTGTGCCTCCACGGGGCAGGTGTAGCTCAGGCCCAATCCGACGGCTGTTGCTTGCAGGTCGAAGGAGTGCGATGTCATCTCTGACAGCACGCAGCAGAGGAACTCGTGGGCGTCCTGCACACAAACAGGTGAGGATTGAAAACAACTGTACAACTAGTTCAGTAAAGATCAGCATGTTGTTGCTGCTCTCAGAGGCGCTGCATGTCAACAGGCAAGGCAGGCAACTGCTTGGGGCCCCGGGCCTGTAGGGGGGCCTTCGAGGGCTGACAAACTTTAAATCCAAAGCAATGGCCCAAAATGTGCAAATCTTGCAATGACTGTAAGAAACATAATGGTGATGAACTCTGGTTGGAGGGCCCCCAATTAAGTTTTGCCTAGATCCCAAACAGACTCTAGCATCGCCACTGGCTACTCTGTGTTGCACAAATGTAAAAGCTTCTAAAAAGCACACTGCTGGGGCGCCGAATAGCCTAGTTGCGCGCCCCATGTAAGGAGGCTATAGTCCTTGTTGCAGCGGCCATGGGTTCGAATCTGACCTCGGCCCTTTGCATGTCATCCCCCCGCTCTCTCCTCTTAACACTTCCTGTCTCTCTTCAGCTGTCCTATCCAGAAGGCAAAAAGGCCCCAAAAAATATAATTAAAAAAGCCCATTGCAATGCTGTTGCTTCCGTTTATTTCTCCAGAGAATAATTACTAGAGTAGTTTCCCACTTTGTTAAACTGAGGAGGACGTTCAAAGATGCAGAACATCACTCTGCTCCCAGAGACGTTTTAGTGATGGAGCACATAATTGACTTCATTAATTTAATTTGCAGAGATGTAAAGCTGATTGCTCTTGGTTTTATCCCATTTATCTTCGTGCCTTCCTTCACCTTCAGATTATGAACTTTCATAGTTTTAACTGTTTAATCTCCCTAAATCACGACTTCCATAGCCGTGTTTAATTATTTAAGTTGTGTTTTCTGTTTTGTTAAAGTACCACTTACTTTTTGACTGTCATCGTCAAATTCAGAGTTACACTCGGCCACCCTCATCTTGAATTCCTCCAGGATGTTACATTTTATGACCTCGTCGTCAGACAAACGACAGAGTCCGACATTCACAAACCCTCTGGAAGGATCCAAAGGAAGGGAAGAAGAGAAACTTTGTTTTAGTTATCGTCACTTCATGTTCAGCAGCATAGTTGTGAGTGATGTGTGTGTGTGTGTGTGTGTGTGTGTGTGTGTGTGTGTGTGTGTGTGTGTGTGTGTGTGTGTGTGTGTGTGTGTGTGTGTGTGTGAATGTGTGTGTGTGTGGAGGTGCTGCACCTAAAGAGCTCTGATTTGGGATGAGCCCTCCACACCTGCTGCTGGTTGTACACTTCCTGAACAAAAGGGGTCACCGTCAGGAGGCCTTGCAGGGTGGAATTCATGTAACAAGTCTGCCCCAGGTTTGGAAACCTTAAAGAAGGGAGGACACAAAAAACTCAGACTGCAGCTCGTGTGAGGGTTTATACATCTATTCCTGGATTCACTTTCCATAAAAACAGTGGTCAGTGTGTGAATATGAGCCTCTGTGCAGGTACGTACCCAAGGCAGACTAGCTCCTCACTGGAGAGGGTTTCTACACTGGCCTGTGCTGAGGCCATCAGACTAATGTTGGGAGATTCGGAACAAAGGCTTCCACCCTGACCAGTTGCAGTTAAGTGTGGCATTGGTCCTTTAGGATGAGCACTTTGCCATTCTCCTTCCTCTTTTGCAGGATGGGGTTCCAGATTCTGCTTCTGTTTGGTTGAAAAACAGCGTAATACAGCAAGAGTAATACACGTTATACATGTGCAACAGTAATGTTCAGAATCCATGTCACTGTAACAGTTTAGTTAGCTGGTGTCAGTCTTGGGATGTGACCGAGGACGAGCGTGATTTCACTCACGTGTATAAAAAACGTTTTACTTCCACTCCCTCAATCGAAACACAAATATCTGAACAATCTCAAAACGTTTTAAGGTTGTTGAGCTTTCAGAGAGATGAGTGATCATTTTTTGTTTTGCATCCTTTCCCACCATGTTCCAAACATCAAGAATGACGTACCTTGCTGTGAAAGAAGGGCCAACGCCACCAAGATTTCTTCTTGTTCTCTGGGGCAGCTGAGACCGGAGCATCAGGTGAGATTGAAGCCTCTTGGACCCCGGCATCTTCACCCTCATCCTCACCCTTGATATCAGGGGAGGTTGAAGTTTCATCTTCAGCTTCCTCTTTGAAGGTTTCATAGATGGGTGAAGGCTCCTCGATCTTTGCTTCTCCAGCATCACAGTCCTCCTCAGCGATGCCCTGGCAGGGTGTAGCCTCCTGGACATCAGCCTTTTTAACCCCAGAGTCCTGGGTGGTTTCAGGGTCTGGCAAAGCCTCTTTGACTTCAGCCTCTCCACCCTCAGACTCCTGAATAGCCGACGGCTGATTTGCTTCTCCTGCTTTATCTTGCTCCACAGGAGTCTTTGGCTTTCTGGTTTTCTGTTGGATATAAATACATAAACTCAGTTTAACACACCTGAGTTCACCACTGCTCATTTGTAGTTTTTATTTGCACTATTTAGCTGTAATAAACGTACCATCTTAAAACACCTTCGCAAAGACTTTTTGGTCTTCTTCTTTGGAGGCCTAGGGGGAGCAGAGACAGACAGAGTGTAGGGGACCTCGATGTCGTTTTCAGGGTCCTCAGCAGTAACACTGGTAACACAGAGAACATACAGTAGTGATTATTATGTTACTCTCAACTGCAGTCAAAGTGGCCTGAAATTCATTTAATGGACATTTCATTTCATTTTCAAACCTTTATTTAAGCTTCGAAAATCGTCGAGGTTTCCCTCATTTACAATGATGACGAGAAACAACAACGACAGGTCAAGATGATTCTATGTAAAAACGATCACACACTGCGGTAAAACACTTTGAGATCATTGTCTTCATTTGTCCAAGAGAAACAGGAGTGTCCATGTGTTGTATATTATTCCACATATTTTGGAGCAAAAAAGCTAAATGCAGATTTTCCAAGTTCAGAGAAAACCTGCGGGACTTGAAGCAATATGCAGTCAGTGGAGCGAGTGTAGTGGGGTCCGGTGGTCCGGCTCAGCAGAGATGTTATAAAAGATGGTGTACGTCCAATAAGGGATTAATAGATAAAGACATACATGTGATTATCACGTCTCTGTGCCAGAAAAGACCAACCAACAAAGAATACAATGATGAGTGTTTTAGGGTGTCTCCGGTTATGAATTTGAAAGCAGAGGGATAAACTGAGTCGAAGGGTTTAAAAGTGGAAACAGAGGCATGTCTGTAGATGGTATGGCCATGATCAAGGTTGCAGCAGTAGCTCAATCCATAGTGACTTGGGTTGGGAACCGGAGGGTCGCTGGTTCAAGTCCTGATGCTGACCATAATATGGAGGTTGGTCTGGTAGCTGGAGAGGAGTACTGTCCCTGAGCAAGGCACTGAACCCACAACTGCTCCAGTGTGCTCCCTCTGTAGCAACGTGTAGCAGCCCCACTCTGACATCTCTCCACTAATGCATGTCCACAGGTCCTGTTTGTGCACGTGTGTGATTCTGGCCTTTGTGTGTGAGAAGCATGTCTCTCAGTACACTCTCACCCTAACCCTAACCCGAGTGTAAAATCAGAATCTTTTAATAAAAAGGGCTGACATCAATTCTGCTTCAACGATACAATCAGGAGGGAAGTTAACTCTGTTTCTGTCAAAGTTTACCAGTGAGATTTTACACATGATGCTTAAAGGTAAATGCTTCGTCCAGCTGCTGGTGGATAACTGTAGACTGTTAAAATCACTAGCTCTGGCTTTGGTGAAGATCATCGACTTGGTTTAAGGACCAGTCTTCAGCTGATAAATCTGCAGTTTCAATGCAGCAAGCTCTACAGAGTCAGCAGAACAATATTGTCCACGAAAGGATGAATGTAGTCTACTATAGATGAAATAATGTTGTCAATATAGATTGTAATGATCGGGCCCTGAGCTGACCTCTGAATCTGTTACAGTATCCTGATAGAGAGACTGGAATATGTGCAGGAAACAGTGTGTGACTATCTGTGATACTTAATAACCTGAATAAGCAGAATATTAAGACAGCATGAAGAGGAAAAGATGTGTTTAGGATGCATTATCTGACCTCTGCTGTGGGCCGCCTGTGTCTCCAAGCTCCGCCTCCTGTAGACGTTTTTCCTGTTTGGAAAATTTAAATTGAGACATGGTTACATATGACGGACACACGATCGGTTGTTTCACAGAAAAATGTGAATAAAATAACATGTAGTGCAAATCCTCTTAATGTCAAAGTCAAATCATCTGCGTACCTTCTGACGTCTGAAACAGCAGCTCAACATCTCTGCAGAACCTGATTGATTCGCTGAGTAGACAACTCTTCGTTAACTTCTAAAACTCAAGACTGAGACGAAGTTCCTCGACGGGAAAACAATGAAAATGTGCAGTTTGGCTGGAGGTAGTAAAAACACTTCTGTATGTCGCTGTGAAATCGAGGGAAGTGATTGTAAAGCCTGCAACAGTGAGGAGATGGAGTGAGGAGGTCGTTTAGAACCCGAAGATGTCACAGTGAGGAGTCTAGAATCGTGGCGTCTGTGACACGTTGTTGTTTATTTTTGAATAATCGCTGAAGCAAAATGACTCCATGTTGGAATACAGACAGAGTGATAAGGGACATGTTTCACATCTTTAATGTTTTGAACTTTTGTAACATGTCTTTTGGGCCTTTTTGCTTTTATTGGATAGGACAGTGGATAGAGCTGGAAATGAATGAATGACTTTATTTTCCAACCAAGAATTAAAATGAGATAATAAAAACAAAAAAAGACAAAAGTAACTGTGTGAAAAGGAGTAGGAAGAAGTCAGACTAATACACCTTTACCCCTGTCACATTTCTTCTATTAGTTTATAAATGATTCAATCAAAAGCTCAAATTAATTACAGCTAACATACAAACTTATCCCCAGTTTGTTTACACCTAAAATAAATCAATCCCAGTGTATTCATCACCCAGTGTTTCAAAATATAAAGGAACACCCCTAAAACAACTTGTCCTCTTCCATATACCCGTCAATAATATGTTTTTTTATAGTTTAGAGGAGAAAACATCGATTAAAGTAGAAATCGAGATCTTCTGAGATTTTCAATAGATTCTTAACTTGGCTAATCAGTGACTCCCTGCTAAGTGCTAATGCTAGCTCTTTCACTCAGTAGGATGCCAAATAGAGCAGCAAGAAGTTCAGCCAGTCTCACAGATGACTGGAGGAGATCCTGAAGTCTGGACTTACTCATAAATAGACTTTGAATCATGAACTGAAAATAGATTCTGAATCGTGACCCCAAGAATCGAAATCGAATCAAATCGTCAGACACCCAAAGACTCTAATAGTTTTTTGAATTGATTAATATTTGTGTTTTGTACCCTGAAACACACAGACTCTTCTGCATTGTACGAACACGTTGTTTTTTTAAATTAAATTCTCATAACCTCCCTGTCACAAAAATGTTTTTGATCGTTGCCCGGATCATCTCTTACTTTAAACATGATTATTGCAGTTTTAAATTTGACCGGATCGATTCATTTCAATGCCTGTGACTTTAAAAAACAGTGTGTCCGTGTGTCCCCTACACCCCACCCTGTGTACCATCCTGATCGCTCTCTTTTGAAGGATGCATAATGGTTGTAAGTTGCTTTTGTAAGTGTTGCCCCAAACTTCCACACAATGATTCAGATATGGTCATACACGTGAAGAATACAGAATGTGCAGTGAGTTGTGGTCCAGTGTGTGTTTCGTTTTCCTTAAGACAGCGACGCTCTTTGCCAGCTTTGATGGAACATAATCAATCTGAGGTTTCCAGCTGATTTTGTCGTCTAAAATCACACCCAGATATTTGTTTATACACTCTTTCAACCTCAACATTATCGATCATCATTTGTGCTTCTTTCTCTACAGTATGTTACGGTTTCCAAACAACCTGAATTTAGTCTCCTTCAAGTTTAGTGACATTTTATTTATGCTAAACCTGTTTTGATTTAGTCACTTCTCACGTGACCTGCTGCTGCAGATTTCCCCTAGAACAAATCAGGGAGAGAGAGGGAGAGAGAGAGAGAGAGGGAGAGAGAGAGAGAGAGGGAGAGAGTGGGGATTGACATGCGGGATAGGAGCCACAGGTCGGATTTGAACGTTGGCCGCCCTCCTCGAGGACTACAGCCTCTGTACATGGGGCGCACACACTAACCACTGCACCACCAGCACCCCAAAGCTGCACATCTTTAATATTTTGTTCTTTTTAAAGTAATTTTTTGGCCTTTTAGCCTTTAATGGATAGGACGGCTGAAGAATGACAGGACATGTTATTGTTATTATTCTTCAATCAATCAATCATTGTTTGTATAGCGCCAATTCATACCAAGTGTTACCTCGAGGCGCTTTACAAAAGAGCAGGTTATAGACCTTACTCATTGTCAAGAAAAATCTGATAGAGGGAGATGTGATGAGATGCAGGAAGGATTTCTCCTCTCTATTCCTCGTGTTCCTGTTCTCCACACTGCCTTGCCGCTGAGGTGGAGGTCGGAGCAGGACGTGCATGCATGAGGACGGCGGTGGTTGAGGGACGACACAGTCCGATGGTGGAGGCTGGGCATCAGAGACATCGGGTGGTAGCAGTGCCAGATCACCTGGCTGAAGGTCTACTGGAGAGCCCGGCCTCTGCTGCCGGGACAAGACCTCCTGGGCTTCTAACACACTGACACAGAATTCTTGTGTTTTGTCCCAGCAGAAAGTGGAATTTGAAAGAATAATCAGAACATAAACTCGTCAATCAAATTATTTTATTTTCATCGACATGCTTCGTAGATTATTACTGTCATAGTTATTTGTATAGTATTATGTGTGTGTTACAATAAGCACTGTATCCAGGGACTTGTCCAAAGGGGTGTCATGGGCCCCCCTTAGAAATCTGATTGTCCACCCCAAAAATCCTGAACTGTGATTGGCTATTTGCTCCCTCAGAGGCTTGTGCTAATGTGTCAGGATCAAAACACTGCAAGTTAGACTGTTTGCAAGAGTTTGCATGCACATTTTTAAGTACTTTAAACTGTGACTCTGAACATTCATCTTATTTTGTGTCATTTAAACATTTAGCTAATGTTGCCATTATCTTGTGTTTTAAAGTAGACAAAGTAAATCATTGATATTCACAGCAGACTTCTGGCCACCCCTGCAAAAGTCAGTGCCTCTGTTGGGCCACCCCAGTCAAATAGTCTGGACACGCCCCTGACTGTATCTGAGATAACATGTAGTGTTTAAATCAATATTATGGCTGTAACATTTGAAGACTGTTACCAAGAAAAACACAATCAGAATCAGCTTTATTGGCCAGGTATGATCACACACACACGAGGAATTTCACGAGTAAAATATTAGATAAACACAAAATAAGCAAAGACTCATATGTACTCGACTAATTAAGATAATTGGCCCGTTTTCAGAGGCTGTGGTCCTGTGTGTGCGTGTGCGTGTCTGATTTCTGACTCTGTTCTGTCTGAATCAAGGCACATTAGTCCAAAAAATAAACCTTTAAAAAACAAGCTAAATAAACATGATTATAAAATATGTAATTATATAACAGATGGTTAATTAACATGAGGTAGAGAGTTTTGCAGTATTTACATTAAGAGTGTGCATAGATGGACATTAGATTAGGAGGACGATAATAAACATGATTCAGTTATTGACCCCAAAATGAGTTTAAATAATCCTGAGTACTTTGTACACAAACACAAGAAGCCAAAAAGAAAATGGTTTCCAAATAGACAAACTTCCTAAATGTGTTTTTATACCAAAATGTTTTATTTTCATGATGAAATAAAACTTGTTGCAAAGACAACAAACTTTTCATGAGATGGCGTGTGAGAGTATATTATTATCAAGGAAGAATGTGCGACTTTTGATCCAGTAGATGTCGCCCTTGTTGTCACTGCTGTTTGGCCACACCTCCTCCATACTAAAACCTCCGCTCTCCTGCAGCGACACACCTCCAACCCCTCTCTCCACTCACGTTAGCACGAAGGAGTTTAGTGCAAGCGGCGGACAAAATTGTCCTCGGTTCGAGCTGCAATCACCTGTGTCCTGCATTGTTGTGTTAGCAGGCTAATGTTAGCGCTCTTTAGTTAGCTCGTAGCTTCACATTGCATGTAAACTGACACAGAATGAGCGTGATCTAAAAACTCTTACATGACGTTCAAATAATCAGTGAGTATGTTCTTCTTCTTCTCTCTAGTCCTTGACTAAAACAGCTTTTATACACAAGGGGAGGAGCCGGCCGTCCCGTCCATGTAAACACGGCTCTGACAACAACACAGCCAGCGGGACTCGAGCTTCTCCCTCATTGTAGACAGTCATGACTCAGAGAGACATTTACACAGGATTTCTGATAAATTTATGTGTAAAATGTCACATAACCATGTTATTCACAAAGTTGGTCTACATTTCAGGTGTGATATGTTGGAACTAGTCAAACTAAGGCCCGGTGTCCACCTAGCATTTTTTCTTTCGTCTTTTGTCAAATGTTCTCAATGAGCAGAGAGCGTTTGCAGAAGTAAAGAAAAAGCGCAGGCGTCTTTCTTTCCGAGTGCTCAGCCTTTTTTGTACGGCCGCTCTGAGCGCTTCAAGCTGAAAAGTCAACTTTTCAGAAAGGCGCTGTTGACACCACCACCCATATTCTTGCCTCTTACGGATCATGTATTGTACCCACATCGTCTTTGATCCGTGTCGGCTGGGGTAAAAACGATCTCTTATAAAAAACATGCAGTAAAAAGTAACAGAGCAGTGTCAGTCATACAGCGGCCGTTGTCTACATACTGTTGTATAGAGAAAGGATGGATGTGCAGCACTTTTCTTCTTGTGCACAAACACTTCATACTAGAGCCCCCGAGCGCACAGCCAGCACTTTTCTCAGTGGAATAAATGCTAGGTGGACACGAGGCCTAAGTCTTTATGAAGTGCCAGAAAATTACATTTTTCCGTAGCTTCACAACCTAGTACATTTCTCAGGGCATCTCTATGCCATGAGCAACAGCAACAGGGATAACGAGGGTCTAAAAATGTGACTGCTGGGACAGAGCAGAACTCAAATCACTGAGAGAGGAGGCATGCCATGTTTCCTTTCTTCTGTAGAGGCCTCTGCATACAGTAATGACCGCTCTGCATGTTGCTGCTACTTCATTAGTCATGTGGGTTATATTTGGTCTCTGTGCATGTGTGTGGACCAAAGAGTGACTGTGACCGTGATGCTCCTGTAATAGAGCTGTCTGAAATGTGTTTTCCAAAGAGAGAGAGGGTAGCTATAGGCCCCGCCCCTCCACTGCTTTATTTTTAGGAGATGTTCATGAGTAGTGAATGCAGCCTTACTGTGTATTCAGCATGCCATTCAAACATGCACGATGTGTGGACATTCAAATAAGCAGCACACAAGAAAGCTCATGTTGCCAACACACCCACATTCCCACCTGCCCCCACATCAACCATGCACACACACATACACACACTTGCACGCACGCACGCACGCACGCACGCACGCACACACACACACACACACACACACACACACAAACAACATACCATGCAAGCCATCTTTCATCAGCTCTGTGACCAACAAATAAACACAGGCAGAGCATAACTGCGAGCCCCAGAAGCAAAGCTAGCAGATTCACACTGCATGCAGAATGTGTGTGTGTGTGTGTGTGTGTGTGTGTGTGTGTGTGTGTGTGTGTGCGTGTGCGTGTGCGTGTGTGTGTTTGGTTCATTCACAGCAAGCCGCTCATCCTTACACACAGAGCTTTTATTGGCTAAACAGGAAAGACAGAATCAATCAGGGAGGCATCGACAGCAGCCAGAGGGCGAGCCCAGCATGCTCTCCATCCCCATCGCATATCAAGTCCGTCTCTGCAGCTCGGCCTGCGAGTTTGCAAATTTTTCTACATGCATGTTTATGTGCAGGGCCATCAGCAGGAATTGTAATTTGTGCCAGCGACATGCTCAGCTCAGGCCCAGGCAGTGCCTTTTTCTTTTCTGCAGAGTGGGAAGCCATCGCGGCTCTGGAAGGTTCTGTGATTTATGTGATGTGACTCAAACTGATAACACCAGAGCCCCGGAGCAGACACAGGCAGAGGAAAACTGTCAAGATGGTGTTTATACTGTTGCTCTCCCTGCTCTGTTTGTGTTGGGGAAAACCTTTAGGAAGTGTAATGAAGTCGTTTGTTATGTTCGCTGCAGGAGCTTGTTAAGTGAATTATCTCCTTCATTAGCAGTTTGATCATCGTGGGGTTGTGCATGTCTTTAAACTCAGCCATAAAAAGCTGATTTATAAGAAATGTTTTACATTTGCTGGAAAATCGCCACAATCTGGGAGTTTTATTTGATCAGGATATGTCCTACAACTCCAACATAAAACACATTTCAAGGACCTTCTCAATATCTTTAAAATCAATATCTCTCAGCACTCAATGCACGTCGCAGCTGTTTACCTGAGACAGTAATAGCTACAGTCTGCGGGGTCGTTAACAAACTTACATTGGGACGGATGAATAATTTAAGATTTTGTTTCTTGTCCCTTCACATCTGTGAGCAGCAGCATGTCCCCAGTGAGAGAGAGTGAAAGGCCCAGTGAATGTGCCCTGCCAGGATAAATCAACATGTGCACATTCGATCAGCAGTGTTAGCGCTAGCCTCCTGGCTAACATTGGTTCCCATCAGCCTTTTGGAGACGACTGAAATACGTTTGTTAACAAGTTCTCGTTGGGGTCAAATGTTCCAGCCATCTCCCTCCGTTTCTTCTTCTTTCTTTTTTGTCATGCTAACTTTGTGCAGCTCCTGAAATGGCTGATGTACTGATTACAACACAACTGTTACTGGGCCCGCTGACGTCGGTGACATCACCAAAAGAAAAGACTCACAGCATTTGGAAACAGGCTAAATTTTACTGAAAAAACAAGGAATAAAATGTGAGCGTTTGTTGCTTTAAGAGGTTGTTGTGAGTTTTAGGTGTAAAATAAAATGTGG
Source organism: Tautogolabrus adspersus (assembly GCA_020745685.1). NCBI lineage: Eukaryota > Metazoa > Chordata > Actinopteri > Labriformes > Labridae > Tautogolabrus > Tautogolabrus adspersus. The sequence goes on along the minus strand of CM036534.1, from coordinate 2,256,961 downwards.
TCATTGTTGCTTTAAATTAGGATGGACCATGTTTTGTTGTTTTTTTTTACCTTTTTGGGCCCTCCTCATGTGACTGGGAAACCAGAAAGCTTTTTCCCCTTTATTCTACTTATGGGCGGCCTTGCAAACAGCTGATCTGAACCAAATTAAACCATTCCTCCTCCATGGCGATGGAAGCTTTAATGGCACTTGAACAAACCGAACCTCAAAATCAGACCTCCCCAGTTGTTAAATATTACTGGTCTAAATGGAAAGTGAGTCATTCTTGCACTTGGTTAATCATATAATAACTACAGAGCCCTGCAGCTCTGAACTCTATTATTGGACAATAAACCTAACATCATCTGATTTTCATGATAAAGGTGAGCCTATCACAGATACAATGATAAAGAGGTGTTTGAGAGGTGCAACAACAAAGACAGAATACCAACGACTCCAATTGTAGAGTGCCAAAGTCGTCGTGTTGTAACACAAACATTAATGTGTTTTGTGCTATTCCTCCAAACTGCATGTTTTGGCACACTCCAACATAATCCCTCTGTTGTAAGACATCTTCGCGTATATCAGCTCAATAAATCTCTGAGCACTTTCCAGCGCTAATAAGGCTGCTTCCTGTGTGGCAAGAAGACCTGACTAAATGATTTAAGAGTCCAGGTCTGCTGATGGGAATAACTTTACTCAGAGAAGTCCGCAGATCAAAACCGTAAACTAGCTCCTTTTTTCAAACCCCGGCATCTCCTCAGATAAGAGCACTGTAGAAGCCATGTGTATTGAATTTAGACCCTTCCTGAGGGTATCCTGTTCTTATCAGGGGTCAGATAAGCTCATTTCACAGGCCCTCACCTCTACTGGGCTACCAACAGGACCCCACTCTGTCAGAAGATGACCTCACCTACTCTGTTTCAGTGTTTGTGGTTGAATGGAAAGTCAAGAGGTGGCTTTTTTGTGTGTGGAGGGAATCTTCCTCGAAGCTGCAGTTGTAGCAAACTCAACTATGTAGCGTTAAGATACATTTGAAACAAACCCGACAGCCTTGACATTCCTGATGGGGAGTGTTCAAGATTAAAATGTGTCTTTGGAGAGTGGAGCCCCCGCAGAGGAAAGACCTGTCTGTGAACAGTGTGAATCTGAGACAGGAAAAGCCTTTGACTTACTCTAATCACCCGTGTTCACATGCTGGTTTTTGTGAGCCCACCATTAGCTTTAGTGCACGGCTTCACTGGGTTCTCTGGGCTAATTGTCTTGAACTTGGGAGGCCAGAGGAGGCAGAAACCAACAAATCCAGGTTAGAGACTCACTTTAGTTTATCAGTCTGAGGGCCCCCTCCCAAGCCACCGCACCTCGTTCGAGGCATGCAGGCATCTCAGGCTGACAGCTCTTGAGCCAGATACTGGCAGTACAACACAGCACTCATAATTGGCCCCTATTCATTTCTCAGAGATAATCCTCACCTAGGCTGAGCCTTTTCTGTTCCTCGCATTATTTTTTTGCGAATGTTTACACAAGGTTTGTATCGGTTTCTCCTCCTCCTGGGGCTTTCGCTCCGGCTGTGAGGTTGTATACCCAGCATGTGTGTTTGAACGTGTGTCTGAGGGCTCTGCTCTTCCAGCGAGGCTGCAGGGGCTCAAGACCTAAAATGACAAAGGCCCCGTGAATGTCTGACTCACAGACAACTGTCAGCGATCAATGGGCTGGATTAAGACGGAGCGGAGAACCGAGCGCTCTCTGACATGTTGACATGTTCTACTAAGTGCATTTCAAGGTGGATTTAGCGCGTTTGCTCCATTGTGGAGGGACAGAAGAGACACAATTGCTAAATGGGGCCGATGGTAGGTGAACTTTACTCCTGCTGTCTGGGTTAGGACTGACACTGGCTTCTTTCTCAGGGTGAGTGAGGCTGCTGTGGATCCTGAGGAGGTTCAGGGGTTTCAGAGAGCTCTGTCCTTAACCAAACAAACACAGTGGAATTTCTGCCATTGTTGGTGCACAGGGTTGAGTGACAGGGCTGCATAGCAGAGCTGCCTGTCAGCAGAAACGAGTCCAGGTCAAAGTGTGACCACCTCTTGAGACACTGCTCAATATTAAGACAAATCCATGGAGTGTATAAGAAGACACACTGGAGCAGAGCGAGGTTATTAAGGTTACAGAAAACAAATCAAATAATGAAAACTAAAGATTAAAACATTTTCTTTCACTGAGACTAAACTAATAGAGAAAGAAAGTTTGCTTCATTTCCGTCTTTGACACAAGCACACTGAGGGACACACAGCCTGTCCTTACGATATATCTCCGACACTTCCCCCCCTTACTTATACAATATTTTACAGCGTATTTTTTAAAGAAGTCGCTGGATATTGTTCTCTGAACCTCTTTTTAGTTATTCTGCGCCCTCAGTCTGGAATCTGTCGCAGAGTGTCTGGAAACTCTGGCGTCCTTAAATGTTTTTAAATCTGAAATGAAAGATTCTACAGGATGTCGATGTTTTTAGCTCGACAGCTTGAACTACTGACCCCGTGATTTAACTCAGAGATGGGTTTTTTTTAATGCACACTTCAGTGTTTTGTAAACTTTGTCTAAAAACATCAAAAAAGGAGCAACACGAGTAAATCATATTTCAGGTGAACTAAAAAAAGGGACAGAAAAACGCTGAGACGTCCGTTGTTGTTTTGTATGCTGCTCTTCCCCAGATAAAGGAAACTTGAAGGACATTTAGTATCCTGACTTTTTGTGTTTCTGCTGCTGACTCTCCGTCAGGCCTCCCTGAGAAAAGAGGTTCTTAATCTCAATGGGACCAACCTAAAAAATAAATAATACAACTAAAACTGGAGTCATATGCAGGATAAAAGTTCAGATTTCTTAATAACTACATTTTGTTAGGTAAACAACTTATAATTTCACAATAATGAGGAAAATACGCAGTTTCAAATCTTTGTATTTTATTTTGGAAGGCATCTCGCTCTCAGTGTCTCACCCCACTTAATGTGTTCATGTTACCTCTGCACACATCAATGCGAGCTGTTGGTACTTTTATTGAGCTCAGCTGAGCAGAAAGCTTTTTTTATTTATCAGAGGTATGGATCTGGATCTCTGTTTAAAACAGGAACAGGATAGATCTCTGCTTCAGTTTTCAGTTTTGGCTCATCGTCAGTGATTTCTTGATTTCACGTTGGACTCGACGGCTTTGATTCTCATCGTCCTGAATTTCAAAACTCTTTGCCGATCTTGGAAGTCGCCTCGTAAATTGTTGTTTGCCCGACTATCATTCCCGGTACATTTCATTAACGTCTCTCCGCTGCTGCCATGTTTTTGAAGGCGTACGTAATGCTGCTATAGATGGAGTTGTCATGATAAAGAACAATAAGTAGACTTATGATTGTATTCATGTGTCAGACAGAAGGCCGTCTAAACTTTAAACCCGTCTCTTATTGAGACATTATAAGATCCTACATTTGAATAAAGACTTTTTAAGGATCCATGAGAACACTGTCACGTATGAAGAACACAGGAGACTCAATGGGTGAGCATCATTACTTTAATGGTCACAGTTATTACTTTACAGATAAATTATGCATCACAAAGCTTAAATGGAAAATTAAACGTCTCTATTTACAAGTACTAACGTTGGCAGCCAGGTGTCATCAGGCCTGCACTCCCCACGTTTGGGTTTTAGTGCAGGTCATCATTAGCTGGCCGACCTGAAAGATGAACCCTGACCCCCCCCTTGGGCACTGCTGCAGGGCGGCTGACTTGGCAGGACTCGGGCCTGGAGAGACTCCTCAACAACAATCAAAATAAGACACATGAGTAATAAAAACAGACTATTTAATGTTGTGCGTGAGCGGCCGTACTGTGTGAAAAAGATAACGGAGCAGACGAGGAAACAGAGAAGGGAAGTGGAGGGTAAAAAGCAAACAGACATTACAGTTCCACTGATGGCCTCAATAACTTCCCTCTCGGTGCCTCGGGCCCACCCTGAGGTCTCTGAAGTGGATCGTTAAGCACAGGAACATAGACTCAATTACTCTGGGCAAACACAACGCTACCGCTCGGTGTTGTGTTGGTTGGCCGGCTGGTTGACTGTCCGTCTCTTGGCCGTCCTACCTTCCCCTCAGCCCCCCCCCCCCTCCAGGCCCCTGCCGTGCAGCGCTGCAGCATGTGAGCCCTCTGTGCTCCAAGTGTGATAGAGTCAAGCTGTTCCTGCTGAGCGGAGGTCAGGGTCCTTCAGTCAGCACCTCGGTCCTGAACAGAGCACACAGGAATCCCTCTTCCCTCCCTAACCAGGCCTGAAACTCGGCTCCCTCTCTCTCCTCTGGCTCGGGTCCAAATAAACCTGGTACCCCTCTCTTTCTCCTTTTCCTCTCTCCATCTCCTGGCACACTGTCATTCCCCTCATCGAAACCATTAATCAGCCGCAGCAGATTAGACTTCACATAAAAATAAACTACGCCCAGCAGCCTCCTCATGGTTCCCCAGATTTCTGTAGCAAACCCACTTTATTGACAGTCCTCCTCCTCCTCCTCCTCCTCCTCTTGTTAATAAACCCAAGATGTCCAGTGCAGCCAGCAGGTTGAGCACTTTGGCAAACTGTGGGGGTCTATTACTGCTTTATTGATATAAACAACCTGCCTTATCTTCCAGGGTGATGACTTGTAGGCCAAACCTGCCATCCATGTAAATACACAACAGATAACCCTTATCAGTCTGGCACCCTTAAAGCCAGTGTGCTTGCAAACTTCATCCAAAAGTGCATATCTTTTATAGGGATTAAAGGGATTAAATGTGCAACCTGAATGTATTCAGGCGCACGTTTTATCCACTGACTACCTTATCCTATCCTCCACTTCTGGCTCAGTGAGACAGGGGAGAATAGGAGGGCAATAGTGCCACCTTTGGGTGAGGCTGGGTAGTGCAGTTCAAGCAGAGCTCTTACAGGACTATAATGGACGGGTTAAGTTGCCCTGTTCTGTGCTGTGGCATCCAAAAGGCTTTTAAAAAGGACATGTTTGTGATCACACTTTCTTTCATGGATCAGAATGAAGGAGGGCATGGGAGGAGAAGGACAGGGTCTGCAGGGCCCTCAACAAGTCGCGGCTCCCATGGACAGGTCTGTCTGACTGACAGGCAGCCAACAGACTGTTTGTGTGTGTCCATGGGAAATGGGGTGGTGTCACTGCGGCAGCGGCCCTAGGGCTATCCATCAGTGTCATGGGGGGTGGAGTGTATGGTATGTGTCACCTCCAAGACTAATGGACAGGAAGTACAGCCGGAGAAACAACAATATTTGTAGAATATATATTGAGAAAAACGCTCAGGCTCTGACCACGGCTCTTGTACGATTCCAACAAAACCCCGAGCGCAGACTTTAATCCTGATTGATGAGCCTGTTTATTTAAGAGACGCTCGCTCTGCGGCCAGCGTTCTCACCGACCTGATCTATAGCCCGGGCTGTTAGTGCATACACTCACAACAGGCGTGTATATGCTACAATCATAGTCGTGCTGGTTATCAAATGACAACCTGGGCAGCCAGTGAAGAAACCCTGTTACACAAGAGGTACGGTAAAAAAAACTCCAGAGAGCAGTCTGAAACTGGGGGCCATTTTGGGGCAAAATAGATGGAGAGGGTCAAAAAGAAAGAGCAGATCAAACCCACGCTTACATCTCTGTACTGACACAGAGGGTGAGTGTGCTCACTCCTGTTCAGAGACCGAGGTGCTTAACCTCAGCAGCCGGTTACCATGGCATCCAAACCGGAGCGCTTGGTGATGTGGACTTTGGTGAGCTCCTCTGCACAGGTTGGGTGGATGCCTACGGTCTGCAACAGGTGGGAATATGTTGCTCCGCACCTGAGGCGACATGAATACAAAGAAGTGTCATTCAGGAAGCATTTATACACAATCTCTCATGATTGACAGCTGGTGATTAACATCCTTTAATAAGTCGAGTCAGTTCTGCTAAAGATAAGTCTGTCCTGATCCTGTGATCGACCACAGACTGTCTGCACGCCACCGCTACGATCTCCGTGTTCTAATGAACCTGCTGCATTCTGTTTCCTGTTCTCCAGTATGTTCTTCTCCACTCTTTAGTTCAGATTGTGATTCTGTTGAACTACACGTAGCATTGATAGAAAGACACATATTCTCATTATAGTGTCGTATAGCGGACTCTGTTGCTTCGTCCGCCACTTCCACATCTTTTTTTTGTCACCCCGCCCCCCCTCTTGTCCTACAGGGAAAGTCTCCCGCTGTGAGGTGCATGCAGGTCAGGAGGATTTCGGGGGCAGTCCTCCTGAAATTCTTTAGAAATATTCAGGAGTGCATGTGTGAAGACGTCTTTAGAAAATAACAGGGGACATTAAAACCCATAAACTATTTAGATGGTCGTTCCATGAAAAATAAAAAGAAGAAGTAAACAAAATAACAATCTACTTCAATCATTGAGGATTCATTCAACTTACTGGAAGCCCAAAGCAAATCCCTGTGTGACTTCTCCAGCGTTGGGTCCGGTGAAATGCAGGCCGAGGATTTTCTGGTCTCCAGCCCGCTCACACACCACCTGAGGAGGATGAAAACTGAACAATGAGTGGGGTCCAGATTATTTACAGGATGGGTAAATATTTGTTTTTGAGTCCTTTAAGCAGCAGCCTGCTGCAGGATTCACTCCCTCCTGTCTTTGGTGCATACATACACAAATAGTGAATCTCAACATATATCAACAAACCTTTAAGTAACACTGGCTGGCATCGCGCTCGGCAACAGTGAACTCCAGAGGCTTGTAGAACGCATGGTAGACCTGCACAGACGTGGAAACAGACGACAGATCATATAAACAGGAGACATGAGTTTTTCTAATCTGAGCTGTTACTCTGATCATCACAGAGACGTCCGAACGGACTAATGTGCAGGACCGCCATCTCTTCTTGATGCTTTCAAATCAGCCGACAATTTACTGCAAGAACTCAAAGAACATACGGACGGCTCTGCAGAATAAAGACAGCGTGGCAAATAAAAACAAAAACAAATTAACAGCCAATAAAAACTTAAACTTAAAGATGCACATTATTTTTTACAAAGTGCAACATGACATCGTATATGAAATCTAGCGTCTCAATAACGTGACCTGACGAGGTTGATACTGATGATGCTATTGCAACTAAAACTGCTTTTAAAGCACGTATTCCAAAAGAGGAGGTATGCTTGTTCATGATAGTGATTGATTTCGACCTCCGCACAGAGAGCGTGTGTGCACTGGGTTTTATTCAGCGAGGCCAACGTGCCGACACAAGTTGTGGGGGCCATGCAGCTGTCGGAGGCCGGTGCTCGGTGCTAGTCCTCAGATCTCTGCTCGCCTGTCATCACCCCATACACGCCTCAATCAGGCCTCCTGCTCGCCTGTCAGTCACAGCCAGAAGCCCCACCTTGTCCGCTAAACCATTTATCCAAGGCCTGGTGCAGGTGTTGGCGAGCATCTGGCACGCTGCTCAAGTATGAAAGCACGTTAAATACAGAGTGTGTGTGTCAATGTTTATTTAGGGGTTATGGGACAGTGTATTTCTTTATGATGGTTGTGTAATAATAAGACACAAACACTGCATGGGTAACTTTCTTTGTTAAGCTTGCAGACATTAAGGAAACATGCAGCAGCCAGTATGTCCTCCTTCTAACTTTAGATTCTGGTCCTGAATGCTCTGGATTTGTTTGGACCAGAGAAGGTAGGCGGTTTTAAGGCACCCCCACACGGCCGTTTTGGACGCCCCTCGGTTTGCCAGATATGAGAGCAGTTATCAGGTCAAACCAACAGGTGTTGCAGCGATGGAAGCGGGCAAGAGAACTGGTTCAGATAGAAGTGATTGTACCCGACCTAAAAAGCCTCTGCATGTTTCTAATAAGCTCCACGAGCAGAAACGTGCTCAAACTAGGATCAATATTGGAGATGCTTTTGAAAAATGGAGAGAGGTTAGAACGCAGAAAGGTTTACAGACCGATTTTTTGGGCTTTCACAACGTTTTAGTAACTTGAGTCTCTTCATGATGATAACACAGACAGTAAGAGGTTCAGGTCTCTGTAAGATCCAGCTCCAGTTCATTTAGAGTTTCCTGATGTGTAAATCTGCGAGCAGATTGTTAAACCAATACTTTTTAAAAAAGTGCTCAAAGTTGAAGTAAAACTTGTACTTAAAACTATTAATAAACTACCAAAGCCTGATTTGTGTTTCTATTTTAACTCAGCTGTGCTTCACATTAAATCCCACCACACTCCTGTCTTACCTCTATGCCCTCTTTTCCAAGCCTCTTCTCGGCCTCCTCCTCAGAGAGACCCACACAGCCGTACTCGAGGGGTGTGAACACCGTAGTGGCAACCTGAGACACACACACGCACACGCACACGCACACGCACACAGACACACACACACAGACACATTATATCCACAGGTTAAACATTTAATCAATAAATCAGTTTGTTCATCATTATTGTTTAGGATATCACGTGTATGTGTCTGTTTTTGTGTGTATGTCGTGTGTGTGTGTGTGTGTGTGTGTGTGTGTGTGTGTGTGCGTGTGTGTGTGTGTGTACGTGTGTATGTCATGTGTGTGTGCCGGCGTGCGTGTGTGTGTGTGTGTGTGTGTGTGTGTGTGTGTGTGTATGTGTGTATGTCCTGTGTGTGCCTGCGTGCGTGTGTGTGTGTGTGTGTGTGTGTGTGTGTGCGTCTCACGTTGTCGTAGTTCATGAGCTCAGCACTGTGACCGGCCAGTCTCCGGGCGAGAAGCTTTCCTGCTCTAATGGCCGTCGGAGTTAATTCCGGACGACCCTGAAAGAAGAGACAATTAGATTGACTTTGTCACATCTGTCATAAAATATGAGACGCTTGGGGAGATTCGTCGTGATCCTCTGCTGCACACGTTTTGCTGACTCCACAGTGAAAACTAAAAAGATCTGCTTAAAAAGATAAAGGAAGAGAACACCGTGACGCTATACGACCCAAACAGCCTTAAGAAACATGTTCAGAATTCTATTTGAGGTGGGCACAAACACGTTTTTAAAACATCAGTTTGCATTGAGGGGCAAGATGGTAAGAGCTCATACATAGGGGCCTAGCGGTTAGCCCAGATGATCCTGTGCTACCTCAGACAACATTACAGTTGACAAAGCAGCTAAGTGTTTTACAAAGTGTGTTTACCTTGGTGAACTTTGTAAAGCGTTAAGTTTAAACCTTCAGGTTCATCAGGTTTAATTCCTTCACTGTGTGACTAAAGCGTAAATACTGCAGACGAGAGTAAAAACAAACACTCAGAGAACATGGACCACAAGTCAGTGACTGACATGAGAGGCAAGCGCTCCACATTTAAACCGTCTAGCACACTCAGATCTGTGCTTCTGTGTTTTTGACTTTATTGTTCTGGATGTCTGCCAGACAAACACGCACGCACACGCGCAAGCACGTGCACGCACACACGCACACACACACACGCAGCAGAATGGCGCAGGAAACAGTTGGGCTGCAGGGCAATTCTAAAAGCATGACTTAAAACCTGTTCAATCGCCACCGCACATCCTGTTGTCCAAAACATCTCCTGCAGCGCCGCGTGAACTTGGACGTGTGCACGGGCATTCCAGTAAGAGTCTTTCGTCATACGTACATAATGCATTCTTTGGCACGCTTTGCTGAGAAGTAAAACAACAAAGCATCGGACAAATCGAGATATGAACCCGTCTGATTTAAGAACAAATAATAATGCAAAAAAAATCTGACTGACAGACAGATTGGAGCAGAGTATGACTCATCAAAGAGAGCTGTCGATCATGAAGAGTGTGTGTGTGTGTGTGTCATTAGGCCTCAGAGGCAGGAAGGAAGCACACAGCTGGTCATGTTGGAATAACAACAGTGACATTACATGCAGCAGGTTGAGCTAGTAAGAACACGGCTGCTTCAGGCAGATGGCAGGCCTCATTATATTCAGTACAGAGTTCTCACCTGGGATATGATGTCCTGTATGAGTGCACAAATGCATCCTCTAAATGTCAGATAGTATTAATAAGATAATCATTATTATTTGTAGTGATATTTATCCTCAGCTGACTCTGTTTCTGCTCATGTATCCAGCCTTAGAACTCATTTTAACTGACACAAGTTATCAGAGCTCTAGTGTGCAGATTTGAACTCTCCTCTTTTGTCTTCTGCTCTTTTAAGGAGGATCTGTTTTAACTGTATGTAACCGTGTGTGCAGATGTGATTGTCTCTTTTAAGTCTTAAAAAGTTCTCTACAAATAAAGTATTATTTATAGGGATGTAACGATTCAACATGGTGGCTGCAACGAGAGCGTCTTACTTCTGGAGCGAAGCTGGCAGTGACAGGCTGACAGCAGTCAGAGGTTGGGAAATGTTCAATATTAGCTGTCGCTCTCTTCTCTGGTTGCTGGAAATGAGGTTGATACGCCATATCTGCAACGCCATGTTGGCGTTTAATAGTGCTAAACCCGCAATAATCCACAGTGGTCTCATTTTTCTCAGATTTCTAATTTGCTGCGGTTTGTGTTGTAAAAAATAAACCTCACAGACGCCTGCAAAAATAAGAAGCAGTGTTCAGAAAGCAGGATTCTAGTATTTATCATGTATACAGGGATCTGAATATCCAGGTTCCTCTTTATTATCCATGTGAGGTTTGTGTCTGATCACCATGCCTACCTCTCCGATGTCACCGAAAGCGTAAATATTTGGCACTGAGGAGGATTCGTCGGCGCCCACGACTATTTTCCCCGTCTGCTTGTTGAGTTGCACGCCGAGCTTGTCCAGGCCGAGGGCTTTGGTTTCAGGGGCTCTGCCTGAGGTCAAAGGAAGGAAAACAACACAGGGACAATATTACATTACAGCGCAGGAGAGGCAGAGGTGTGGGAGAGAGAGAGAGAGAGAGAGAGAGAGAGAGAGAGAGAGAGAGAGAGAGAGAGAGAGAGAGAGAGAGCGATACGGAGAGAGAGCAAGAGAGAGAGGGAGAGAGAGAGAGCGAGAGAGAGAGGGAGAGAGAGAGAGGGAGAGAGAGAGAGAGCAAGAGAGAGAGTGAGAGCAAGAGAGAGAGCGAGAGAGAGAGAGGGAGAGAGAGAGAGAGAGGGAGAGAGAGAGAGAGAGTGAGAGGGAGAGAGAGAGAGAGAGAGAGAGAGGGAGAGAGAGAGAGAGAGAGAGAGGGAGAGAGAGAGAGCGAGAGAGTGAGAGGGAGAGAGAGAGAGAGAGGGAGAGAGAGTGAGAGGGAGAGAGAGAGAGAGAGAGGGAGAGAGAGAGAGCGAGAGAGAGGGAGAGAGAGAGAGAGGGAGAGAGAGTGAGAGGGAGAGAGAGAGAGAGAGAGGGAGAGAGGGAGAGAGAGAGAGAGAGGGAGAGAGAGAGAGAGGGAGAGACTCTCAGTACAACGTTCAGAAGTGATTGAGTTTGGTTTCATTGTCCCGTAGAACATCGTTGCTTTAGTTCCAGATGAACAATAATTGGGTACAAACATATCCAGCTGCAGAGTCACCTGTAAAGCTCTTTCATGAACACCTACGCACTTAATGACACCGATGATGATGATTTAAAAGATGACGATGATGATATTAGCATATCCAGTGACTATCTGTGTTGGATAATTTTATTGCAGATATACGCTGATATTACAAAATCTATGACCAGTCAAATAGTATTTGATTTGAGTATCGTTGTATTACACTAACAGTTCTCTTTCACCAGCAGAGGGCGCTATACGGTGACAACAAGAAGCATCATCGCTCTCCAGAGTGTTGAGCGGTGATGCACGTACATGCGCAGTTACTTTCTAGTTGAGTGACCATCTTATCTTCATTATAAATCTTTTCCACGAGTGTTTGATAACTGAGGGATCAACACAATAAATGTGTTTACCTAAATCTATCTGTACAGATCGAACATAGATCTAAGAAAGATATCGGCCGATATATCGGAGTGTGTTTCTTCCCAATATCGGTATCGGCCCAAAATATCCCGTATCGGTCAGGCCCTAAAGAGCAGCTGTCCATGTCCATATATTCACTTTAATTATTAAAACATGAATTAGTGCTCTGCCTCTGGTCACTTCCTGTCAGCTCCTGTGTGTCCGATCAGACTCAAAGCTGTCAGTTTACACTTCCTGATGTTGTCTCCTCCTCTCTAGATCCTCGCTTGTTTCTACTTACTCTCTGATGTCCGTCACTTTGGATAAAAGCATAAATAGTAGAATCGATCTAAATAATACCAATGAAGTATTGAGACAAAAGGAATTACATAAACAAAAGGAATGTCAATAAAAGGATTCATGTTCCTTCAATGCACCATGTCAACAAGATCTGAACTTTTCTATCCATCAGCTTAAAGAGACAGTGACGTTAAATCTCCACTATCACATCCATCCAGGTATTAACGGTAAGTCCTTACTGCATCATCTATCGTTTGGTGAGAGCCAAACATTATAAAGTAAAGTAAAGCTGAATCAAGTATTTGTTGATTCCTTTTACTTCAGGGCAGATTTAATTCAGCAGGTGGCTGTGGCTCAGTGTTAGAGTCGGTCTAACTCTGACTTTTTAGGTTTTTGTCTGGTACTATTGCATGTATGAGCATTACTTTACAACAACTTCCACGCTACAGCCACGTCAGCAGCTCATTGAAGATGCTATCTGCCACCACAGGGACAATGCTAACATGCTAACATGCTAAGCAACGTGTTCGGTGTTACGCATCCAACGTTAGCAGGAACAATCCTGTTGATGTTTAGCAGGAATAATGTTACCTTAGATTAGCCTGTTAGCATGCTAACATTAGCTAATTAACAACATCTGGACAGCTAAGAAAGAGAGAGAGAGAGAGAGAGAGAGAGAGAGAGAGAGAGAGAGAGAGTAGAAACTGATGAGCAACTGGGAATCAGTTTCCCATCAACCCCCAGGACACCCAAAGGTGTGATTTCTGACACTTCCTGGGGGACGGTTGACTGATGCTGTCGACGCTGCGTCTCTATGGTGATGGGGCATGGACCACTCGCCCCCCCCTCCTCCTCTCCACTGCTCCTCACAACCTGGCTGGGTAGCATAATAAACACCGAGCCCTGAGCTACCCCTGTAGATGCTATCGGACAGCAAAAATAACAAACCCCTGAGATCCTTTTTCCTGGCTGGAGCCGAAGAACATACCCCCCCTTCCCTCCTCTCAGACCAGGGGGGGGCTGCAGGGACCTGTCCCCTGCTCAGAGCATTGGGTGGTTAAAGACGATGGAGAGCACACAAACGGCAGAGACGAAAAGTTAAGCAGTCACCAATTCCCAGAAGATAAACGCCAAATATGTTCTTGTTCTGTATGTACACAACACTGGAAAAGTCGTTTAGTCTATTTGGCCATATTCCCATTTTGTTGTTGAATTTAGCTTCTTAGATTTTGGCATCTTACTGGAAGTATTTTTATGAAATTCATCTCAGCTTTACAAATAAAAAGAGCAAAAATACATCCTCATACTGCCATAAAGAGCTATAAGCGTCAAGATGTCATGATAAGACCACGCGACAACCTCCCGTGTTGCAGAAAACTGCATCATTCGAATGCCTGCATCAGGCCCCGTGTCCACCCAGTGTTTATTTCTTTTGTCATTTGTTTTCAATGAGGAGAGAGCGTCTGCAGCAGAAAGCGTCCACCTGGAGAAAAAGCGCAGCGCCCATCGTCTTTTCTTCCGAGCGCTCTGCCTTTTTGTGCGGCCGCTCTGAGCCCTCAAGTTGAAAATATTTCAACTTTTCAGAAAGGCGCTGTTGACGTCACCGGCGCTCTTTTCCAAATGTATGATATTCCCTGTAGTTTTGCCGCCAATGGTTCGTGTCTTGTCTCCACATCCTCCTCGCTCCGTGTCTGATCGGGAAATAAACGATCTCAAATATAAAACATGCAGGAAAAAGTAACGGAGCAGTGTCGGTCATACAGCGGCCGTGCTCAACAGACTGTTGTCATGGAGACAGGACGGATACAGCGCTTTTCTTCTCAGTGCACAAACTCTTCATGCAAACACTCCCGAGCGGGGGGAATCTTTTGATAACTCGTCCGTTTGGATGTCCACCTAATTTACCCTTTGATACGATACACTTTTAAATTTGTCCTGGACTTGAAGTGCTGCCAAACATTCAGCTGCTTCCAAAAAGACAAACACATCCACGTGTAAACAGAAAGGCTTTGGTTTTGGCGTATCTTTAGCTGTTTTACTGTTTGAGAAACTTTCCACTTCTGTGTTTCATTCTTCTTCTTCTTCTTTTTCTTGTTGTTATTATTATTCCCGGAAGTTACCGTGACAACATGAGGATGAGTTATGGGAGCTGGAGGAGCTGAAAAATGTGATGTGTCTTCATCTACAATTCTAATTCTTTTGTTTTATGGGTTTTGTTAGAAGAATGAGTTGTTAATAAATGACATAAATCTTCATGTAATAAGGTTTCAGTTCTGATGATGATGTGATAAACGATATTATTCATCACAGTGACTTTGCAGTGATCAGTAATGTTCATACTCTCACATTCTGCCTCGTAACGTTTTACATCCTGTTGAAGCTTTACCTCGACAGGAGAACATGTCTGCAGCTGAAACATGGCGTGTTTCATACTTTCTGCTTTAAAGGGATTCAAATTTAGCATCAATTCAAAGAAAAATGTCAGCATGGACTTAAAAAAGGCCCATCAGTCAAATCTGACGTGTAAGTAAAGACTTTTCCTTTTCATTTCTGGCCTTCCTGTCTGCAGCTCCGGTCGCTGCTCTCCTGCAGCAGTGAGCACGGCTCCATTGTACAGCAAGGACACAACAACGGTCAGGACTGATAAGGTTTGGTTGAAGCTTGGACTAACACACACACACACATAGAGAGACCAAATATAGAGGCCAACCTGAACAAAGCCTGTTGTGACATTAAGAGGAAGCTTCAAGACTGCTAGGCTAATTAGCCACAACAATCCTCCTCCATTGGAAATGAGAGCTGGACTCTTATCAGATCAATCAAATGAACAAAGACAAAGGGCAAAGAAAAGTGTTTTCTTTTGGGGGGACAGATCATGCAGAGAATGATTACGTGTTCTACTTCAGGCAAAAGAAAAAAGACTCCCAAGCTCACCAGTGATTAAGGGCACACTCACACAATCTCAGCACGCTTCTCCCTCTATATCCAGTTTGTTTGACTAGTGTGAGTGCTCCGACCAGCACGGTATACTTCATTGGCCCTGGCAGGGTTGGAAGAGGTGTGCTTCTGCACGGTACAGTTCATGCAGGAGCACAAGCACGGGGACTAAACGTGGACAGCCTTCATTATGGAGAAATACTGCAGTGTTGTGTCTGTATCTGACTAACATGACTCAAAATAAGACACAAAGTCAGTAAAGTAGCTGTCATGTTCTCTGTCTTGTTCTCCGATGTGCGGACACGACCGCGGGTCCCTTTTAATGTTTTAGTCTGCCTGTTTTGTAAATTAAGAACGCTTCATAATAACATAAAGACATGCATGTGTTGTATTATGACGTTATGAACAACAGGTAACCGTGCTCAGGCCCGGTTAGTCCTGGAGCAGTGTGAGTGCAGGTCGGCGGGGGAATGGGGTTCCACCCTCAGCTCCAGTCATGAGCTGCTACCATTGGTCTCTGTGTTATGAAGCCTAACAACTGTGGAGGACTAAAGATCTCGCAGCGCAGTGAAACTAGCCGTCCATTGCAGCTTCTTCTCTGGCCTGCCATGAAGTCGTAGAAGTTAAAGACATCATCTGGTGTGAAACCCCTTCTGCAGCCCCTCACTCTCAAACCTGATAATCATCCAAAACCCTCACCGTCAAATCAGCTCCCAAACCACAACACAGTCACACACACACACACACACACACACACACACACACACACAGTCACACACACACACACACACACACACACACACACACACACACACACACACACACACACACACACACACAGTCACACACACAAACACAGTCACACACACAAACACAGTCACACACACAAACACAGTCACACACACAAACACAGTCACACACACACACAGTCACACACACAACACAGTCACACACAACACAGTCACACACACACACACAGTCACACACACACACACACACACACACACACACAGTCACACACACAAACACAGTCACACACACACACAGTCACACACACAAACACAGTCACACACACACACACAGTCACACAGTCACACACACACACACACACAGTCACACACACAAACACAGTCACACACACACACACACACACACACACACACACAGTCACACACACAGTCACACACACACACACACACACACACAGTCACACACACAAACACAGTCACACACACACAAACAGTCACACACACAAACACAGTCACACACACACACACACACACACACACACACAGTCACACACACACACAGTCACACACACACACACACACACACAGTCACACACACAAACACAGTCACACACACACACACAGTCACACACACAAACACAGTCACACACACACACACACACACACACACACACACACACACACAGTCACACACACACACAGTCACACACACAAACACATTCACATCAGCCCTCTTCTCCTGTTGCGTTCACCTCGTCTATTTTTCTTTCTCTTTTCTCTTTTTAAAAACCTTTTTTGTACGGATTTGTTTCGTCTGTTTACTCCTGCATAGATTGTGTCTCATTATTTTCAAACTATCCTCCAACACTATGTTTTGTTTTCTATCATTTTCATACTTTTGCATTATTAAGATTTAAAAATAAAGACAACGTGGCGTGTTTTTAGTGTCACTACTATTCCACACTCGACGTCCACAGATGGTAGTTTCTGAAATCCAAACCATAACCTTCAAACTTTTGCTGTTTTGTCTGTTTAAAATGAACTCTGGTGCGCTTTGTCGGACAGTTCGTTTGGTTTGGGGTGGTGTGAATGCTCAAAAATGGTGCGCTTTAAAAATGGGGTCTCGGTTTGCTTCCAAGAGCACCAGAGTTCAGTTCGCAGCACGTGAGAAAGCAATCCGGATCGAACAAGGGAAGTGAACCAACATGCAGTGCATCGTGGGTCGAATTTGGCCGTCTGTAAATGATGTCAAAAAGGTTTGCCGAGCATCATAGCTAACGTCAGCATTGCTAACAACCCCAGCCTTCAGTCCTCCTAACAGGTTAACATGTACATGGTAAGTGTGGTTACACATCGCTCCAGTCGACACCAGTTTAACCTGACACAAAACACATTTAACTTTATCTCCATTTTATAGATCCAAATACTGCCAAACTGGGCCGCACTACAGGATACCTTTCCTCCACTGTTGTTTTCTCTCAGGTCACAGTGCAGCATTATGCCGGATGAGAGCAGCCACTGACCGGAGCTACAGCCCCAACTAGTGGCGGCTGGCTGTGGTACACAACATCTGACAGGCTTTGGCGAGCTTGATAAGTGCAGCGTGAAAGCAAACTGAACCAAATGAAAAACACAACAATGTTACTACTTCTCCCCTGAATCACACCGGGCTTCATATGTGGAAGAGACCTGAAATAACCACATTTACAAGCTAGTAAATTCTGTGACTCTCAGTCAGCATACGTGTTCTTGCCCCCAAAACGACACCACTAATGTTATAACAGTGAATATCTTTGGTCACTCCAAGCCCCACTGCAAGCTCGACGTCTGCAAACCCAGACATCCAGACACGAAGAGCAACAATCAGGGATGCCATCAGGAACTTATAAAACCCAGACAGGCAAATGTTCTTAAAAAATGAGTAATAAAACAAAAACAAAACATCCTCAAGGATGGAAGAGTGAGTGAGGAGGAAGACTAATGTTCCCACTGTCCACATGCAGACAGGAAGTGTGGAAATGTTCTGTTTCCTGGTTTGTTCTGCGAGTACACCTGCACAGGGGAGCGGCCGTGAGGCCAGGAAAGAGCAGGGGAAAGGTGGAGGCAGGCAGGACCGTGGAGGAGGATGTGGCAGACGGTGGTGATACTGTCCCCCGGTCCCCTCTGGCCTTTAATAACTCCACTGGGGCCTGGTACCCCGCCTGGCCCCTAGTGTAAGGTCACAGTAAAGGGAAGTGGCCTTGTACTCATAACTCCTGCACGCACACATCAAAGAGCAGAGGCCACGCTGTAACTGGTTCTCACTGAACTGTATGGGAACAAAAGAGTTCAGGGGTACAGCTCAGTCTGTGGAAGGTTTAAGCCAGTAGCTTTAACATGTAAATAATGCTGCTTGTGTTACACAGCATCAGGAAACACGCCTCATATGCAGAATAGGTAAGGGATAACCCTACAGGACAAGCTAATGTCAGAAATTGCCCAAAACTGTCTTAAAGGGATTCTCTGTCTGTTGTTGTTGTTGTTTTTTAAATGGGGTTGTATGAGACACTCGTCATTAGTAGTGTATTAGCAGCAGGAGATGGCGGACCGCTCAGACCCTAAAATGAGTAATCGCTCATTATCCCTGTTCAGACTGTGTTTCAGCAAAAGTGCCGAAACTAAGCTCAGCCGTCATCACGTCTTTGTACATTTATATTGATTCCGCGTCAGTGTAATAATCTTTGTCCCAGTCTGCAAATTTCACATTCCATTTACTGTTGTGGAAGCACGGCACAGCGTGACCTCCACATACACACACAGTCAAAGATGCACACACTCACACAGCGCTGCGCTCCTCTGCTGACTCTGCTGTTCGTGTCTCGCCTCTGTAACGCCTCTGTAACTACCTCTGAGATGGTACAGAGGGGGGATCACATTGTCCCACCATTACGCCTCCACAACATTCACAGGGACGTAAATATGGCATCTTGAAACGACAATCTGAATAGTGCTATAGTAGCGGCACAGAAGCTAGTCTATACACCGCTGTAAGCGGGGGCTGTTTTAACCACATAGTTGAGCTCATTTTTCAGTGCATTACTTTGCCGTCAGATAAAATAATCCGGCTGATGGAGCCCAGTAATGGATGTAAATGGACTTGAGCTTGTAAAGTTCTTTTCTAGTCTTCTGACTACTCAGAGCGCTTTTACACAACAGGTCACACCGACACATTCACACACTGATGATGAAGCAGCAACTTGGGGGTTTAAAGTGTTTTGCCCAAGGACACATCAGACATGTGGCTGCAGGAGCTGGAGATTGAAACCCCGGAGCTTCCGGTTGAGAGACGACCGACCCTACCACTGAGCCACAGCCGCCTGTAGAGAGTGTTATTGTAGCTCATTTTCCCTCTAACAACAAACATAGTGTATTTTGGTTAAGTAAACATATCATGCTAAATTACACATTAGACCGGCCCTGTGTGCAGCGTAGAACCAGCTTCGGTGCCAGTATACTCTGACGGGTTTCTCAATGAAGGGGCAGAGCTGACCGGCCTCTATGATGGCTAATACACTTACTACTGACAAGTACCTACAACCCTGATATAAAAAAACACGAACTGTCCCTTTAAATTCTCTCAGTTTGGTTCATAACTTAAATCCTGGATTATTTGGGTCTAAAAGTATCAAACGAGGTGAGAGGTTCTGGGTAAGAGATGTGGGAGCACATTGAGTAGGGCCCTCAGCATCTCACTTGTCAGAAAAACCTTTGATACTCGCACTCAATGCAAATATCACGGGCACCAACAACAGTCCCACGCCGGGACGATGTGGGAATTGAACCACAGGTGGAAAAACAAACGTCATCTCAGCTGCAGGGTCACACGCATCCTCATGGCTGTCGCACGCAGAGAGGACAGACTAGCCCCCGTCTCCCCCCCCACACAGAACTGGAACAACAGCTGACAATCTGGTGAGGTCGGCACTGGAAAAGCCTGGTAGTCAGGTTTTCAGAAGCAATGTGCGGTCTTTGGAACAACTGGACACGGATAAAACAAAAGGTAGACACCCTGATGGATTTCACCTCCATACTCACTGCTGAAAAAGAAAAAGTGAAATGGTATAATATTGAGGATGAGTAAACGAGAAAGAGGAGGAGGAGGGCTACTGGTAATAGCACGCAAAGGGCCGCGGGGTTGGCAGTGACAGATGCATGGTTGGTTTCCGCAGGGCTGGCATGAGCAGGAAGGCCCAGAGAGGGAGAACAAAGAGGGGAATGTGGTGACCCTGTGCCTGGGTGCATCCTGTCACGTCCTGTCCCTCTGCACAGTCAGAGAGCCAGAGAGCCAGCGGCGGGTGATTAACACTTCCCCTGGCCGTTCCCATCACTCGCTCTTTATTACTTTGTTTTCAGCCTTGATTCCTCTGCGATCTGCTGACACTGCACTCTATTCAGCATGACAATGAAAGTGGTGGTGGCACGGAAAAAAGTCAAACTGGTGTTTATTTCAGGGAACATGTATCTGTGAGAAAAGATTGAAAATAGGGAATAAGGACTTAATGAGGGCACTACTCAGTGAACCTCAGCCGTTTGATTTTATGTTGTTTTACTGTCGAGCACGTTGTGATGTGTATCTGTGAGAGGAGCTGTACAAATGAACTTTACTGACTGACTCAATGAGAAAGACCTGTTTCAGACGTGATGTTGTGGGGGAGCCGTTAGGCTAGTGGTTAGTGTACGCGCCCCAGGTACGGAGGATGTAGATCTCCGAGTGGGAGGCCCGGGTTCAAATCCGACCTTTGGCTCCTATGCTGCATGTCATTCCTCACTCTCTCTCTCTGTCCCTGATTTCTGACTCTATCCACTGTCCTGTCTCTGAATAAAGGCATGAAAACCCAAAATAGAAAGAAAATAAGTAGATTATGCTGCCAGAGCATTCAGGACCAGAATCTAAAGTTAGAAGGAGGACATACTGGCTGCTGCATTGTTGTCAGAGAAGCCAGCACTTCAACATAGCATGTTTCCTTAATGTCTGATCATAGAGTAAGCTCACTTTATCATTTCAGTCACTACATATCTTACTGATCGGTCCTTTCAGTCAGGACTCAAGTCAAAGTTGCAGCAGTAGAGTAGCCTCTTCATTTTTCTGACTTGTGTCTGAAATGTTCTCAAGTCTTTTTTTATTGAGTCTAACTCCCGAGTCTAAAGCCTTCGAGTCTCTTGTATTTAAAGCTCCCAGGAGGAACTTCATGTTGTGTCAATCTTAGAAACCCAAAGCAGATCTGTCTTACCTCTTTGGGATCTTGTCTTGTGTATTAAGCTGTACTGTCGAAAAAAAATCATCCAGGTGTCTCTATGGTTAAACGTGTCATCCACTGGTAAAAGTTAACAACGGTCACTTCGGCTTACACCAGCTTGGTGGTGGAAGTATTGAGTGTGCTTGCTGATGGTCTGTTACCTTTCTTGTTTTAGGAGGTACAGAGGCGTCAGTATTAATATCAGTTTGTTTCATGAGCAGCTCAATCTCCTCACAGGAGCTCAAAATACTAATTTGCAACACACTGAGCCTCGACCACATCAGGGATGAAGTTTAAACATCTGACCTCCACGAAGAAGAGAGGCTGAGAGATGTACTGAAGCGTGTTACTTCAACGGGAACACACTCACCGACGGCCCATAACACCGAGTCGAAGGTGTCCTTCTGTTCGTTGCCTGTGTGCGAATCAGCCCAGGTCACCTGCAGGGCTCCTGAGGGCAGTTTGTCCACTCTCTTCGGGACACTCTTCCATGCAAACTTTGTCCCATATGCCTCCATGTAGTCCGTCACCAAGCCTGCCATTTGCTGCGTGAACAGAGAATGAATAGCAGCTTTCAAAGAGGACAAAAAAAACAAACATGATCACATTGACCACACTCTTCAGATTCAGGGAGAAATACCTGGTCAAACCCCCGGAGGGCGATGCTGCGGACCATCACTGTGGTATCCAAGCCGATGCCTGTGAGGAAACCTGCACACTCCAGAGCCACATCTGAGCAGCACCAGGTTCAGGATTATAGCATCTGATGTGTGGCAGAAACAAATAAACACAAAGACCCAAAACACACAAAGTCATGCAGCAGCAGAAACACGAGCGTATAACTTCATACTGATTACTACTGGATTTATGCAGGAGCTCCAATTACAAGCTCACTGGCAGACAAAGGATACAGCTGGCTCCAACCACAAGTCTGCAAAATACACACAAAGAAAAAGCCCTTAAATCAGACTGATAACACCCACAGAAATACATTTCATCATTTGAGACGCACACTCTGGCCAAAGCAAACAAAGCAAGTCGAAGATGTTTACTTTGAATCCTAGAACTGGAGAGGTGATGAATTACAAAACGTCATAATCTCAGAAGGAGGTGAAGAGGTGTGAAGAAAATGAAGGAAACGGGGACACTGACAGAGTGTGTGTGTGTGTGTGTGTGTGTGTGTGTGTGTGTGTGTGTGTGTGTGTGTGTGTATGCATGTGTGTGGTCCAGGTGAACCCCACGTTGTATTCAGCTCTCACATTGCGTTGTTGAGAAGATCTAATTGCCAGCGTTTAGTCTAATCCCTGCAGATTGGGTATGCCATGTTCAGGGTTACAGTCCACGCATTAGCCAGCTGAGTGATCCCCGTCACACACCCGCCTCTGCCCTGTTTCTACCTCTTCAACCCCAGACCTCCATCCCTCTCGTCTGCTCCACCTGACAGCTCGGGCGGGACATCCTGCCCATCCGTACTGACTGTAACCACTAAAAGCCCCCAGTGCCCATTTTCTCTGTGTCTGCATTTAGCACGTATTGTGAAGTGGCTTAAAGAAGATTAGGCAAAGAGCTTCAGCTTGATTCTTCACTTTCATCACTGAGACCTCGTCTACTTTCCCCCCCTCGACCTCTGCTTCATTCACAACATGCACTCGTCTGGTGTCTGTGCTACGTTTTTCTTCCATCAGATGTTGCCTTTAGATCCTTCGCAGCCCTTTTCACGCTTGTTTTCAACTAGAGCACTCCCGTCTTGTGTCATCTTTTATTAACACATCTCTTATCAGGTTCTCATGTTCATATTTAAGTCGGAAAAACTGGAAAACCGATAAATGTACTCATCCAAAAAAGGCTGATCTAGCTCCATAAGCCAGTACAGTCTACACGGGATGGGCAACATCCAGCAAGTTTTTAAGAAACATATCGACATACTTTCAAACAAGATAAAGGCTAAGACTAAATTGCTTATGTTGCTGAGGATCAATGGGTGCGCCTGTGCACAGCCGTGATACTCATCCAGGGTGCAGCTAGAGCAGGAACAGACAGCTGTCCAGATCAGAGTAATGCAGCGCACACCAGGATCGTTCAGATTGACTTCAAAGTTGAAAGCAGATAAAACATTGGAGCAAAGCGTTTGACATAGTGGCTTCCTCAGGTCTGTTCTCCGCTCAGTTATGTCCTCTCACTGTCCCTCTTCACCTGCTCCTTATCCAGGACAGGAACACTTTGATTTATTGTGTTTCATTTAAGGAGCATTTTTAAAATTTTTCAAATATAATTTTGTTACTTCTCAAACAGCTGGTTTATTTTCATGCACGTTGACACCGTGCAGCAGCCTGTTATTAAAAGTGTCTGTGTGACATTTGGCATTCAGCTGAGACTGACTTGTTTTTTTAATTTCTTTAAAGGTCCAACATGTAAGATGTGTAGTGAATGAAATGATAAAGTGACCGTACTATATGATCAGACATTAAGGAAACATGCTATGTTGAAGTGCTGGCTTCTCTGACAACAATGCAGCAGCCAGTATGTCCTCCTTCTAACTTTAGATTCTGGTCCTGAATGGTCTGGATTTGTTTGGACCAGAGAAGGTAGGCGGTTTTAAGGCACCCCCACACGGCCGTTTTGGACGCCCCTCGGTTTGCCAGATATGAGAGCAGTTATCAGGTCAAACCAACAGGTGTTGCAGCGATGGAAGCGGGCAAGAGAACTGGTTCAGATAGAAGTGATTGTACCCGACCTAAAAAGCCTCTGCATGTTTCTAATAAGCTCCACGAGCAGAAACGTGCTCAAACTAGGATCAATATTGGAGATGCTTTTGAAAAATGGAGAGAGGTTAGAACGCAGAAAGGTTTACAGACCGATGCAGAGCTGGATAAACACTGAAGCTTCAGAGTCCACCACATGGTGACCTGCGTGAGCATCCACTCTAGAGAGGAGGGGGGGAGACAGCTCTCTCTACAATGTTTTGAATTTAGACTGCAGTACCCATTTCAAACACTAGGTGTCAGAGTTACATATTGCTCCTTTGAAGAAACAATGATGTAGATTTTAATTCAGCTAAAACATTTGGAGATATGATTTTGGCCCCGCCCTACAGTCTGTAAAACATGTTTATTATCCAATTCATTCTGTTCAACAATAAATACGTACCACACATATTGAGATCTCCTCACATTAACTAATACAAACAGTGTTTACGGGACCTCAGGGTCGTCTAATCTCTGACGGATCACCTCGTCCGTTGAATTTCTTCACGTGGGAAAACACATTTGTAGTTTCTTCAGGTTTGCAGCTGAACACAAACGTTGCAGCTTAAATCCATTTCTGGCCCCACTTTAATCATGTTTTAGACAAACCTCCAAACGTGATGAAGAGAAACATATCAAAGGCATGAAACAGTGAAACTTTTAAATGTCCTAGAAAGAGAGGCTCTGATCAAAGAGCCACACCTGATCGTCCTCATGTGCTGTTTCTGTCTCATGAAACTCTGTACCCCCATTTGACGTAGAGTCGTTCTACTATCAGAAACTAATTGAAACTTTTCAGGGTGATAAAAAGTGTTGAGGAGCTGAAGTCAAGGCTGCAGCTCCTGCAGAGGGAGGATGTTTTTCATCGACTGTCTGCGACATCTTGGTAACCTTGAGCATGTCTTCAAAAGCCCCGACACAGATCTGATACACTCTGTATCTGTTAAGAAGAACGTGGGCGTGTTTGTAACAAAGACTCGATGTGAGTCCATGTTACGTGTTTCTATGAAATGTTGCTTCTGAAGGCACAAATATGAGAAGCACGGTCCTTAAACCGAGCTTTTCATCTGGCCCTTGTAGGTGTCATTGCCCAAAGAGACCACACGAGGGGATCAGCATGCCAGCGCTTTTCTTTACTAGTACTGATTTGGTTGTTGTCTCTGATGAACTCCATCTGTTGTTTGTTTGTAAATGTACTCATGGTCTGGGTGGACTGTGGAACCGAATTGCCCTCTGGGATAAATAAAGTTTTCTAAGTCATTTAAGTTGGCAGCCACTGTTTGAATCTGACCTGTGGCTCAGTCATTCCCCACTCTCTCTCTCTCTCTCTCTCTCTCTCTCTCTCTTCCTGATTTGCAAATCAATCCACTGTCCCGTCTCTACCTTAAAGGCCCAGGAATAAGAACAAAAATAAACCTTAAAGGTGCACTTTGGAGTTTTGGTAGTGAGATTTGAAAGTTGGAGAAGTGAAACAATTCTCTGCTGTATTTTCTGAACTGAATTCACAAACTTCATTCAAAGGAAAAAATGGGTCCCTGAACTCTGTTTGGAGCTAAAAAGCGACCAGGAGAGTGACGGCTTCAATGCTGTGGACCCCCACCACAACTTCTCACGTAGCATTTTATCTTCAAACTGTTACAGGGACCAAATGTTCCTCTGAGGACAGTTTGTGTATAGAGTTATGAACATATACCACAGAATCTACACAAACTACATAGTGCACCTTTAAAAAAAAAAGAAAAAACATTCAAATGTGTCTGAAGTAATGTTTAGTTGATGTTTGTCAGATTTAAAAGGCTTTGACGATAACCTCTGGATAAGAAGAAAGACTGTTTGATTTTACGTTGACCTCACACGTTAAATACAAACTGTATTTCAGCACAGCAGCAGTTTCTCGTCTGGAGTGACTAAAGCCAACTAGCCTTCATATTGTGTTAATATTCGGATCACTAACTCTTTCTCAGTGTTCAAAGCGTGGTTATTATGTTCTGATGACAGAGCGATGTGTTCATGAAGAACTAATAACACTGTTGTTTCTAAAAGAATCACTGACTGTGTTATTAAAAAAAACCTTCATGTGTTTTCTAGCTTTACTTCCTCTTTTTATTCCAACTGCACAATGTCAACATGCACATGACAAATACATATTTAATTCTTGAAATTAAGAAGTAATAATGTTGAATTTAAATGCTCTTAAAGGACACATATTCTGTAAAATCCTCTTCACCATGTTCCTCTAACACTAACATGTGTCTCTAGTCTGTCTATAAACCCCCCAATGATGAGAAAAGTCCATCCTCTCCGTCTTCTGCCTGCTCCACTTTTCAGAAAATGTGTGCTCAAACAGGCTGTTTGGAGATTTTCCCTTCATGACATCACAAAGGGCAGTAACCCCTCCCCCAGGTGGGTGACACTCCCACAGCTAGGTGTTTGTTCTGCCCTCTGAGTCTGCCTTCTCACCGTAAACAATAGGGCATGGAGCGAGAAAGCCCGAGCCACCCAAGCCCTTCCAGAGAGGGGCGTGGTCAGACACAGCTCATTTACATTTAAAGCTACAGACACAGAAACAGCCTGTTCTGAGCAGGGCTGAAATAGAGGGGTTTATAGGCATGATCAAATACAGGATCAGAGTGGATTTAGAACAAGACACTTCACACACATGTTTTGGGAGCTCTGAGACTTATTTACACTGAAGAGGAGGAGAATATGTGACCTTTAAATAAACACGGTAGGTAAGAGGAGAAACAGGAGACCTCGCGGCCCTGCACCAGAAATGTACGTTATTTTAAATCATCATCAACGAGAACGACATAAATGATATTGTCTTACCCTATATCTCGATTTAAAATATATCGATACGTCTTAAAACCTCGATATATGGCCCAGCTCTAGCAGAGAGGTGTAGGTGTGTGGCCTGGTGTCGGACATTTTGCTGCGGACACGTGTGCCAAACAGATTCCGTGCATGTTTTGTTTCTCTATAAATGCTGGGAAGTTATGCTGGAGCCATCTGTGCTGCTTTGCAACAAACTGCTGAAAGACATCCCCCAGAAGTGTGGTGCTCTTCCGTTATTCAACATAACACAGAGTCAGACCCCTTATTCAAGTACCGGCCTATCCCTGGACCCGTATCACGGCCCCGCTGGCACGCGCTCACTGCTTTCTCCTAATAGCACGATGATGTGCAGCCGGCTCTGGGATATGGCCTCGGGGCTGAATCTGTCACTCAGGTGTGTGTGTGTGTGTGTGTGTGTGTGTGTGTGTGTGTGTGTGTGTGTGTGCTCCAAGACCCATTAGACACCCATCACTCGCCTGTACCACCCCCCTCCCCTCGTGCACACTCACACAGAGTCAAAAACAGCTTCTTGGACCTCACCTGCACAGCTGACAGCTCAGCAGCACAACAACAACTTCAGCTACGTCTGCAGTGTGAGTTTCAATCCTCCCACAGAGGAGGCTAAAGCTAATGCTAACCCTCAGCTAGTCGCCTGCAGGGACGAAGGGGACCCCACATACCGCCGCTCGCTTACATCAAAGGGCTTCCTGCGCTCAAGTGGCGCCTCTTAACAATAATTCTGCTTTATATACACAGACATTTTGTTGACAGAGTGGAAGCCGTTTACTGACGGACGCCTCCACGTTGACTATTAATGATTACGGATTACCACCAAGTGATCACGACAACTGAAAAGCATACAAATAACGGCACCCAACTGATACACGTGTATGTGAGCATTAAAAGACGGACGTACAGACTCCTCCCTTTTCTTCCTCTCCTTGTCTCTCTGGACGTTCAGAGTTCTGCTGTGGTCGGTAGGCTCTTATTTTGGTGCACATCTTCAGAGTTTTTATGAAATTAAACTGAAAACACGGTTTAGGGGCGCCGGTAGCCTAGTGGTTAGCGCGTGCCCGATGTACAGAGGCTGTAGCCCCCCAAGCAGGGGGGCCTGGGTTAGAATCCGACCTCTGGCTCCTTCCCCGCATGGTGTTCCCCTTTCACTCTTTCTGTTGACTGTCCTGTCTCTGTAATAAAGGCATTAAAGCCAAAAAAACTAACCTTTGAAAAGAAATAAATCATGGTTTAAATGAAACCAGTCATGTGATCACTGATTTCAACCTCTGAAGAGAGTTTAGTAACAAGTTGTTTCGATGTGATGTACTGTTTGTGAAGTTGTATTCTTCTTAAAACACCCAAGAACGTCCTTTAGTTCAAACGAGTTTAAACACTATAATCATAAAAAGTCTCGGGCACAGGTGCAGACTCTCTGGATTCATCATGAAGCTTAAATATCGGATCAATCATTTCCGCTCATCTTTCACCGAGAAGCAAACAACACCCAGAGCCCAGGTACACCACAACCACTAGTCACCGTCTGCGCGTTGTGCCAAGAGGAAACATCATGTGAGGACCAATTAACCAGGCGATGACAGGGGCTAAAAGGCGGGATTAAAGGCCTTGTTCTGTAAAGGTCAGGATGCACGCCGCTAATCTGAATCATGAGGCGAAGACAGGCTGACAGGAAGGGAGAAAAACAAACTGCATGTCACCGATGAATGATGACAGTGCGTGACAGTGGGCCGTGTCGTGTCAGCATGTACGGTTAGCGCGGTGAGTTAGAGCGAGGCATTAATGCTGCAGAGGTTAGGGGCTCCGTGCAGCTTGTAGCTCGAGGTAGAATACTTCATGAACCGAAATGGTGCATTCAAGTGTTAAGAGGTTCATCGTCACATTTTTATAATGTGTGCATATGTTGGTGGGTGGGGAGGAGGGGGAGGGGTCGCCTTACGTTTTCCCAGGCGACTTCTTCAGCCAGAAAACGTCGTCACTGGTGAGGCCGTGCTCCACTGCTCCAGGAATCTGTGAGAAGAATAAAAAGGTGACGGCAGAACTTTCGAACAACGATCAATCATTCAAATATTTCAAACATGTTGATTTCTGAAAGCTGACATTTCCTGCACCACACTGTGTTTCTCTTTAGGCCCCGGGTCCACCTAGAGTTTCTTCTGGGCAGAAAGGCGCTGGCTGTGTGCTCAGAGGCGCTTGCATGAAGTGTTTATGCGTCGAGAAGAAAACCGTTGTGCGTCCGTCCTGTCTCTATGACAACAGTCTGTTGACAACAGCTGCTGTATGACCGACACTGCTCCGTTACTTTTTACTGCATGTTTTATATTTGAGATCATTTATTTCCCGATCAGACACGGAGCAAAGAGGATGTGGAGACAAGACACGATCTGTAAGCAGCAAAACTACGGGGAATATCACACATATGGAAAAGAGCGCCGGTGACGTCAACAGCTCCTTTCTGGGAAGTTGTACGATTTTCAACTTGAGCGCTCGTAGCGGCCGCACAAAAACGCTGGGCGCTTAGCTTTTTCTTCAGGCTGCAGCTTTCTGCTGCGAACGCTCTCTACTCATTGAAAACAACTGAAGAAAAATAGCCAGGTGGACACGGAGCCTTAGTGGTTTTCTGCGGTTTGTCTACCCAGTAACCAGTCGACCAAACAACACGTTTGAATGACTGTAGAATTGTTATCATTGACTGTAAGTATTAATGGACAAAGCCTGAGTGACGTCACTCATCTGTTCCTGCAGGGGGCGCTAAAGTCCCATCGATGGCGGTCTCCATGCTGGAAATGCTGTCTCACCCTAACTTTCAGTCAACCTAACTACAGGCTGAGAGCTGGAGCTGAGGCGGGTTTTAAGACTCCTGACGAACCGTTACACCGCGCCCACCTGTCAATCATGTCAGCTACACGCCTTATTGTGAATAACTGTTATCCTTCATCAAATCAAAACAGAATCAATCACTGATTGTGCTGGGCGAACCTGAGGAAGCTACAGGCGAAACACGTTGTTCGCCCACAATAAAAACATAGTAAAGTTATCTTCAGTGTGCCACGGACTTCTGATGTATTATTCGTGGTATGATCCTGCAACAGTGAGCACCTGTGAACGTGTGAAGGCTGTGCACGGGGTACCCTGTTGACCATTTCAACTAATCAGACCTGTTTGGTTTTTTGAACCAGGCTGTAAACATGTTCATTTCTAATTTTGAATGGGTGTGTTTGTGACTTTCTGTGCCTCTGCAGCCAGTCTCTAGTGGACACTGGATGAACTGCAGGATTTTTGAGCTTCAGCATCGGCTTCTTTTTCAACACCGGAGGTTGCCGGTTAATTGTTTCTTACATTTGTGGGGTATTTCGGCCGTCCACCTGTGGCGACCACGATGTTCCTGGCAGTCAGGATGGTCTGTGTGAGAGAGGAGGGAAGTGTGCAGTTACAGCCTTTGTTCATATCCTTTAAAGAAAACAAGGAAATGTCAAATGAAAGCAAACGGTCTCTGCAGTATTCTGCATTAAAGTGACGATGGAAACCACTGACACGAGACCTGCGATCAGGCAAAGAGCTGCACTTTAAAAAAATAAAGAAAACTCGTGCACAGCAGAGGGGAAAGACTGTAAACCTGTAATTTACAGCAGTAAGAATACTGAATAACAAGTGTGCACAATGTTAAGATATCAATAAACAAAGGAAGTTAAAATCACTCATTTGATCTTGATTTTAAAGACAGCACGTCGACCTGCTGCACGGCTGGTAAACATACGAGCATCATTCTGTCTTTCCTGGACAGATGTCTTGCTGCCTTTTTTCCACAGATTTAATCCACTTACTAATCAATACAAGTAAGTGGATTCTGACTCTATCCATTGTCCTGTCTCTAAATAAAGGCATAAAAGCCCAAAAATAAACCTTAACTAAAAAAGTCTACACAGGCGAGGAATTTGACTTTTGACATTTTAGTGCAAAACAACAATTAGCAAATAAAATAAAATGCTAAGAAGCTATAAAACAGCTTCCTGCTGACAGAGAGCATAAATACAATAAGATAGAAAGTCTTTCAAACCTTCCTATCCCGACCCCGCGTTGGGTCGCATGGAATTCAAATGAAGTCGCCCGAAATCTTTATTTATAGATCAATAAATATTATCTTGTATATTCAAATATATTGAACACAGGCTGCTGCCTTAGTCGATGCTAAAACAAGAAACCTGCAGAGTCTCTGTGTGTTATCCTCTGTGCAGAAACGTCATCCCAGCCTCTCGTCCTCTGTCCACAATAATAAAGGTGCCTACATGTGGTCTGAGATGAATGTTTACTTGCAGCACAGAATAAGAACTATCACATGATGTCTAAATGAACTTAAGCAGAAAGCTGTTTGTGTTTGAGATGTCTGAGGCTGCAGAGTTCTGTGAGGTCATGATCCAGGAACTGATTTAAAACAGTGTTATAAAAAGTCATTTCTACATTTTGTTTTCGGTGTTTTCTTAATAATTGTAATTGCATGTTCTGTTTTAAACAGATGGATGGTTGAATACTTGGATGTAAATCAGCAGCCCACCTCTTTGCCGGCCTTAGAGAGTCCTTTGACGGTGTGTTCATCCAGCAGGCTTCCTCTCATGTTCAGATACTTCACCTTCCTGTCAGACGGAGAACAAACAGCAGGTCACGTTAGCCTGCAGTAGAAGAATCATCCACATTCCTCTCACTCATTCCCACTTAAACTGTCACGATTAACGTTTCATCTTCTGAAGCTGTCGAGATGCACCAAGCGAAGCCCCTGCTGAGTTGCCTTGAGAACCCCGACAAACCCCCCCGAGACTCAGATGTTATGTGTCAGACGTTTTAGATTCTTTGGGTGATTGTCTGCGTGTACGTATCCTTTGAGAGCTCTGGAGCAGTCTGAGAAAAATGATGCTGATCATACTTTTCGCTCTCTCACGTTTTATACGTGTGGAGCGTGAGGAACAACGTGTAGAAGTGGACTATGCTGGGCGCCGGTAGCGTAGTGGTTAGTGTGCCCGCCATATGTATGGAGGCTTCAGGCAGGCAGCTGAGGTTCGAACCTGACCTGTGGCTCCTTTCCTGCATGTCTTTCCTCTCTATCTCTATCTCTCTCCCCCTCTCTCCCCCTCTCTCTCCCTCTCTCTCCCTCTCTCCCCCTCTCTCCCCCTCTCTCTCCCTCTCTCTCTCTGGTTTCTCACTCTGTCCACTGTCCTGTCTCTACAATAAATCTTAGAAATAAAAAAAGAAATGGATCATGCTGCTTAAGCCCTTTCACAAGTTCCTTTGGACTTGTTAATTTGTTTTTCCAACTATGAAAATTAGTGTTGTAGTAATCGGTCTTGGTCACGATGATGATTTTCCACCAATATAAATGTCTTGGTCTCTGAGCACTCTGGTCTCAGGTATGTGTTTGTCTCAGTTAGAGTGGTCTTGACTTCAGAAACAGAAATCCTTTATCACGTTAAATATGCAGCCTCAGTTCCACTTAAAGGAGCAGAAACATTTTGTAGGCACATTCGTCGTCTACGCAGGGCGGGAGGATGATGACTGTTTTAATTTATCACTTTAAACTGATTTCAAATGTGTTGAAACACAAAGTAAACTGTATCGTCACCCTGTTGGTATTGTTAGTTTAAAAACACTTGACAGGGAGCGTGTTGTCTAGCGGTTACTACCACCCGACGCCCCTGACGCCCAGCCTCCACCATCGGACTGTGTCGTCCACACAACCACCGCTGTCCTCGTTCATGCACGGCCTGCTCCGACCTCCACCTCAAGGAAGTGTGGACAACAGGAACACGAGGAATACAAAGGAGAAATCCTTCCTGAATGTTATCCCATCTTTCTTAACAATGACTCAGGTCTTTTTCCTGCTCTTTTGTAAAGCGTCTCCAGAGAACACTTGTCGCAACAGCCGTGGGTTCAAATCCAACCTCGGCCCTTTGCTGCATCTCATTCCACACTCTCTCCTCCCAACGTTTCCTGTCTCTCCTTTTTCAATTTGAATGTTATATATGAACTGTGGACCAGCTCTACACCCTCTGCACGATCCTTGAGGGTGCATGGGAGTTTGCCCAACCAGTCCACATGTGCTTTGTGGACTTGGAAAAGGCATTCGACCGTGTCCCTCGGGGGGGTCCTGTGGGGGGTTCTCCGGGAGTACGGGGTATCGGACCCCCTGATACAGGCCGTCCGTTCCCTGTACGACAGGTGTCAGAGCTTGGTCCGCATAGCTGGTAGTAAGTCGGACTCGTTTCCGGTGGGGGTTGGACTCCGCCAGGGCTGCCCTTTGTCACCGATCCTGTTCATAATTTTTATGGACAGGATTTCTAGGCGCAGCCAGGGCGTTGAGGGGTTCCGGTTTGGTGACCTCAGGATTGGGTCACTGCTTTTTGCAGATGATGTGGTCCTGTTGGCTTCATCAGACCGTGACCTCCAACTCTCACTGGATCGGTTCGCCGCCGAGTGTGAAGCGGCCGGGATGAGAATCAGCACCTCCAAATCCGAGTCCATGGTCCTCAGCCGGAAAAGGGTGGAGTGCACCCTCCGGGTCGGGGATGAGATCCTGCCCCAAGTGGAGGAGTTCAAGTACCTCGGGATCTTGTTCACGAGTGAGGGAAGGATGGAGCGGGAGATCGACAGGCGGATCGGTGCTGCGTCTGCAGTAATGCGGACTCTGCACAGATCCGTCGTGGTGAAGAGGGAGCTGAGCCGAAAGGCGAAGCTCTCGATTTACCAGTCGATCTTCGTTCCTACCCTCACCTATGGTCATGAGCTTTGGGTAGTGACCGAAAGAACGAGATCGCGGGTACAAGCGGCCGAAATGAGCTTCCTCCGTAGGGTGGCTGGGCTCTCCCTTAGAGATAGGGTGAGAAGCTCGGTCATCCGGGAGGAGCTCGGAGTAGACCCGCTGCTCCTCCGCGTTGAGAAGAGCCAGATGAGGTGGCTCGGGCATCTAGTTAGGATGCCTCCCGGACGCCTCCCGGGTGAGGTGTTCAGGGCACGTCCCACCGGTAGGAGACCCCGGGGAAGACCCAGGACACGCTGGAGAGACTATGTCTCTCGGCTGGCCTGGGAACGCCTCGGGATCCCCCGGGAAGAGCTGGACGAAGTGGCTGGGGAGAGGGAAGTCTGGGTTTCCCTGCTTAGGCTGCTGCCACCGCGACCCCACCCCGGATAAGAGGAAGAAGATGGATGGATGGATGGATGTTATATACTTTATTAACCCCTGAGGGAAATTCTGCTTTACACTATGATATTGAGAGACATAAAGGCCTGATTTACACACATGCACCAACAGGACCTGTGGACATGCGTTAGTGGAGAGATGTCAGAGTGGGGATGCTACACAGGGAGCGCACCAGATGATAAATGAACAAGGATGGTTGGGGGTTCGGTGCCTTGCTAAAGGGCACTCCTCTACCAGACCAGCTTCCATATTATGGTCCGCATCGGGACTTGAATCAGTGACCCTCCGGTTCCCAACCCAAGTCCTTACAGACAGAGCTACTGCCCCACCGGTAAAGGCAAAAAGAAGTTAAAAAAGAAAGAGAACTCTTGCTGGCAGCTTCATTACACTTCATTAAAAGTGTGAATTATTGTTATTTTTAATTAATTTAGTCTCATACGCTTGCTTGCACAAATCTGTTCTCCCACAGCTGCTCTATGAAGTTTTATGTTCTCACTGTTTAATATCACTCACACTCATTTCATTACTTCCAGTCACATCCATCTTAATTATGAGTAAAAATGGGACTTTCATTCCACATCTGTGCAGCTCTGATGATGTGTTTGTAAACGGCTCATCGTGGAGGTTAGTAGTTGATGAATATTAAATCATATAAGAGGATTATTATTAACGATGTCGTTTGACTGAAAACCTTTAGAAGGCGTTCAGGCTCATTCACACACTCAGGTTAACACCTGTTTGCCCTCCAGCCGCCTCTCACTCAACATGTGGCTGCTCCTTCTGGAGTCTGCTGCAGAGAACACAGAAATGTACGGCCTGGGGCCCCGCTAGCCAAGTGGTTAGTTTACACGCCCCACGTACAGGGCTAACATCCTCAAAGCGGGCAGCCCGGGTTCAAATCCGGCTCGTGGCTCCTTTCCAGCATGTCATTTCTCTCTTTCTCTCTCTCTCTCTCTCTCGCCCTCTCTCTCTCTCTGATTTCTGACTCTATCCTCTGTCCTGTCTCTATAATAAAAGCCTTTAAAAAATATCTTCAGAAATGTATTTCACACTAAAACTAGTCCGTGATGATTAAACGCAGCATTAATGGTTCTTTTTGCTTTATTTCTTTGTTATGAAATCAGGTCGTCGTTGTCTAAAAAAAGTGTACTATGTAAAATCTAAATAATATTAAGACCTCCTCATTAAGGTTCCTTCATCAGCAGCTGTCTGACGTCTTTAATCTAACTATGAGAGCTGCTGTTAGTAAACAGGCAGCAGAGGTAATGCAGTCATGGCCGCCTCCACAAGATGGCAGCACCCACAAACCGGCCGTAGGAATCGATCCATACCCCACACTGCGCACTATCCTGATCTCATGAAGTATGCAGAATGGTTGTGAGTGCTGACCCAAACTTCCACACAATGATCCAGATGAAGAATACAGAATGTGCAGTGATTTATGGTCCAGTGTTTGTTTTGTTTTCACGAGATCATCAGCGCTCTTTGTCTTCATGGTTAAATGAATATAAAAATAAATCACTCACTTGTCCTGGAGCTGGACTCTGTGACCCCAGTTCAGAGACCGCACGTGGTTGTGAATAGCCTCGGCCATGGTGACCCTGAGAAACACACAACAGGTGATTATTTTATAAATAGACCTGACCGCTGCAATCCTCGCCAGCCTGACCACACGCAGAGGGGACAGTAGTTACTGGTAGGTGTGCAGGCTCCCTGGCATAGTGACATCACTTAGTATTAAACTTTCATAAAGGACATAATGCCCCTGAACACAACGCCTACACGTGTGACGCATGGGGACCAGGAGCGCACGTTTCAGAGGTAAAGATGGTGAAGGCAGTGGTTAGCACTGGTGTCTCACATTAAGGAAGTTCCTTCACCCCTAAAATCCTGTTTCTAGTGCGAGTGCTCCGATCTGTGCTCAAGCACGGCACAGTTTTTGGAAGAGGTGTGCTTCGGCTCGGTACAGTTCATTCACGAGCACAAGCACAGGTACACAACGTGGACAGCCTTCATTATGGAGAGTGTTCTGTTATCTGACTAACATGACGCGAAAGAAGCCACAAAGTCAGGAAAGTAGCCGTCATGTTCTCTGTTGTTCTCCGAGGTACGGACGCAGACCCGTCTGCATGTCCCTTTTTTTTCTTCTTTTCTCAAGTCTGCCTGTCTTGTAAACTGAGCACGCTTCATGATCACGTAAAGCCATGCATGTGTTGTTTTATAACGTTATGTACAAGAGGTAACCGTGCTCAGGCCTGGTTAGTCCTGGAGCAGAGTGAGTGCAGGCCAGCGGGGGAATGAGGAGGAGGACAATCGTGCTTCAGCACGGTACGGGACAACTTTGCTAATGTGAGTGCACATTAAGGCTCTGTGGTCAGCGTCTTCAGAGCATCAGGTTCTTGTGTTCGCACAGAGATGATCACTTGAAGCAATCGTTCATTATTATTGACAACCCCGAAAAATGTCTTGATGACAAATTGCTAAGTATATTTTGTATTTGAATGTCTTATTTCTGTATTTCTTTAGGATCCTCAGTTTTTAAACATATTTTCATTTTTAATCTTCTCTCTGATTGTTTCACATTTTCTCTTTCTCTCTGTGTTGTGATGTTTTTGATGTCGTGTGTGAAGCAAGTGTGAAATGAATAAACTTGCCTTGTTGTAATTCTGTGATTTCCACACTAGATGGTGCTGTTTAGCTGTCCAATAAAGTAAGTCAACACGCGTTTGATTTAAGAGTACTGTTCCCTTCAAAGAATTGAAGGGAACGCTTTTGATTGACCCACCAGTCATGGCAGATCGGCTCTGAGATCTGCCAGCCGTACTTCCGAGCGTCTTTGACCGCAGTGCCAAGCAGAGCGGCCTGGTGCATGAGCTTCTTAGGAATGCAGCCAACGTTGACACATGTACCTCCAAGTCCCCACTTGGTACCTGTTTGGAAAGCATCCCCAGAGAGAGGAACGATGGTGTCATTAAATCAGTAATCCAGAAAAGCATCTCTTTGTAATCAAATTGGCCCGAGGGGTTCATCATATTTATTTTACCTTTCGCTGATGGCTCCACGTAATCTAGAACAGCAGCTTTCAGGCCCAACTGTGCAGCTGTGGACGAGGATTCATTGACAGGTGAGAGAGAGAGATACAGAAATAAAAGAAGATGTAACACGTCAAAAGATCTCACCTTCTTTGGAGCACGCCAGGCCTCCTGAGCCCCCGCCAACGACCACCAGGTCAAAGTCATACTTTCCTGTTTAAGAATAACAGATACATTTACATAACAACCACGATGACAAGCAAATACCAAACGACGAGTAACGACCAAACAACAACATAAAGGGGGGGGGGGGGTCTTTACAGTATAGTATCGTGATATTCTGCGTGGCGATATTATATCGACTCATGGCCGCTAAGTATCGATGTTTTTATTATATTAACAGCAGATACGCCTTTTAAATTTCTAAGGACGTTGCGCGCTTCGTTCTGAACAAGCTGCATTGTTAAAGATTCCTGCAGTCGTCCAGTCGTCCGTTCATGTTCGTGTTCAGATACGTTCGATCGGACTCAAACAGACCAGATTGTGAGGAGCATGCAGGGTTTGACTTTGATCACAGTGTCGGTCCGTCTGTGGGCTCGACTTGTGTAGAAATAAAAAGACTGAAGTGAGATGAACAGACTGAGAATGTTTTCTTATTTGACAAAACAGTTCTTGATTTACTTTCATTTTGTGGAAATATCGAAATTCTCCACATTTGGAAAAATGTTTAAAATCGTGATAATATCGTATTGTGACTCAAGTATCATAATAATATCGTATCGTGGGGCCTCGGGTGATTCACATTTCAGAGACACTTAAGGCGGTTCAGTTCAGTTCGGTACTCTATCGTACACATTTATCTGCGTTTCCACTGTCTAACGTTGAGAATGGTTACCAAAATAACCGATCCATATCGTCCTACTTTTTGGTACCTTTCTGTTGGGGTGCCAAGCGTACTGATCCGACCCTAAAGGTTGGAGCTAAACACACTGCAGTCTGTTGATTGGTTGAAAGAATCTTCACTTCCTGTGTGACAGCGGTAATAAAGGACAAACACGATGTTTAAATATCCTGCAGATTTGGAGAGAGTCATTTCAAGACTGTTTTTGTTTTCTGCGACTACTGTCAGCACGTAGCACCGCCCCATGGACGACCTCAGAGATAAAGACCTTCCAAAGACTCATTGATCTTTGTTTACTGCGTCCGGTATTCTTCTTTGTTGAATTTATTTGCAGTCTACACTATGGCACGCCGCTGTGATTTAGTGATGTGTAAGGGTACGATTGGCTGTGGAAACGCAAGCAAGATCAGGGTTTACCGTACCAAACTGTACTGGACCAAACCAGACCGCTCGGTGCAAACGGGGCTATACTGTACATGCGAGCATGAAAAGTGTCTGTGCAATGTTCAAAACAAACCAGGATAGAGTGACCTTCAGAGTTAGAGTGCTTAAAGTGCTGCTGCGGGAGGTAAAGTGTCGGAGTATTAAAGTGCAAACGTGCTGGAGTGTTGCACATGATTATGAGGTACTGATTGCACATTTGTCCTGGAGCCTGAAACTTTATAGGGGCTATATGTAACTTTCAAAAATACTGTGTTTGTAGCGATACCGCATGGCCGTCAGGCG
This sequence comes from Tautogolabrus adspersus, assembly GCA_020745685.1. Lineage (NCBI taxonomy): Eukaryota > Metazoa > Chordata > Actinopteri > Labriformes > Labridae > Tautogolabrus > Tautogolabrus adspersus. The sequence continues at coordinate 2,218,395 of CM036534.1, read as the reverse complement.
AACTGCACCAGTAACCTGTACGTACACAAACATGGCCATCAGGCGAACTGCACCAGTAACCTGTACGTACACAAACATGGCCGTCAGGCGAACTGTCTAACGGCCTCACGATTTATATAGAGCTACAAGTTACAAATATATGTAAACATGTATAAATCGTATTTTATCGTCCATTAATAAGCGAACGTTTAACTGATGTGAAAAAGTAGATGTTCACTGTCTATCTGTGTTGCCTGTATAAAATTTTCCCCGGGTCCGATTTCTCCACGGAAAGCTCCAGGCAGTGTCATTTTATTTGCGTTCTCAACGTCTTCCTCACTCCGCTCCGCTTACAGAAATCAACAGTACAAACTACAAACTCATCACACACTCCCGGTCTTCACCTGCACAGCCAGAGGCCGCCTTCACCACACTTCTATCCGTCCTAGGAGCTCTCACAGGCGGACAAACTCGTCACACACTCCCGGTCTTCACCTGCACAGCCAGAGGCCACCTTCACCACACTTCTATCCGTCCTAGGAGCTCTCACAGGCGGACAAACTCATCACACACTCCCGGTCTTCACCTGCACAGCCAGAGGCCACCTTCACCACACTTCTATCCGTCCTAGGAGCTCTCACAGGCGGACAAACTCATCACACACTCCTGCTCTCAGGCAGTGCCTGCTGAGACTGTCGTTTGTAGGATGGAGAATGAGACACACAGACTCCTTCACAGACTCTCACATGTGCATGACCACTTACCTCCTCTGGAAACATTATGCCGGTAAATATCCAGAGTTTCAGGGGCGAAGTTGATGCTCGTTTGTGTACGTACGAGCAACAGGTTACTGGTGCAGTTCACCTGACGGCCATGCGGTGTCGCTACAAACGCAGTGTTTTTGAAAGTTACATATAGCACCTTTAAAGTACAGGTAGCCCCATCGCACCGAGTTTGTATACAGACATGTGTATGCACATATTATTGCACAGGGTTAGCTACATATGAAGGGGTCATTAGAGATAGATGGTCACAGATCTGGTTTGAGCCACAGCGTCAGATGATCGTTGTAGGGGCAAAGCTGGAGCCTTCCCTGACTGAGAGACGAGGATCGTAAAGATGGACCTCTCAGTCTCCTCTGACGGTGGCTCTGGTGAAGGCTCACTGATAGCTTTCAGTTTGATGTGATCACTTAGTGGACGTGGAGACGGCACATGTATGACGCATCACGCTGAGCAGAGCTGTGGGTCTAAAATGATTCCTGACACACATTGACACCGTCTTATTTAGATTCAGGAGATGATTGAGTCCCAGCTCCTGATGGACTTCAAACAGGTACTAACAGTTCATACTCACTTTTATAAAGTAGTAAAGTACAGCTGAATGTGACCGACAGTAATGGAGAGGATAATCTCCCAGCAGCGCCGCTGGTTTGAGAACACTCTTTACCTGATGAACACCTGTGTGTTGTTTACTCGTCATATTTGAACCACGAAGTCTTACCTGTCAGGTTTCTCGTCAAAACATGCAAACTGTTGATCCTCTTCCACCGGTGTCTGCCCCTGCAGAAGGCGGCCATGTTGTTGTGATAATCAGGACCCTGAGCTGGGACGAGGGTGGCCAGAGGACCGCCTGACAAGAAATGAGGCGACGAAAACAGGGGTCCCCAAAGTGGGGGTCGGGGGCCCCCTGGGGGTCGGGGGTCAAATTTGAAATCATTTAAACTTGTATATTTTAACAATTATTGTAAAAATAGATATAAAAAGTAGTTAAATTACAAATAAAACCAGATCAAATTAAAATGTTGTAATGTGTTAAAATAATTGAAATGTAAGTGTGGTCATGACAGCAACATTGTAGGTGTCTGCCACTCTTTACACACAAACACAAACACACCTGTGTGTCTGTTTATTACGTTTTTATGTCCACTATCTGCAAAAGTCTATACATGGAAATGACTTCTGCTTCTCACTATACAAACATTAGTCTACTATATCAAATATTGTAAGGTTTTTAGGCTGTTGTATTTCTTGTGTTGTACTTGTGTGTTACCAATGTTTGGATTGGCCTGTTAGTGCATGGTGATGCCTTTGATATTTGCCTAAACCTCCTGCAGGGACAGTCGGGGTCACCAGTCTCGACCCTTATTTTGGGGGTTGCGAGCTAAAAAGTTCGGCAACCCCTGGACTAAATCAGACTCTCTAAAATTCAAAGTGACTTTTTCAATGCTCTGTGAGATGTATCCATGTATCTCTCATCAAAGATTATTTTTGTGACTCTAATTTTTCATACAAAAATAATTCCCGGTTCGGGTCCGACCTGTGGATCCTTTCCTGCATGTCATTCCCTGCTCTCTCTCTCGCTTTCCAATTTTAGAAACTATCCGCTCTGCTGTGTATCTAAAAAAGCCTACTGGTGAAATGTATTTAAAATAACATACTTCAGTGCAATTAGAGCGATCCATCAAATTATAGAAAGTTCTAAACTTGTCAATCATGCCCGTAAAACAAAGGTGTCGCCTGCATATATCCAGGGTCTTTAATTCTCACTGACTTGGAGGAAAGTGTCTCTTTGGATGGCTGCTCTTCTGATACAACCTTTCAGAATAATCATTTTAACCACAGCCTGATTGAAATCAATTTACGACTTTAGTCTCAACATTTTATTTACAAAATGATTTAATGTGGCCCTAATGCTCCGTCGTACAATGTTGAAAAATGTCCCAGTTGAAGAAAAATGTGTTGCTGGTCTTCTTCTTTTTTTGTATCTACTTATAGGACCAAGTGAAACAAGGCTGCAAAGATTCAAACAATCATAGTTCATGTTCTTGTGCAGCAGTAGCTGGAAAACACAGATAATGTAGTCGAGCTAATTCTTCCCTACGTGTCGACTTGAGCCCCGGTCATGTGCTTTAATGACACTCTAGTTTTGACACATTACTTACCTGAGCTCACCAGTCCTCCAGTGTAGCTGACCACACGTTCATTGTACGTACCATACCTGCGGGGGGGCTTTTCTCAAAGACACATTATACCTACTGTATGATGACGACGTGATAGAGAATAAGACACAGAGCAGAGTAACACCTTCTTTCCAGGCATGATTTATTGAAAACACACCAAATTTAAACTCTACAAACCAGTATTTTTCCGTTATGTTTAACAAGCGTAATATTTGCCTCTGGGTATTAGTAAAATTAACATAATACATTCTGTCACTGCGGCATCGCTTCTGCTCGCTACGAAAGCATTAACAACTTTACTCGTCTAGGAAAATCAAAACCATTTCTTCCACTGACTATCTTTTTTTTCAAAGTTTATAATACAACGTAATACAAGGCAGAAACCCACCAACAGTCTAAACTACTTGGGGTTTGGGGTTTGAGGGGGGGCAGTGTGGGGTTTGGGGGTGGATGCATGTGAATGAATGAGTTCAGTGGAGAGAGAAAGGGAAGGGAGGGAGGGGACACGGGAGGAAAAAAGGGGTGGAGGTGAACGGACAGGATGGAGAGACGCGAGTGGAAAGGGAGGAATAAAGTTATATAAAACACACTTATCTTTATCTAGCATGGAAAAGGTTAAGGCACATGATAGGTACAAACACATCTGCTACTGAGTAGTACAGTTACTTTAATGTTGACGGTCTTCAATCGGTTTTATCTACACAGGTAGGTTCGTTTGATTCGTTGTGTGTCCGTGTCGGCGTCGTGCGTTCACTTTACAGCACAGTAACTTGGCTCTCTGTTTGTCAAATGTGCAATGTGCTGCACATCCACTAAACTGTAAAAACCCTTCTACGAACGTGTGTAAATACAACTCCAGATCCTTTGGTTGTGTCACTGCAGAGCGCAGTCAGGAATAGACAGTCATGTGGGTCTTTGTCGAAAAAAGGGGTTCAGTATTGTCCAATGAGAGCACACACTTCTGAGGACACACAAAAGGGATGCTGGGTATTAATTATAACTTTTTTCTTCTTCTTTTTTTTCTTTTAAACCTCTGAAATTAAAATGTATACAGTAAGTTTTTTTGTCGTTTATTGATTTTTACCACAACGTACACCTTTGTAAACACTGTGTAAAATATGCAAGCTTTATAAAGTCACGTACGTCACGAAGAAAATCAGACTTCAATGCAGGCACATGCCGTTCGCCTTGATGACGCGTGAGTGATGTACCAATATGGGATTGGCGTCTCGTTCTCCGTGACGTGAATCAGGAGAAAATGGCAATATGATTCCGTATCCCTCTGCTTTTATATATCGCATCCACACATCCCTAAAGCGTTGTAAAAATATATACTATATGACCAGACTTGATGTGTGTTTTTTGTTTTTTTTGTACAGTGTGATGCAACTCTTAAAATGTTGTCTTAAACCCTCCGGAGACACGAACACGCCTGATCTCGCTTCGTCATGAACTTCACGTGAATGAATTAGTAAATATCCAAATGACACCACAAAAGAACTGGCACTTGGAAAAGAACAAAATATAAACATCTGTACAGTTTTTCTGGCATGCTCACGACGTTGTAGATTCCTCTTTAAGATGCACCTGTGAAGGGAGGGGTTAACTTGGTCTGAATGCATCGGGAAGAAAACTTCATGGATCGTCTCTTCTGCACGCCGCTGATTCTGCTCGTCAGATAACATTTTATCCATCGCCTTTTCAAAGAATGCTGCAGATAAACCTTTTTTTTCTGTTACCGTTTTTTTGACAAATATAAAATATAAATAAGTGATCGTCAGCGTAACGCGACAGTATTTGACACACATTGAAGTTACGTGGTTATTTCTTGTCTAAAAACACGGCAAGCCTTTTATCAAATGAGATGTGCTTCCCAAACAATGTGGTTTTAATATACAACTAAGAAGTCGGTAAATTTTCTCGTTTGTTTTCCTTCGTTTTCCCCCTTTTTTTTCTCCTTTTGACCCTAATATACATTTATATAAAACCCAACAAAAATAAAAAAGGAACGCTTTTAGATCTTCCTGCCTCTCTTTTCAAAATCACAAATCATTTATAAACAAATGCCTTATATCCTCTTTAATACACAGCATTGACAAAAAGCAACCAGCCAAGAAAACTTGTGAAACTGCAGCTCAACACTTCTTCTATTTGTGGTTACAGATATAACCACAGCTCCGTGAGCGAGGGCAACATGCCGCCCGCTCACGTGTTGCTGTATCAGCTTCCTTCTTTACGATGCAGCGTGAACAGAAACTGTTACCCCGTCTGATGCACACACCGTGTCACTTTCAAATCTCCAACCCACGACTTGCAGACTCCTCACTTTTATATAAAATGAACGTCACTCACTTTTGATTTCAAAGCATCTTCAGTGCACGTCTTTTTTTTTCTCTTCTCATAAAACACAGTGAATCAAAATGGATAAGTCTGTGAGAGCAGCTGCTGTCGGGATTCATTGTTCACTATGCTACAGCTCTTCTCAGGCTCGGTTTCTCTCCTTCTTTTCTTCGTTTCCATCCCAACCATCTTTAAAAAACAAACATCCAACGGCTTTCAAACACACCTGTCCACACCTGTTACATCAAAACACCAAAGCTGGAGAACAAACTGAAAGTTAAATTCTTCAAAAACCACAAAATTGATGCATGAACTTTTTTCCACATGTGAAAAACCAAAATCAAAGAAAATCACATCAGTCATTTTCTCTCCTTCGTTTCCTTCCAACACACGTTCCTTTTCTTTTAACTTCCTTTACCTCGCTTTGTCCGACTTCATTAGTCCTTTCCTCCATCAGCACCGGCCTCGGTCCGTTCGTCTTCACTGTGAGAGCTCAACAAGAGTCAACGCGGTTAAATTCACATCATGTCCAGTGGGAATGTCGATATGAGAAAGTAGCAGGAGTAGTCACTTTTTTATTCTTTTTTTTTTTACAAAAACCGTGAAAAGCGTGAGAGTGCTGGCTGCTGCTGGGTAGTCGCTGTTATGATCATTATTTTTTATCTTTTTAAATCCTCTTTTCTGTACAAAGTCCAACTCCAAAGATGAGTGAAATGGCAGTGGTGATATGAGAGATCCTCCTCTAGCTGCAGCGTTGTCTTTTTAAGCCTGACGGAAGGGGAAAAGAAAGACAAACATAAGACGAGTCATCCAGACAGGTGGACATATCTTTCAAAGTGCCAAACATTATCAGTATCATTGCAGTCACAGTGACTTCACAAATGGCTGGTATTATTCAAGTAATGTCTTTGTGACTGTCAACAAATTCTATGAAAAGACCATTCGTTCCTACTGAAGATGTAAAATGCGTCTACATCTTCTCTAAGCTCATTGGAGCATTTAGCACATTATACGTTCTGGCCCCTTAAAAGTTCTGCTCCAGTGCCATTGCTCTCATCAACCTCATCTCCAACAACATCTGGAATTGCACAGCTGTTATAAAACCTGTCTGTTGAGCTCTCTGTAAGCTAGGCTACCTACTGGAGCATTTAGGAGCTGAAGACAACAGACAAGCAAGACTGAATCTCTGATTTTATTTGCAGGAGATCAGAAACAGCTTCTTAAATCAGTTTCAATGTTGCTCCTTAGTCTGAAGTAAATGTTAAAGAGGCTAAAGATGTTTTCACATCTGCACTGTGCTGTTTTACAGCTATCGAAGCTGACCAAAAAGTTGCTAAAAATAAATTATTGTATCTTGAAAAACTGCTCAACAAAAGGAAGTGTAGTTACTAGATAGATAGATAGATAGATAGATAGATAGATAGATAGATAGATAGATAGATAGATAGATAGATAGATAGATAGATAGATAGATAGATAGATAGATAGATAGATACTTTATTGATCCCGAGGGAAATTCAAGTACTGCCAGGGCCTTTCAGATAGGACGCGATGGGAGCCCATTCAATGTCTTTGTGTTGTGCTGCACAAGAGCATATCTGCTGAGCAGCACAAGGTTGCACTTGCTATCAATGTGCACTGCGCAGCACAGTTAATACATTTTTAATTTGGGTGCAGCACTGCCGCTCTGTGACGTCACCTCCATGTGATTGGAGGGTAGATAAGATCGCAACAAACGTGTCCCACCTTCCTGAGCTCCCTGACCTACGGGGACATCTGCAAGAAGGTTCTTGTTTTAAAAAAAAATGTCTCAGAGTTTGGTCGTACCCCGTGGGTGCCCTTAGGATTTCATAAACACACACCCTCTTCTTCTGTGCTGCTTGTCTCCTCCTCCTCCGCAGAATTCTATTCTACTGAATAGTGGACAGATACATTATGCTGTGGCAGAAGCTACTTTCCCGAGCTTTTTTCCCGACTATCGTTTCGGTCACCTAGCCTAAACACACGATTGGCATGCTAACAGATCTCCTTCATGGTACGAAGGTGTAACATGTTTACACAACAGCATCAATGCATCGTCTGTTTTGGTCTTTCACAGAATTTGATGACGATAAAATACATGAATAATAACATTTGATACTAAAATGTGATTTTAGATGAAACTCTGTTGTCCTTTTATGTCAGACATGAAGACAATGAGTCGGTATGATCGTAGCAAATCACATCACAGATAGCTAACGCTTCTGTAACAGAACAGTCGAGATCAGCAAGAGACGGCAAAACAGATGTTTAATGTGCCGGATGAAATCCTGAATGTGTTTGTGAAAGGACTTACCTGCTGGTTCATTCACAATATTACAAAAACATTTAATTTTTTTACCAAACCAGTGAGTGAAAACATTTCAATGAATACCACACATATACTGCTACGTCTCTAGAGGGACACTATGCAGTGTTTTTCCTGTGATGGTGCAATGAATGGAAACAACAGAAGTGAACAGCAACAAAGACGGCTGGGATGAAAAGATGATGATGTGACACTTTGTGAGAAGAAGTCTGTGGTACGGGAGGACAGACAGACTGCAGGAGGAGAGAAAAGATCACTACAAGCTCACCTGAACCCGCCTGCAGCTCTGCAGAAGTCTTTTAGTGGGACATCAAACAGTATGGGAGTAGAAGGATTGCTACATACTGAAAGGCAATCTGCCTCCAATAACATCAATATTTGAGGACATAACTGATTTAGATTTGTGTTCCTGTGACTGTTGTGACTGTGACCTTTTTGCACAAACACAAAAATGAAAATAAGGAAGAAATGAATTTGAAAGAAACATCTCTCTTATCTGAGTCAATTTATCCTAAAACGTATCAAAGCTTGTTGCTAAAAACATTTGATAATGAGGTCATTCTGTCTGCAAAACAAATCCATGTTTTTATTATCTCTCGCCTGGACTACTGCATCTCCCTCTGTAGGAGAGTCAGTCAATCCTCGCTCTCACGTCTGCTGCAAGATTTTTAACAGGTACACCTACTGTACACAGGAGCACATCACCGCTGTACTCGTCTCCCTTCATCGGCTCCCTGCTGATTTTAGAATTCATTTTAAAATGCTATTACTTGTTTTAAAGTCACTGCATGGTTCAGCCTAGTGTTGTAGTCAAGATCATATTAACCGAGACCAAGACATACCTGAGACCAGAGTGCTCCGAGACCGAGACAAGACCAAGACAATTAGGGATCGAGACCGAGTCAAGACGGAGACCATAAATAACACAGAAAAATAATCATCTTGTGTGCAGTGGGCGTGTCCCTCACTCAGACTGTAACACTGGGAAGGTTGGCCGTAACCGTGGGATAAAAATCAAACTACAAATGAACTGAAGTTATTCATTCTTTTAGAAAGAGGCGTTTTCCTTAGAATCACAGTAATGAGATGAAAGAATAGCCTGTCAGTGTTGGTCTTGACTTGAGTAGTCTTGATTTAAAATCCAGAGTCCGTCAGGTCTGAGACAGAGACAAGACCGAGTCAATTGCTTTAAATTCTGAGACGAGACCTTCAGAAAGTGGTCTAGAGACCGGTCATGAGACCGAGACCTATTTGGAGTACTATAACACTAGTTTAGCCCCCTCTTATTTATCAGAACTTTTACTCCCTTACACCCCAGGACGATCACTCAGGTCCTCTGAGCAGTCTCTCCTGGTCGTCCCCCGAGCTCAGCGGAAACTCAGGGGCGACCGTGCCTTCTCAGTTGCAGGCCCCCGTCAGTGGAATCTATCTCCTCCCCTCTAATTCATTAGTCATTCAAAGCACAGCTCAAAACACACCTTTTTACCCTGCACGAGGCTGAGGCTGTTTTAAACTATACAAAACACTCGACTTGAAACATTTTAGGAAATCGTTTCACAAAGAGAGGCTGGGTTTCTTTCCTTCTGTAGCCGGCATGGAAATAAGACCGTCTCAGTTACAAGAGAAGCCACTTAGTAATCATTTATTCGATGGATCTTAACACAAAATATGCAAATGAACCTCAAAACGAACATAAACGGAATTAATGTGAGCTCATCCTTCATTACATCTCCGTCTTGGACATTTTATTTTCCGACAGTAGATGATGTGCACAAATGATGTCTTCACCTCCATCGTCAAATTATAATCCTACATGAATAATTTATATGAAGTCATCCTGCTTTGACTAGACGCGGCGTGAGACAAACGTAGACGGAGGAGATATTCTGTGAGAGTGTGTTTGTATCTCTGTTTGCTCGTTCTCTCTTCCTCCTGCTTTTCATCACGGGATAACCGAGTCTCTGGAGGATCTGTCTGAAGTGCAGAAGAATGATTCCCCTTCATCAACTCCAAAAAAGGCTGTCGAGGGACGTAGTGAGTAAAACGAGGCGTACATTTAAAGCAGACAGGTGGTGCTGCATAGTAAACACAAACCAAAGCCTGTTAGCTTGCTGTGTGTATTTCAAAGCGGGAAAGCTAAGTGGGTTTTTTGTACGATGCCTCGTTGATCTCCCTGAGTGGCTGATTTTGACGTTATGGTGCTAAAATAACAATGAGTGATGCAATGTTGGAATACTAATCGACCATTTCCCAAACCCTGTGCCCACAAAAAATAAATGAAGTGTTAAATCCGCCCGTCTAAATTATTAGCGTGTGTAGCTCAATGCACGCTAATAATTTAGACAGGCAGATTTAACACTTGATTTATTTTGCGTTTATTGACAATGTGCTGTGATTTGAGAAACACAGCAGATAGAGCTGGCAACATTCAGTGGCTTAAATCACAACTGCTGCCAGGGGATCTTGTCAATTTAAGCTAGCTGGCAAAATAAAGCTAACTTTAGCTCCATGAGTTGCTCAAAAAGTTGCCTCAGTGAGAGTATTACAGACTTTTGAAGCCTCATTTTGAAGCTAGAAACTTGTAAAAGGGTGAAGAAATGCCAAAGCTACACGTCCCAGAAAACCATAAGCCTCATCAGTTAGCATTACAATAGAAAACGCTGAAAAAACTCCTGATATTTCCAGGAGGAGCTGCATGTGTGAACAGAAACAGCCACATTATTCGCTCTGACTTCAGCCGGAGTTTCTCCTACCAGACCCCTAGTATTTTTTCTGCAGCAAGTCCGAGTGAGCTGATGTGAGAAAGCTGCAGGATATTATCTGGAGAATTCACCTTGAGCCAATAGGAGGGGGAGTGACGTTTATTGACTGGAGTCAGTGCAAAGACTGTATACACGTGACCACTACGATCTCCGTGCCTGTAATGACAGTGATAGTCTCCCGCTGTAAGGAGCATATGTGAACAACCAGGTCAGGAGAATCTCCCGAGCAGTCCTCCTGAAATTATCTAGATATTTTCAGGAGTGTATTTGTGAAAACGGCTCAAGCTAGTAGGTAAACATAACCATTCATTACTCTTCTGTTTTGAGGTCTTGGTTTCCAGAAGTCTACTTAAATATACCACACTGCAAACTCTGAAGACGCAGAGAAGCTCCATCAATCTGTCCTCCCCCACACAAACCGCTGAGACCATTTGTGCCCATTTATAGACTGAACAAACTCTATTTGAAGGATGAGTTGAGTGAAAAATCCATTCATTGATGATAAATACTTGGCCTTCTTATCGGATTTTAAAGGTTTTCTGTTTTCCGGTTGTTGTTCATTTCAATCTCTACCTGAAAGTTGGTGAAACAGAAGTGCTGTGTGAACCAAAGTATACATAAAATGTAAAAAGGTTGAGAGAATCATTTTAAGTTGAGCTTCAAGTAAACTGTACATTTCAGAGAGCAGGGTGACTTCTGCAGCTGACTGAGGGTGCAGGATGACAGCAGGTCTACATGATACAGCGTGAGGGTGAAAGGCACACAGGTGGAAACATTGAACAAACAAGGGATGAGAAGGATGCTACAGTCAAACCCAAGGGTGGGAAAAGGTTGTTACTTTTGTGGTGCTTTAATTTTTCAGACCTACCATGCATGCATTTAGACCCAGGAGTCAACAGGCTGGGGCTTTACATCACAAGCGTCCACCAGACTGACCGCAGGCCTGTTACTCCTGATATAGTGTTTCCTATTTGTGTCATTCTGTAGCCACAGGAGGACGGGTTAAGAAAAAAAAACACAGCAAAACAAAGAGAGGTCAATACATTTCACAAATACACTCATACACACACAGACACACACGCATCCAGGATCAGAGAAGCCAGTGTTAGTTCCCTGCCGTAAGGAGAGCTTGGAAAGAAGTCAGAGAGATTACAAAACAGAAAACCAAACCATGCAAATGAAAGAGGGAGAGAGCCGCCGTTTCAACAGCCAAGTTGCATTCAAAGCGGGCAGAACACCTTTGGGAAGAACAGCATGGCAGACTTAAGAGACAGCTTTTGGAGTAGTGCTTTAAGGCCTGTGCACTGTGAAGTCAAACATGGCTGTTTGCTGAGATTACTCCCTTCTTCTGTCTGAGCGTTTTAAAACATCTGCTGCTTTTACAAAATGTGAGAGTACAACCTCAGCTCTGATTGGTTTAGCCGAGTATCTGAGTTAAATGAAGAGTCAGTGTCGACTTAAATAGATTCTTCCCGAGGTCACTGTTGAGTTCTGAAGCTGTCGATAGCTGGTAGCTTTTTGATGCTACTTCTAGAGGCTCGCTGTAAACGCACCAAAATGTAAAGGTAAAACCGATTTAAGATGTCACATGCTAATAAAAATGCGACAAAGACTTAACAAATAAACTGTGAAAGTCTCACTGAGTATATTTTACTGTCAAATTAAAAAAAGAGTTGTAATAAGTCTTAAAGGTCACATATTCTCCTCCTTTTCAACCAGTGTAAATAAGTCTCAGAGCTCCTTAAAACATGTGTGTGAAGTGTCTTGTTCTAAATCCACTCTGATCCTGTATTTGATCATGCCTATAAACCCCTCTATTTCAGCCCTGCTCAGAACAGGCTGTTTCTGTGTCTGTAGCTTTAAATGTAAATGAGCTGTGTCTGACCACGTCCCTCTCTGGAAGGGCTTGGGTGGCTCGGGCTTTCTCGCTCCATGCCCTATTGTTTACGGTGAGAAGGCAGACTCAGAGGGCAGAACAAACACCTAGCTGTGGGAGTGTCACCCACCTGGGGGAGGGGTTACTGCCCTTTGTGATGTCATGAAGGGAAAATCTCCAAACGGCCTGTTTGAGCACACATTTTCTGAAAAGAGGAGCAGGCAAAAGACGGAGAGGATGGACTTTTCTCATCATTGGGGGGTTTGTAGACAGACTAGAGACACATATTAGAGTTAGAGAAACATGGTGAAGTGTATTTTGCAGAATATGTGACCTTTAAAAAGTACAAATTATTATTTGCTCTAATTTTAAAGACATATCGTCAATGCAAAAAAGCCACAACTAACAGTGACAACGTCGATATAGAAAAGGCATCACTGAAAAATAAGGCAGACTAACTGTTGGAGAAACTTATCAGCCCAGGGAACTTGTAGTTTTGCAAACATCCAGTGGTTAAACTTCATAACTCTTGATACAGATGTTTTGGTTTACTCTGACCTGTGGGCAAAGCTGCGACGGAGTTTTATTTCTGACGAGCCAAAAGTCTGCAAGCTTAAAAAATGTAAACTGTCAACAAGAGACAAAACATTTCAGTCAAGTGTTAGGTCTCCCTTTAAGCGAAACACTGTGGCAGCACCTTCAATCTTCAAAAACAACGTTTCCATTGGATCATAAAAGTGTTCATGTAAGAGTACGATATTCCTTCTGCTTATGAACAGCCATGTCAGTTAATCGTCTGTTCAGAGATCAAGTAAGTTCTACACTTCACTCTAAGACACAGATTTAACATTTTTCAGCAAACATATGAGACTTTCAAAGAGACAAAAACAGTGTGACAACAGATAACTAGCTTAATATGTAAGAGACAGAGCAGCACACGAGGCTTTACTCAGTGTGCTGCTCTGACCAGCAGCCTGTGTTAGCGTAAGAGCTAATGTGAGAGGACTTCAGCTAGATAATGCTTTGTAACTTATATTACAAGTTCAGGTCACATTTATCGACTGTTTGACTTGGACTACTGTTGCATTAGAGTCAGGTATTTACTGTTAAAGGAAGAATGTGGGACATTTTACACATCAATACAGCAGAAATCTAGTCTCTCCTGTGTAAATGTGTCTCTGAGTCCTGACTGTCTACAATGAGTGAGAAGCTCGAGTCCCGCTGGCTGTGTTGTTGTCAGAGCCGTGTTTACATGGACGGGACGGCCGGCTCCTCCCCTTGTGTATAAAAGCTGTTTTAGTCGAGGACCAGAGAGAAGAAGAAGAACATACTCACTGATTATTTGGATGTCACGTAAGTGTTTTTAGATCACGGTCATTCCGTGTCAATGTATGTGCAATATGAAGCTACGAGCTAACTAAAGAGCGCTAACATTAGCATGCTAACACAATAATGCAGGCCACAGGTGATTGCACCTCGAGCAAGGGACAATTTTGTCCGCTGCTTGCGCTTAATGGTGCTTAATTGTGGTGCGTTCTACTTCATAACTCTTTTGTGTGAACGCGAGTGTAGAGGGGTTGGAGGTGTGTCGCTGGAGGAGAGCGGAGGCTTCAGAATAGCGGAGGTGTCACCAAACAGCAGTTTGTTTTGGTTTAATGCTGGTGCTCAAGGGCGACATCTACTGGATCAAAAGGTCACACATTCTTCCTTTTACTTGTATCTTGAACTGGTGGCCACAGTGGAAAATGTAAATCAGAACTTGTATAACCTTATTTGTAGCTAACTAGCTCTACAGATGTGTGATTGACTTTAAATCCAACTTCTTTAAAACCATACGAGCCTTACACTATACCGCATGTTAAAACACTCCAGTCAAAAATACTTCATTACACTTTACTTATTATACGCTAAATCTACAGGTGAAGAGTCTTGGAATGAGATGTAATATATCTAAATTAGTTATAGCATCTCATTTCAAGACACCTAACATGTAAAAACTCCTCGCTGCACAGGCATCTCCCAGCCAGTAAACTGATCGACCACAAGGTCACATTAATACATGTGGATGTTCTTAGGGAAGATGCAGGTGCAGAAAGCGTGTTGGATTATCCAGATGCATGGAGGATCGGGATGACTGGAAACCAAATTGTGATACATTGGCAGATTTGTTCACATATTACAAGCAATGCAAGGCCTCATTTTTCAAGCTTTTTGCATCTTGAAATAAGGCGTTTATCTGAACTTTTCAGGTCAATGTGGATTCTAATAAGTGTAATGAGATACTTTTGACTAGAAGTTAGACTCATTCAGCTGCTGAGATTTGAGCTCATGCATTAATCGCCTCCTTAAACGAGAGTATTGTTATGATCCAGAGAGAAGAAAATCAAACACAACATGTATTTAATGCGCCCTGGACACATTTAGACACAGACATCTTTTAAGGGGTAATTTGAACCTGCATGTGTAAGCTGATTTATGAGCATCCTCTCCTTTCCTTCAGGGGGAAATCCTCTTCATCTATATCAAAAACAAACTACCAAACATGTCACATCCTCTGAAGCCATTATCCTGTGACTCCTCTTTGAAGCCGGATGGCCTATCAAGAATAAACAGAGTGAGGCTTCAGTGTGAAGCGGCTGAATAATCAACAGCGACCACTTGATAATGCAGCATTCTGTTCATCGCCAAAGCGAGGGTCGTCTCCACCAGGAGCAGTGGTCGGCGGTTCTTTTAATCATTCTCAGATTAATTACTTTACAGACTAAAAAAACCTTACGCCCATTTAACTGGTGGCTCACAGATGTGAGGCCATCCACAGCGCTGAGCTGCAGAAGGCATTAACAGAGAACAACGTCCAGCCTCTTTAAAGAATCGATAGGATGAAGAGCTTCCACCATAGACAATACGAAGAGAGAGAATAACAGAAAGAGGACAGCTATTTTCATTGAGACATCATTATTTCACCCTCTCTACACCCTGATCCCTCAGGACACCAGAAGAAGTCAGCCTTACCTTCAGTGGTTCCCGATCTGTCAGGTCCACTGAGCCGTCGCCTGCCTTGTACTTGCAGTCCTTGTCCCTCTGGTCAATGGTGGGGTAGGCGTCTAATGAGGTCAGAGAAACAACGTTCAGCTTAGTCCTGAATCCATAAACCAGTGACAGAACTTTTAAACATTTGGTTTCATCTTGTGAGAAGAGACAAACTGAAATCGTTTCTGCACAGGAACACAAATGAGAGTGACAGGAAGTCGTTGGACACAGAGAAGAAGACTACTCAGCACAGTCCTGGCTTCAGCTTGTCGAAACTGTCAAAAACTCACAATATTTACCACCAGAGTGAAATAAACAAGAAGAAGAATCTGCCCATTGTTCTTACAGTATAACAGTAGTTATAGTTTTAATAAGATAGCCAGTACCTATCAAGTATTTTTCAGTAAGACGTCTGCCTTTAGCTGACACTTCTAAGAGCTGCTGCTGCCAATAGGAGTTCAAGTCCTTCAGGAAATTCCCTGACTTCGAAAACTAGCGTCACAGATTTTATTACCTGTGACAATTCTCCAAAAGAATGTGTTAAGGGACATTTTCATGATGAAGAGATATTTAGGTAGAGATCACAAGACAAATACTGGTTATTGCTTTGGCTACCTTTGTTGAGATGTAAGGCACAAAACTATTGGTGCGTTCCATTTGATCGGGGTAATGGTAAATGGACTTGAGCTTGTAAAGCCCTTTCTGGTCATCTGACTACTCAAAGCGCTTTTACACCGCAGGTCACACCTACACATTCACACACTGATGGTAGAGTCTGCTCTGTAAAGAGACCATCGGAAGTAACTCATCATTTATACACCACCGCGAAAGCAGTGGGAGCAACTTGGGGTTAAGTAAATCTCGACATGTTGCTGCAGGAGCTGGGGATCGAACCTCCAACCTTCCAGTTGAGAGACGACCGACTCTACCACAGAGCCACTGCCGCCCTTGGACCAACAGGGTCTTCTCTGAATTTCTGACTTCCAAGAAATTCAGACCCTGATGCCAGTTGGATACATCATCAGGAACGCCCCCCTGAAGTCGGAACGCCAACTTGAACACTGAGTGACTTCAGTAGCCCGAGCTCAAACTCCAACATGGCTGCTCCCAGTATCAAGTATAAGCCGTATATTATTGTGTTTATTTTGTGTAATTAAATTAATCACACCGACACAGTTCTATCTGTGGACATGCTTTCACTTAGTGTGTTGTCTCTTGGTGTTAGCCTACAAAACAAAGGTTCTCCTGGAGGCGTCCATGTTGCATGTTACATGGACGCCTCCAGGAGCATGTTACTCGCTACTTGAACGCGGTCAACTGTGATGTCATTCCCAGCTCCGACTTCAGAGGTCAATGGAACGCACCATAACCTACAAACCTTGCTGACCTGTCAGCCTCACAGCACAGAGGGAAGTGTTGTAACATTTCACGACTCGAACTTTCATCAATTATTAATCAAACTGTGATCGCAGCCACAGCTCTTAGAAACCCTGCAGCAGATTTTTCCATTTATCTTCTTTGTGGGAAATACATCCATTTTAAGAATTCATGTAAATTAAGGCACTAATATTTGAATTGTGAACTACAGAATAGTTATGGAGATGTCACAAGGGTTATTCAAGCCCAGATTTTAAATTGTGAACTACGATTTAGAGTCTTTACTTGTTTGCAAAGTCAGTGTCTTGCATATGACTCATATACACATAAAAACACAACACATATATCTGGGATTTGATATTTATTAATTTTCCACAGCACATTTCCAAACACTGGTATGTTCTGGGAAAGATTTCACCCTTTCTTGCTCTCAGATTTTTACATCCTTTTAAAGATTTCAAACAAAAAACTGTCAGAAAGTTGAAATATGTCATCATAAATTCTTGTGAACAGCTCCGAGTGATTCACGTCTCCTGGGGAGTCCTTCTCCTTTTTGTGAAACTCACTTTGGGAAGTTTCATACATGACCTACTTTAAAGTGGGAGTGTTTTTTTGGAACCACTTTTACTTCCAGTACAATTCCTGGGAGGGAAACAGGAGCCCACAGGCATGACAGGGAAGCAGCATGATAGACTTCTTTGGAAAAGGGTGAGAAATGATTTCATGCTCCTGTTAAGTGACTTTATCTGCACCGATCACCCCCAACAGCCACAACATTCTTGATTTCACGAACGTAAAGGAGACTTTGTCTTATTTATCACATATTTCTTATAACAGCACGATTACAGATCAGGACATAGACCCTATCATTTATCAAGAGTGTATTTATATCAGTGAAAAACCACACCTGTTGTTATTAAAGGTCACATATTCTCCTCCTCTTCAGTGTAAATAAGTCTCAGAGCTCCCCAAAACATGTGTGTGAAGTGTCTTGTTGTAAATCCACTCTGATCCTGTATTTGATCATGCCTATAAACCCCTCTATTTCAGCCCTGCTCAGAACAGGCTGTTTCTGTGTCTGTAGCTTTAAATGTAAAAGAGCTGTGTCTGACCACGCCCCTCTCTGGAAGGGCTTGGGTGGCTCGGGCTTTCTCGCTCCATGTCCTATTGTTTACGGTGAGAAGGCAGACTCAGAGGGCAGAACAAACACCTAGCTGTGGGAGTGTCACCCACCTGGGGGAGGGGTTACTGCCCTTTGTGATGTCATGAAGGGAAAATCTCCAAACGGCCTGTTTGAGCACACATTTTCTGAAAAGTGGAGCAGGCAAAAGACGGAGAGGATGGACTTTTCTCATCATTGGGGGGTTTGTAGACAGACTAGGGACACATATTAGTGTTAAAAAAACATGGTGAAGTATTTTTCCAAAATATGTGACCTTTAAGGCCCAGCTTTGTACAAACATCTTGTCAAGAGAAGGGTCTCCAAAAAGCATCAAACAGCTTCATGTTTTCTCAGTTATAACGCCGTAAAATCAAGATCACAGTTTTCTGTGATTTGGATTTCAAGATTAAAAGAAACATTAAGAAGACGAGAAGTCAAATCAGAGTCGACCCTGTTGGTCACTAGAGGGAGTTTAGAGGAGAGCTAAGTCCTTCTGTGGCTCGGGACGATCATGCAGTCTGACTCTTACCTGGACCCAGCTCATCCATAGGTATCATATCACCACGGCCACATTTCCTGGTGCCTGAAAAGCATTCATATGCCGTTTGTACATAAAAAGGCACACATTAAAAACTGGAGAAGCTGAGCCAAACACTGCTGCTTTTCAGGGAAATGATTCTCAGCCAGTGATTGGAAAATGCAAAAACCGAGAGTGGGCAGGCATGAGCGCTGCGATTCATGTGCATGTATGGATGCAAAGGAAAAGGAAAATTGGGGAACGCGGCCAAAAAATTAGGACATTAAACTGCTGCGATGCTATTGACTCCTCTGTCAAAGAGATGTTTGTTGTTGGGCCAATGTGCTGCACAAGTCCCCAACCGTCCCCCTCCATCCCTCCCCCGCACACTGCTTACTTCATATGGGAACATTTTCATCGTCTCTGACCCTATTACATCAATTTAAAACCCCCATGATGAAAGTAAACGATAACTGCTCTATCTTCTGTCTAAACCTACTTTCCGACAGTTGTAGGTTTAAAAACTTTTCTTTTAAAACTTCAACTCCAGATTTATAAGCAATGGTTTCAACTTATGACGCCCCACAGCTTCACCACACAGCGGATGAGAGGAGAAATATGGCAAGCACTGCACTTTGATATAGCCATGAGAAACAATGATGTCAGTGCGGTGGATCCAAACGCTCACGAGCTGTTTAAAAACCTCCGGCTAAGGGCACGTTTAAATGTTTTTCTTCTTCCTGCACCTTTTTGGTTCTTTGTGGAGGCCAGAGTGAAAAGAAAGGATGCCTCTACATTGTTCTGCTTAAACAGAACAAAATAAAACAAATGAATCAATGAAGGAGTGAGTTTCCTGTTTGAATCTGCTTAGAGGACAATATGGAGGGTGATAATCCACATCAGGACCAATATGACAAAAATACTTTTTCTCTTGACTTTCTCTTGACTGTGTTTACTGGACAGGTTCCTAAAGGGCCTCTTAAAGGCGCTCACAGCTCTCTCAGTTGACTTTTGGGACAGCATGGCAATCGTCAGTGTTACTTCTCCCTCACCGACTTATCAGAATCAAGAAGGGCGGGACTTCTGATATCAGCTTTGTCAACAACAACGGCGTAGGAGACGCTAGTCCGACTCGTCTTTTCGAGTAAACACTTTCCAGATCTAGAGCTGCTACTAATGTGTTGTTTTCATGTTTTCTTGGTGATATTTCCTTGACTTAAAGCCAAAATGCAGATGTAATGTGAGCATTCTTTTGGCCTCCATGTTGCCGTTGCCTAGCAAACCTATACGGTTACCACTTAAATGCGACGACTTTCCCGTACACAACTTTACTGTACGAGTTCCATTTGAATGCAGCATTAGTCTCTGTGTGCCCTCTCTCCTGAGTCCGTTCGTCGACTAACACGCCTCCAGTGTGAATTCTCCTTGTGGCTTCTTTTGGATATTTTGGGGACTTTTGTTGGGGTTGGATTTTGGCCTCTGCATGAGTCACCTTGTGTTAAACCTTTGTGTCCTCTGTTAAATTAAAAACTAACAAACTTTCTGGACTCATTCATTGAGACTGCAGCAAACAACATTTCAGTTTACGATGCTTTATTATCATCAAAATGGGGATCTGTAAGATTGTTTTTGGCCCCCCCCCCCCTATCTCTCCTGATATGTCCTCCAAACAGGCTAAAACAGCAACGATCACAACCACACACACGTGAACTGACCTTGGTTCTTCTCCATCAGGGGCAGAGTGGTGTCGTCGTAGCCAGGCTTGCCATTCTTTGTAGCTTTCGGGGTGGCTGTCACCGTGGGCTAAGAGACCAAGCAAAACAAATATTATAAGCATTCAACCACTTCATGCTAACGAACTAGACGACAGCTAATGTTAGCAATAATCAAGGTATCCTGGGATTCACAGCTGCCCCACTGGATCTGGAAACACTTTGAAGTAATGTTAGCATTTGGTCACTCTCAAGCTAATGGTAATATCTGCTCGTGGGCTGGTTAAATGCTAACCTTAGCTGTTGGAAGCTAATGGGTTAAAAAAATGTTGTTTGGCTTTGCATTATGGCCTCATATCCCTCCAGAGTTCATTATTCTGTTCTGTGCTAATTAAGCTCAAGACGCGGAGTCGCAGCGCTCGTCAAAGTCACTTTTGGCCGAAGCAGCCAAACACATCAAGTAGGAGGCTTTACCTCCCGTTTCTGTGACATTTCCCCCTCCTCATCCAGGAGCAAAGAAACATTGAGAGCTCTACGTTTGCTCGAATCCATTTTTTCCCACTTATTCTATTTAATCGCCCGTATTTGCACGCAGCCCTGCTCCACAGGCGCTCCCAGCTATTCTCCCCCCCCGGTTGCGCTCAGTTGACGCGTCTCTGTGTGATCGGGCACTTTAGAGACTCTTTGTTTGTGGAATAACTCATTTTATGAAAAGGTTGTTCAAATGTTTAAACAATAATGTTTGCAGCCCATGAGAAAACAATAAGGTATGTTTTGAGGTAACGATCGTGGGGGCGTGGCCCGATTCGAGGCTTGTAGCAACTGCAACTAATTCCAAATAATCCTCAAGTGTGTGTCGTCAACACGATTATCTTACTGCTCATGATCAAGTCGGAGCCTCCACATTCAGGAATCGTAAATATTAAACATGTTTGATATTTATGAGTCCAGATCAGGGAAGCTCAGACGGAAAGCCGGCAAGTGAATGTTGCGTACTTTATCAAACATGGCAGCGGACATGAACACAACTGAGCCCCGAGCCATGTGGAATATTAAAAAAGAAGAGCAGCTTGTGGAATCATGGCAACATCAGAAGTGTCTTCATAACATCTCAAGAAGAAAAACCACACAGCCAGCTCACCACGTCCTTCGTCCTCCATATTTGTTTTTCTTCTGAGGTTACATTTGATCACGTGAGTTTCTGTGAGATCTCGTGTCTGTGAAACCGTCACTACAAACTATGTGGTCTGGCTGAATCGTGTAGCATGTGCGTTCAGAGGATTATAATGTTAGAAATCAGTTGAAACTGTCCTCATGTAGGTGGTGTTAAGATTTGAAAAACATCCAGTGTGTGGTCAGACTAAGGGATAACTTCCACAGGATCACAGCTCAGTACCTGGAAGTGGCTCTTGTTCCAGCCGTCCTTGGTCAGAGCGTTCCTCAGGTCCTTATAACTCCAGACCGTCTGCAGCACGTGGGACGCCGCCTTCGTTTCACGAGCTGATTGGCTGAGGAGGCCACAAGAAAGAGGGAAAACATGGAGATTTAACCACAGTGAATCAAGTCAGGGACCTCATCTAACCCTGAAACAAGTGACGGCTTGGTATAGTAACACACTGCTGCTGCTGCAATCAATCTCTTTATTCCGAGACGTCGAGTCCCATGAGGGGCTCCAGGGTCTAGTTTTAATTCACAGCCAGATGAGTGCACATTTCCTTTCATTAGCTACCTCTGAGCCACCACTATTAATTACATGTGGGTGGGGGCCTCACTTCAAAGAAAGCTAATCTCCGAAGGCTGCGAGGAAACAGCTATTTGGTCTGTAAATGAACTGAGTATATTCATGCGATTTAGAGCCGCTCTCTGGATGATCAATACTTCACCAAACGAGGAACAGGTTTTGGAAAGGGCTCTTGATCTTAAATGAAAAGTTCGGTGCAGGCACACTTCATGTTGGTGCGGTCAACACTTTGCTAACCGAAGACGAGTGCATTAATATCTTTAGCTTTCATTCAAAGAGTTTTGGAGAGCGTGGGCATCAGAGGAATAACTACCTGCTTACTCAGATGAGCAGCAGCTGCAGTGGCACTTCTCTTTGACAATGCCCTCCACTTCTGAGAGTTCATTAACGTGTAGTAGGTGGTGCTATTGTGGTAGTCAAGCTTGTGGCCATTACAGACACATTACATTATCCTCCGTGAATACTCATGTAAATGCACACAATGCTAATTGCATCCAAGGTCATGCTGTGGTTATAAAATAATGTCTTCATGGTGAACACACACTCCTGTTTGGTTTACACAAACATGAAGATGGACCACAAGCTCTGCCGTCATCACGTCTTTGTACATTCACTTTGATTCTGCAAAGTGGTCGTTTTCATGATGGTGGAAAGAACAAAATCCTAATTGAAATAAAAATCTAATCTGTGTTATGAAATGATTTAGTGACATCAGCGTGTTATATACTGTATGCGTCTCTTCCTACCTGGTCCTGTTGATGGCGACCAGCTTCTCGATGGCCTGCGCCTGGATGAGGGAGCGGGCGTTTTCCGAGCTGTCCGTGACGATCTCGTGGATGGTGTTGAGGATGGCGACCACCGTGTCCTCCTCTAGGTTTTTGGCGGGTCGCTGCTGACCGCTGGGTAAGTTGCTCACCAAGTCCCGCATGGCGTAACTTCCTGTAAGGTCCAGTCATTTATTTTTTAAATGGTTAACGATGCGGCAGAGCTTAGAATCAAATAGATTAGATGAGATATAAAAGGTAATTATTGATGATTATGATATTTAAAGGAGAGTTTAATTAGCTACTTGTTTATAAAAACCTCATATTAGTGTTTGCTCAACTGCTGTTGCAGGTTGAGGACCGTATATTTGGTCCCCATGTCTTTAGCAGCGCTCATGATTCTATGATTAAATCTGTGTGGCGTTGCTAACAGCTCGTACCAATGAGGTCCTTGTTGCGGCGGTCGATGGACAGGTTGCGCAGGGCGATGGCCACAGCTCGGACCACCTTATCAGAGTCGGAGCGAAGCAGCTCCACCAGGATG
This sequence comes from Tautogolabrus adspersus, assembly GCA_020745685.1. Taxonomy (NCBI): domain Eukaryota; kingdom Metazoa; phylum Chordata; class Actinopteri; order Labriformes; family Labridae; genus Tautogolabrus; species Tautogolabrus adspersus. The sequence goes on along the minus strand of CM036534.1, from coordinate 2,195,282 downwards.
GGAAGACCTTTCTCTTTACGCACCGTGGCTCGGATGTAGTTGGACCACTGGAGGGCAGACAGAGGACATTTTGTATTTTTTTTAGTTCGACATTTACCCTCCACGGTAGACTGAGTGAGCGCACGCTTGTCAGCAACATCCTGTTTGACATTCATGCAGACCTGAAGAGCCCCACATGGGAGCTGCCCAGCATGACCTCCCTTTTTTAGTATTTCTTTGGACCCGCTGGGAGAGCTTCACTGGAGGAGTCTGCGTCACACACACACTCTCCATCTTTCACTTACTTACTGACAAGACGGCTCTGACTGCTCCCTGAGTTTGACTAATTCATAACATCACACAGCGGGGCTCCGGAACGACATGTGATATAATCTGTCTTAATTCAAACATCAGTAGATTTTACTCCTCATTTTTCTGTAACATGAAACATTCAGTTTGACATTAAAGAGTTTCTCCTCTAACCAGCATTACCCCAAGAGATGTCATTAAGCAGAAAGCATTAACAGCAACACCACTAGATGGCAGTAGTGTGCCTTTAAAAAAACAGATCAATCCAGAGGTAGAGAGCTGAGCAGAAGAAGAGACTGATGGGGATTCTGAGGAGAAGCTCTGATATCCTCTCAGGGAGCAGGGACATGATTTGTCCAGCTACCAGATGTGAAATTGAGATGTGTAAGCAGCTCCACAGGTTCACCAGCTTTGCCAGAAATCTTAATGAGCTTCAATATGAAAAAAAAGCAGCACATGAAAGAAGGATTTCTCCAAGCTGAAAACCACAAATACTGAATTATTGAAACTAAATGTGAGGCTCAGGCTGGATGTACTTGAGGTAGAAATGCTTGATACTGCTGATGAATTTATCAGACTGAGAGAACGTGTTTACAGTCTGACACCGGGGTGTTCAGAGGAGAGATGCTGCCCTGGGCTGAAGGTAGCCCGCCTGCCGAAAAGACTAAGTGACCACACTCGCCCAGGGTGCTACAAGTAAACGGGCATCTGACAACTAGACCTCCCTGTTTATAATCACTTGTGCCTGTGAGTCAGACAGCTTCTCCACAAGAGGCTCTAATAGGAATGAATGTCTGGTGTTAAAGTAACAGAGCTGGAGGTTTGGTGTTCAGAGTCTTATTTGTCGTGTTACCCCACTAAGACAGCTCTGACAAAGAAAGGGGGAACCATAGCAGACGCCTTTTAAAACCAGCTTGCATCACATGTAAGAAAAACTTCACAGATATCCACTAATCCATTATCTAGGCAGATATTTACGCCCCTCGTCGTCCTTTGTCTCGCCTTCAGTGTAAATGTCAACAGAGGCGTAATGGTGGGACCAAGTGGATCCCAGCACTGTGCTCATCATTGGAGGTAGTAACAGAGGCGTTAAAAGAGCGTGACGGGACCACTGTAGGTTTTTACATAATCACACAGCCTCGATGAGCTTGCAGTCTTTTGGGCGTGTTTAAGATGAGGTCTGTATAGTCCTCATATTCCCAGGTAATTTGGGCCAAACGTCGATGCAGGCCGAGGGCCCAAACTGTATTTTTCCTCCAGTTGTCAATAGGGGGAACTGTCCTGACATCCCTGTAGTCTGAGCCTGGACTAGGTGCCTCTATTAGCACATCAGGAATACGGTCCTGCTTCCTTCTTACAGACTCTGTACTTTTGCTCAGCAATCCAAGAAATCTGCTACAAAGAGGTCAATGATGAGGACAGAAGTTGAAGACGTACAATATTCAAGATAATAAATATATTTAAGTCAGTCATCTTCTCCCCAGCCCCGGACTCACGGTCCACTGTCCAGCGCTGAGGTTCTGAAGAGCCCCCGCAGCAGCCTCCAGGGTGTTGTAGTTCTGGCTCTCAGTCAGCAGAGAAAGGTAGAGCCGCACAACTTCAGGCTGATACAGCAGCTCGAAGCCTGCAGGGAAATACACAGAAACACACACACACACACTGGTTAGACTCCCTGGCATGACAGACAGGCCAATTAGGCTGTGTGAAGGTAGCAGCAGTACAGTGCGGAGGTTTATCTCGGACCAGAGGGAGAGTGCTTTGGCAAGGAGAAACAGGAGAGAGCCTTTACTAAAAATGCACGAAGGCATTATAGAAAAATTGAAACGCCTCGACAAATGCAATGAACGTCTGATTGCAGCTTATTTTGCAAAGTTTCAATGAAAATGTGATGGAATATATAAAGTCTGAGGCGATCACTTGCTGCAACAACTTCACAAAAAAAATGTAGGAGCAGAGCCCAGTAGCATTTCTCATGGTGACACTTTGTGATTCCAAATACTTCAGTAATATAAATGAGGAGGGAATATTGATCCGACAGCTCACACACAACCCTGAGTATTTGAGCAGGAGGTTTATCTCACTAACACATTCCAGCAGAGTCAGTCATCAGGGCCTCCCTCTGATGGAAACCTAATTACATTATCAGCTATTAGAGAGTGCCGGCACAGAGAGAGACAACCACATTTACACATCCAACGTTTTTTTCTTGTTTTGCACAAACAGGTACGTCTCTGTGAGATGCTTAACAAGACACAGAGCATCTCAATTTGTGTTCAGAGATTGTGCAGAGAGGATAGTTTTAAAGGCAAGGTCATTTTAAGCTCTTTACATCCCTGGAGGGGAGCAGGATGGATCTCACCACAGGAAAGGCCGAACATTTTGTGGGACTGTTACGACTCAAGGACAACAACTCTATGCTTTTTAGACCAGCCTAAAGGAAAGTTCTGATGACCAAATACTAGTTAAAGGTCACATATTCTCCTCCTCTTCAGTGTAAATAAGTCTCAGAGCTCCTCTAAACATGTGTGTGAAGTGTCTTATTCTAAATCCACTCTGATCCTGTATTTGATCATGCCTATAAACCCCTCTATTTCAGCCCTGCTCAGAACAGGCTGTTTCTGTGTCTGTAGCTTTAAATGTAAATGAGCTGTGTCTGACCACGCCCCTCTCTGGAAGGGCTTGGGGGTCTCGGGCTTTCTCGCTCCATGCCCTAGAGGGCAGAACAAACACCTAGCTGTGGGAGTGTCTCCCACCTGGGGGACGGGTTACTGCCCTTTGTGATGTCATGAAGGGAAAATCTCCAAACGGCCTGTTTGAGCACACATTTTCTGAAAAGTGGAGCAGAAGACGGAGAGGATGGACTTTTCTCATCATTGGGGGGTTTGTAGACAGACTAGAGACACATATTAGAGTTAGAGAAACATGGAGAAGTGGATTTTGCAGAATATGTGTCCTTTAAGGTTCATTTACCAGCTTTAAAACGGAGGTGAAATCGTGCTCTGTTGTCAGTCGACTGTGTGTTGATCCAAGGCAAAAGTGTCTTTATAGTAAGAACTGAAAACTGAGCCTGAAGTAAGTCCTTAGCGCTTCAACATGGGGCACAATCAGCTCTTATTCACCAAGGCTTTAACAGACTGCTGCAGTGTGAGCTGGTGGCTAAAATCTCCTTTTACAGAAACATCATTTCCCCAGCAGCTTCCCTCCTATCCTCCACAACAGCACACAAGCTATTTCAAATCCTCCGTCAATCCCTTCAGGCTCAAATTAAAGGAAATATAACCCGCTGTTTCTTCCCATATCTTCTGAGGCCAGTGTTTCCGAGGTTCTATTTGAAACCCCTGTATTATGTGTGCAGAGATGTATAGTAACTCATTTGATTGATGTACAAGGGCTGACGAGGCCCTCGCTATGTTTTTAAACTGTAGAAGAAGAGTGAGTCTGACCTGGGTCCAAGTATGAAGCCATGCATCAAAACTCTTAAAGGGCAACACAAGCCAGCTATTCCTTTTTTATAGACTTCCTTTTTTTCATAGAAGGGAAACAGAGGTTGAGGAAAGAGTGAGTGTTTGTGAGGTACAACGGGAACACACAAGCTGACATTTTTGCCTCTAAATCCACTTCTCACACCTATAATTTGCAGAGAGCGGAAGTCTGGATTGCCAGATTCAGTCGAGGCAACATAGCTGTTAACACTCAAAAGACAGGGTTTCATCCCTGTGGTGTTTTCCCCACGAGTCCAGGCCAAGCTAGCTCCAGAATGTGCACAGGAAGAACTGCCAGGTCGGGACGACACAGAGAAATGTTGAACTAATTTTCAAAGCAGCAGCATGCAAGAGTCGTCATGCCTAAAAGCCTCTATTGTAACCATGTGCTAAAACATGAATCCCATCAATAGGTTTTCTTGGGGGGCTACGCAAGAGGGAAGAGTCTGCAAACCAGACACTCAGTAACATTCTGCATGCTCCTCATATTTCTGGGCCTACTGGGTGCACACTCAGCAAACCAGAGACCATGTTGCAGAGCACTCCTGTTGACAGACACTTCATCTCCTTGGCAGATTCTCTCTGCACAAAATGTCAGCCATGTTTTACCTTTGTTGCCAAGTTCACCCGCACTCAAAGACTGTGCAGCATTTCTATTATAAAATCTGCAAATCCACATTTCCTTCTTCTTGCAATTCCTGTGGTCGTGGTCTGGCAACCAACTGAAGCGACTTATGAAACTGGCATTGTGCAAATAAAAGCCTCAAGACAAAAAAAAGGCATGAACTGTTCAACAAAAGGAGAATGGGAATGGAGGGAAATTCACTCGTCCTTTAAACATGTTCCTTAATCCTTGAGTGGAATCTTTGGCTGCTGAGCCAGGGAATATCTTAGCAGGCGTTTTATGTCAGCACACAGTGCCTTAAACGCTGCTGAACGTCAGGTTGAGCTCTGTCGTCACCTGTAAACTTAAGTGTTATTGTTGTTGTTGATGTCATCAGTCGTCACCTGTAAACTTAAGTGTTATTGTTGTTGTTGATGTCATCAGTCGTCACCTGCTAGCCTCTGGGCCTGCTAGTTGTCAGTTAGTTAGGCAGAATTACAATTCACAGGGGGGCTGAGCTGTCAGTAGACGTGACCTTGGCTTTGCTCAGGGGCAACACAAAGCCCTATCTTCTCTGACAGACTGCGAACATGATGACATTATCTAAATACATACAGAGCTACTTAGGTGTGTGTGCATGTGGACTGTTTTGAAAGAGCAAAGAGTAAACTCTGCTTTTGATCATCCATGCGGCTTACAGCTAGTTCTAGTCACGTTTATGAAACGGGCTTTAACAGATCCTTTACTCAGGGAAAAGAAGAAACAGCAAATATGATGTTGGTATAATGTGTATAAAAGAGCCGTTCTAAACATTTTCATGTTAACAAAAGATCAGAGACTATGTGTAAGTTCAAGATGTAAAGGTTTGTCAGGAGGCCTAAAACCCGCCTCAGCTCCAGCTCTCAGCCTGGCGCCCACCATCAATGGGACTCCAAAGCCCCCTGCAGTAACTGATGGGTCATCACCCACTCAGAAAAAAAGGACGTTTTTTCTCGCCACTTTAACTTTGCTAAATGTTGCTAAGTGCTGTGCGCATAATGGATGAACTTTGTGTCTTTAACATATAACAAAGAGTAAGGTATTTGACCTGCTACTTTTGTAAAGCCCACAAGGGGCCAGATGAAAAGCACGGTTAAAGACAGTAATCTGCTGCACAGTACGTAGTAACTAGAGCTGTGAAATACTAGCAGTCAAAAGTTTACCTTACAATTACAACTTGTATTAAAGCTCCTGTGAGGAGTTTGTAGCTGGTTTAAATCTCAGTGGATGATTTCTTGATTGTCATTCTTACTGTTTAAAACAGCAGCTGAGGGTTGGTGTCAGACCAGGTGATCAACTGCATGCTGCTAAAAAAAGCTTCTTTTTCATTTTCCACAGCAAAGATGCTCAAAGAGTGAAGCATCTGACAATTAAAATAAAGCAGGGCGGAGTCTGTTATTAGAAAAACTTTGTTACACATGTAGAGAACAAGACCAGCAAAGACCGCTTTCCACAGGAGGAACAATAAACCAACACAAACCAAGAGTAGTGCTTTAAGGGCAGCATTCTGTAATAAGGCAAGTACACAATGCAGCCAGTCACTTCTTCTAACACACATATCAATAATGAAATACATTATAGTGTCACTAACACAAGTGCCAACTCCTGGTGAGCTGAGGCCAGCTTGTCTGTGCACCCTGCTTGTGTGTTGATGTGGCAAATAATTACTGAAGATGCCCCGACCAAACTCCTGCTGAGCTCTGCTCCATAACTAGACTGACACACACGCACACAAGCACACACACAAACACACACACACACACACACACACACACACACACACACACACACACACACACACACACACACACACACACACACACACAGTGATGAGCACAATCAGAAATGCACATGTAAAGAGCTCAGGAGAACTCCTTTCATCCCTCAATGAGGTGAGTGGGAGCAGCAGCTGGTTACTTTTCAAAGCTGAAAATGACGCTGCTGACAACTCCTGCGATTGAGGTGACGCTCAATTAGCACCCAGACCCTGAAGAGAAGGAGCTTTGTGGTGCTGCGGTGCATGAAAACTGGGTTAGAAACAAAGTTTAGTTGAAGTGATTGAGTGAAGCTCAGTGCAGAGCTGTTGCTTTCACTCGGTTCAAGTAGCTTCACAATTGGTTGCAATTAAAGGCAAGGTGTGGCGGTGTGACAGGCTGGTAAATGATAATGGATCAACTGTTGGGGGGAGGGAGGTACACACACATTCACACATGCATGTGAACAAAATGTGGCTCTCTTAGCCCTCTGCCTTCTTATAGGTGGGTTGGCTGCAGTCGTGCAGGACTGGACACACACCTCTGCAAACCCCTCTGTACACACACACACCAAACCCTCGCACGGCCATGTCAAAAAGTGATGTTCATCGATCCTGTCTGCCTTCTACGCTTGCTTCCTTCTATACAAGCGCTGTACTGGCTCCATTTATTTCCAGGATACTAACAGTACACAGCACTTCCATCGAATCAGGGAGTCATGGTGGTGTATCACTTTCTACAACTCATAGGGGAGTTTAACAGCGCTGCAGAGGGACACGAGAGAGATGGAGGAAGATAAAGCGAGTGACATATGAGAAAGAAAGAAAAAACCCTCCTAGGCAGGTCTTTGCTCTCACGTACTTTTTCTGCATTCACGGTATCATTGTAATAACACACAGCCTCTAACCTTTGCACTCCTGATTATTGGTTAATTGAAATGCTGATGATGTCGAGTACTGCAGGGACTTTTCTGCTGTTACTGTGATTTGTTCTCTCTCTCCAGGTCGGAGATACAGGGACACAGAACGAACAGTGCTGACCGCAGGGTCACCATCTCCTCATAATGAATCACTTGCATAAATAAACCAGGAGTTGGAAAAAGCCTCACATAATCGAGTCTCAAGTCTCATTCCGCAACTGAGACTGACCACACCAGCTCCCTCTTTATATAAGACTGTATGAGAACACGCCTGCACGTAGGCGAGCACTTTAGTGCTAATGAAGATTTTCACAGCGTAGAACTGCAGCGGGGCAACGGCTAAAACAACACCTCATTAAAAGTAGTATGCCACCAGTATCATAATTGCTGTGACTCTCTCGGGTTCATTAAAAACCAAAAAAGGTGAGCGATGGAGCCACGTAAACAAAACAAGTAAATTGGCAGAGCTCCCGATGGCATGAGAAACGCCTTAAACAGCGCTGCCTTGAGGCATACTGCGATTGCAAATAATGCAGATTTTTTATCCCGCTTGAAGGACCAGATGGATGGAGTTCGCAGTCGGTGTCAGTATTCCAATGCATGATGGGTAATTAAATCAGACGGGCCATTATGCATGTTGATCATCTGTCAATACAGGCGAATGAGCCTTGGAGTATAGCTCATTGGGCGACATCGTATTTCCCATCAACACTCAGCCACGTACATCTGTCTTTTAAGAAAAACAAAGATCTATAAAATCTATTGAAAGGTTTTAATGAATACTTTTAGGTTGTTTGTTAAAGCTAGGGAAGGTGGTGGTCTTGTGCGTGACAACAATTGATCTTTTTTGATTTGAGTTAGTTTTGCTTGAGAAGATGACATGCATGGAGTATTGAAAGGGCAAAGAGAAATCATTCCATTTGTATTCTGGAGATTCATCTAAATGTGAGCCGTGAATGTAATCAGGCTCAGACATGAGATGCATGTGAATGCATGAGTATAAATCACAGAAAATCACACTTTCAGGTTTTCTTTCAGCTGCTCTATCTGGTGTCATTTCTGTCGGAGAGGACCACTGTCTAAATCTGCTTCCCCACATGAGTTAAACCGCAAACAAACACTCTTTTGCAAAAAACAATTTGACCCATGTTTATAGTTTAGCTGATTTAAAAAAGGCATGTGTCCTCATCTGAAGCCGAAGGGAGAACATGTGATGCGAGGCTCGCATTCCCTTTCCCTCCGCAGCCCTCCCAGCAGACTCAGAGCAGAGTGCAGCCAAAACAGAACAGTGCCAGACTGCAAAGGCCGTTCAGCCCCCGGTCAGCCCTTCAGACTGACAGAGTCCAGGAGTCAAAGCTTCAATTTCTCCTCTGCTGCAGATTGGCATCTCTAAAGGCAGCCCCAGGGCGCCACACATTAGCATACCCACATGGTGGCTTGGCCTTAGTTTGTTGGATGTTGACAAAGAGAGGCAGAAGGTGGCAACTGGCCCATCTCTTGGACAGTTACCCATCAATTCTGGGCCACAAAGATGCCCTGGTGGGATTGAGGGAATGAGGGAGGGCAGAGAGAGAGAGAGAGAGTGTGAGATATCGCTGATGAAACATGCAGGAAAAAAAACCCTCCCCCATCTCTTCCTCCATCTTTGCCATTTCACAGCAGGGGTCCAGCTCCAGCACTACCAAAAGTCTGCTCCATGAAAGCTCATTTCCTACCATTAAGCAGGATGGGACCCTTTTCACAAAGCTGCTTTTGCAGTGACAGGGGAGTTCTTCCTCTTTCCTGTGCTGATAGGACAGCAGAGTCCCGCTGTGGGCTTTTCAGTCCAGAGAGGACACATCCACACCGGTGGAAAGAACACGCTGACACCAAATTGACTAAAAGTCCACTGGAAACACTCCATCTCCACAGCTACAACCCCTGAACTTTAGACATAATCACAGAGTCAGTGGGTTCCTAACTCTTGTTGTATTAGGTTTTCTGTGGCTCCTTCAAGAATGTGCCTCGCAGCTTTCCGGCCTCTCGGTTGGATCAACCGGGGTAATGCTTTGTTTGTTTGTTTCCAATGTTCCTCTTGCTAATGTAATAGTGATTCAGGGCCTGAGGTGAAGGTGTTAGTTTATATTAGAATCTCTGTCAGGTACAGATTTTATTTCCCTCAGGATGGAAAACATATTGACAAGATGTGTCACTTGTTGTGTCGTGTGGATAAGAAAACCCTTCATAGCAATTTGCCCCAGCAGCAAATGGCTTTCACAGTTAATACTGTCCAATGTTTAGACAACAGTTGCCTGATATTACAGAGGTCTGTCTGCACAGCCACACAGGACGCCCGTCACAAAACGGACTAAGGGGAAGAGCGAATTCCATTTTTCAGAGATGTATTCACCCTTTCTTTTGGGCCATTCCTTGCACTGGATCCTGATTTAGTCTTTTGAATGTGAAGAAAAAAGGTCCCACAGTTAATCATTGTGAGGCTGTGCGTCCTGCTGGTAGTTCACCTCCCAGTGTTCATCACTAAATCATTGTTATGCCATATGAGCGTTATCCTAATTGCCCTTTTCCGACTTGAACTTTATATGAATACCATTTGTATCAACAATCAAGTCATAATGACATTACTGGGAGGTTTGCTTTGTCTTCCTGTGTAGCTTTCTTCAGGCTAAATGATACAAAATGAAAACAAACACGACTCGAGTCAGCCTGGCTTCACTGTTTAAGGTAAGCCAACACTAATCTAATTACTAAAAAGCTATAGTGAGTAACCCTCACTCAACCAATGGTAAGACTTTTGATACAACTGGATATTTCTCTCTCCGCGTTGATAACGTATGTTGATAATAATTTGACCGTGACACCGCATCGATCCAGGCTCGACTTTTGATGCAAAGCAACGTGACGTCAACCGGCCAACTGCTTTGTTGGTCAGTCACAGAAGCACAAATGCAAACATAAGCCGTTTTCACATCTGCACTGCAGATAATATCTAGATAATTTCAGGAGGACTGCTCTGGACATTCTCCTGACATGCACCTCACAGCGGGTGACTATCCCTCTGAGATGGGAAGAGGGGCTGGGGGTCTCCCGAGGTAAGATGTGACGTAGAAAAAGAAGACATCAGAGTCTGCTACACGATGCTATGATGAGAATATTTTCCTCAAATCAATGATACGTGTAGTTCAACAGAATCCCAACATCCATAAAAGAGCGGAGAACAACATACTGGAGAACAGAAAACGTAATGCAGCCGTTTAATTACGTGCACTGAGATCGTAGCAGGCGTGTGCAGAAACTCTTTGCACCGTGCAGCAGTAACAGGATATAAACGTCACTCCCCCCTCCTATTGGCTCAAGTAAATTCTCCAGAGAATATCCTGCTGCGTTCTCACATCAGCCCACTCGGACTTGCTGCGGAAAAAATACTAGAGGTCTCATAGCAGAAACTCCGGCAGAAGTCTGAACAAAACATTTGGATATTTGCTTTCACATATACACCTCCTTTTGGAAATATCAGGAGTTTTTCAGGAGTTTTCTGCAAGTGTGAAAGCCCTAATACATTCCTGTTGGATTACTTTGCGGCATGAACTCAGTATTTTTACAGTTTATTGATGAAATGAAAGCTACTGTAAAAGCAGCTGTGATGACTCTCCAGAGTTGTTCTGGGGTGGATTGTTAAACAGAATCCATTACAAATAGGCAAGACCAGCAGGTGAATCTGCGTCGTTCACTTTCATTGAAGACCAAACACAATGCTCCATAACACATTTGTATAGTGTTGAACTGTACCGACTGTGGTGGATTTCACCACTACAGCACCCCTTGGTGGGGTTGCTGGGCGCCTAAGGGCTGTGCCCGAACACAGACTGTGAGCCTAAATCAATCTCAGTTAAGTAAGACCAGCAGGTGACTCTGTGTCTGTCTGGAAGATAAGACTCTGTAGTCCCGGACTTTAGAGAAATATAACATTGAAAGGCACGCAGAGCAGATAACATCACCAATACAACCCCCGTTGCCTTGTAGCTGAAATGTGCTGTATGAATACACTTGACTTGACTCGACTACGCTACAGGATCATGAGGTGCTGTGCTATGTTTTGACTTCTGGACAGTGCTGACTCCAGGATTTCCCAGCTCAATCTTCATGTCTCATCTGCAGCAACATGCCTCTACCAAAGCAGTATGCTGCATCATTTTGAATGCAGCTCTTATTTCAGTCTGAACCCAAGCACTCACTGTTGGAGTCTCCAGTAAAGACAAAGTTTACTTGAAACCGTTTAGACTCACAAAGTGGTGTGGGTCAGAGGAGGTCAAACTGGGTCAAATGAGAATCAGCAGTGGAGCTGACTGGGTCAAAGTGTCTCGGCTGACTCCATTTCATATCACCCACGAGAGAGAAGGAGAGGATGAGAGAAAAAAAGGAAGAGTTTGATGTAATTCTGTGTAATTCTCTGGCACTGCCGCCATCTTGAATGTTTAATGATGTGAACCCAGGCAATTCATAAATACTATGTCCGCCCTGCTACTGAATCTTTAGAGCCTGTCTTATGATACTGTAGTGCTAAAACAGTTGAGGTACGAAGCTGAACCTGCCGGACTCTGTTTCCTTAATACTGCACACACACACACACACACACACACACACACACACACACACACACACACACACACACACACACACACACACACTGCAGACGTATGTGTGCTGTTAAGCTCACTGCAGATGGAGAACAGATACAGAGGAGGCTGCTGCTGAGCTGAGAACATTTATTTTCTCTCCCCGTTTCTCTCTTTTTTCCGTCCTCACTCGTCTGAAACATATTTCTCGTCTTTTCTCTCCGCCTGTCTCTCTCACACCCTTCTGTACCTAAATCGCCGACACAAAATCCAGCCGCCTTGCCAAAAAAACAAACTGATCATCTATTGATGTAGACAATATGCAGAGATGAAAGAGTACATGATGGTAGTACTATGGTTGCTATGGAAACCTCTCCTCGTTTCCACTAACAAATCTGTTTATTTGTGGTTCCTGTGAGACAGTTTGGCTCTGCGAGACGAGGCACAGGAACAAACTGCTCCTTAAATCTGCACATAACACAAAACTTGGTCATTTAGGTGATGCACTGCATTAAGAGGCAATGTGTGGAAATGAAGAGAGTGATTAGCAAGTTTAATTGGCAGCAAACGCAGCTCCAAATGAAGTTTATTCTCAGCCTAAGGTGCAATTCCCATAATTCAACAGCAACTGAGCAAAACGCTAGCCTGAGGGCTACAATTAGCGGCCGGGCGCTGCTAGTGCTCCGTGTGAGTTTGTGTTTAGAAGCAGCAGCTCCCTCAGTCGCTCAAGTGCTTCAGAGTGGAGAGGAATGTATCGTCTTTCAAGCACATTAGTGTGCATGGCTCAGTGTGTGTGAATATGTGTGTGTGTGTGTCTGTGAGAGTGGAGTGTGTTTCAGCATCACCTTGAGTGCCTGCTGTCTTTATTCAGGCAAGTCACGTCCTCACCCAGACACAAACGAAACTAAAAACTCAGGCAACACCAGGAGCCTACCAGAGAGGAAGAGATACAGGGGAAGAAACAGGTAGGGAAAGAACGAGATCAGGTAAAAGATGGAGAGAGTTTGAGCCCACAGAGGGATGCTGCAGTGGAGGTGGTGGACAGCGTTTCTTATTTCCTGTTGGCAGGTTAAGTCGCTCACCTGAGCCTGAAATGCTGAAAAACAAGCTGAAGTTGTCAGGGCGGTGTTGTGCTTTCACCACAGATTCGAACACAGTCAATTCCAGACATGTTACACGCTTACACCTGACCTGGTATTTCGATGAGGCGAGGAAGAGGAAGAGGAAGAGGAGAAGAGGGGGAAGGAAAAAAGAGAAGTGATAGATAAAAATGGGAGTGGGTTGGTAGAAAAGAGAGTTCATGCAAGAGGGAAAAGAGAGGGCAAAGTAAGACTGAAAGAGGAGAAGACAGAGGGGGAATGGAAAGGACCAGGGAGCAGGGAGGGAAGGAATAATAACGTGGGTGAGGGGCAGGACAGGAAAAAGAGAAGGAGAAAAAAGAGAAGAAGACTAAATAGAGACAGAGAGTGAAGGCATCGCAACTGAGTGGATTTGAGGTATGAATATTGTATGGTGGATGGGACAGTCGTCTGGTAAAAAAGTACACAAAGATGTACGGACCGTGTGAGGGCAAAGAGAGAGTCATCAGAGGACCTAAAGAAAGAAAAAAACATCTAGAATAAAGCTCATGAGAAACTGATGCACTGCAGCACGAGCTAAATGATGTCCTCTGCAGTTTGGGGTGGGGGGTGTGGAGGTTGGGTGTCCAGCCTTCGGGAATAAGCCTAGATAATCCTGTGGACTGCTGCTGTGTGTGCGTGAGGGGGGTGGGGGGGTAATAGAGATATGGCAGTGACTGGAATAAGGACTGAAGATAGAGGCCTTATAGACTTGAGCAGATGTGGGGTGAGGTGAGGGGGGGGTGTTGGCTGATGGGGGTCTGGGTTTGGATGATGGAAAGGAATCAGGATTAAAGAGACAAGAGACATATGTGCGGAGCAGAGTGGCACGAATGTCTGTCGTTGAATTTTGGGTTTAGAGTTTCTGTTACCAGTGTTGGTGCAGTGAAGGTACTTACTTTGTTTAAAAAAAACATTACATAGTGACGCTTTGGTCTTTAGTATTTGTAAATGTGCACCCCTTTTTATGTTCTTACCAATAACACATTCCTCGCCATGTTTATTTCCTTTAGCACATGCTACACACATTAGCATGTCTGGCTGACTAGCCTACTGCTCATATTTCTGAGTGTTACTCCAACGCCAACATTGTCTCCTTAGCTAACAAAAGAGTTACCTGCATTGGGGCGCCAGTAGTAGGGAGGGTATAGTCCTCCAAGCGGGCGGTCGGTTTCGAATCTGACCTAAGGTTCTTTTCTTGCATGTCATTCCCCACTCTCTCCGGATTCTATCCACTGTCCTGTCTCTAAAATAAAGGAATACAAGCCTAGAAATAAGCCTTAAAAAAGTGACCTGCGTTAGTTTATAATTCACTATTTACTAATTATCCATGTATCCATCAATGTAATAAAATATCCTGAACTCTACCTCGTGAGCTCCAAAGAGCCCTTACAGTCTCCCCTGAACAGCTACTTCCTCTGCACAGATACAGTCTGCACCCGGGATGTGAGATGATGGCTGTGATGGTGTTTGACGGTGGAGGGATTTCCTGTGTCTGGGTCGGTGTCAGCACCCATCTCTCATTTACTGCTCCCCCCCCAGCCTCACCAGCCCCCCTCTCCTCAGTCTGTGAAATGGCACGCTGAAGTGTGATGGACACTCTGGATTAACTCTCGCCTTGGAGGATGAGAAGGTAGCTATTCTTTTCTCCCCATATACACACTCCCCAATGTGGTCACACACAGATACACACACATGTATAGCTTATCCAACTCTCTCTTTCTCTCTGCAACACTGACAGACAACACCACATCTAATAGCCATACTACCTCTCTCATGGTCAGAGTGAGTGTATGTGTGTGTCTGTGTTTGTGGACAGCTGTACGACTGAGGATTTGATCGTGGATTTGTGTTTGTGTGTGTGTGTGTGTGTGTGTGTGTGTGTGTGTGTGTGTGTGTGTGTGCTTTTAAGAGTCAAATGAAAGGCAGCGAGGATGACAGGACTTGCCCCCGCCGGCTTAACCGAACCCATCGTCGAATCAAACGCACATTAAAACCCTAAATACTCACCATTATAGACCAGTCAAACAGATTGGCTGTGGATGCCAAAAAACTCTCTACAGTGAAAAAAAAGCAATTCACGTCTCGTCTTCCCACCCACTCCTCTTCCTCTCCTGCATAAATAGAAGATATCATCTTCCTCCTGAGACTGTTGACACCTCCCCTCCGTCTGCCTCATCTCGTCACAGGGAGATCTTGGCCTTTTGCTTACTTTCTTTTATGAAGTGCACAGATTTGATGTTCGACGTGACATAAAGGTCTGTTAAGACCCTTAAAATATAACCCAAAGTGTTATGTCTGCCAGGGTAAGACAAAGGGGCAATTTGATTGGACGCCTGCCAGTGCTGAACTCTTCCTTAGTCCTCCTGACTCTCTCCTTTCGTTGTGTACAAGGACAGCAGTCTCTTGGGTGCATTTAGACGCTCCTGTTTGCAACGGTCTAGACTGTTTACAACCAATATTTCACTTACTGTTTACCAGTAACAGGACAGTGGCAAATTCTAGAGGGGGGTGTTTTCCCCTCCTCACTAAGCCTCTGTTGTAGCTTCAGTGATGCCAGTCAGCACGCCATTAATCTGCTTTTAATTAGATTAAAGCATCTCTTGCAGAAATAGGAAGCAGCGCTCTTGTGCCTCAAACGGGGGCCAAACAAAGGCTCCAATTGGCAAATAAATCTCACAGGCTTCCTCCCACTTCCCTGGAATCGTCCTTGTCCCATGATTATCTCTTTGCTCCAAACGCTCAGATTTGGGGAGATGGGGGAGGCGAATGACATGGCTGATCATCTGAAGGGCCTGATGTTGCTGGCGACTGCGGATCTCCTGCACTTTATAGAACACCGGGTGGGAGTGTTGTAGGAGGATGAGCGCTCATCGGGGACACTGAGTTTTTTTGGGGGTAAAGAAAGTTTAAATAAGTTGAGAAACAGTTGATCACTGCTGCCATATTGGGAGGAAGTGCTTTAAAGTTGAACTGCCACAGAGGAGGTGCAGGGGATTAAAGGCGCCCCACTATCTTTTACCAAACACAGGTGGATAAATGCTGCTATGCATCAACACACACACACACACACACACACACACACACTAATCTGCAAGGACTTCATTTCACTAATGATGTGTAGAGCAGTCACTCTCCAGCAGACCTCCTAGGAATATCTTTATTATGCAAACCTCTTTGTATTTCCGACAAAACACAAGGTGGTCCCACTTCAACAATCCTCGCTCCCCTCATTTGTTTTTCACTGCTCCACACCTTATTATCGCTCCTTTTCATCACTGTGTATGAAACAGCTCATGAGAGGATGCAGGGAGATGAAGGGAAGGTTGAAGTAGTTTAAATACCAGCTGCAAGCCACTGGAAGTACTCATAATAAGCCCAATTTCTCTGTGTTGTGCTCAGTTTTAATTAAAAAATACAAAGAATGGAAAGTGATTGGCATCAGAGGAGTGCCGGGTTAGCTATGGCCATCAGAGCAGGTACAGGAAGTCCCAACAGCTGGGGTGGCAATGAGGGATTCAGTTTTATTCTCAGGTAGGTTGGCGATGGAGCTGCTAATGGAACATTTAGCATCTGGAGCAAGTTAGCATGTTGGACTAGTTTAATACCAATGACTTCCCACTTGACAAAACTAATCGTATTTCTACACTGTTGCCATCTGCTGCCCCACATGAATCCAAAGTTTAACAGTTCAAATTTTAAATGTCACTGTGTTTCCAGATCTCTTTCCTTCTAAAGCCCTGATCACACATGTGCTCCTTCGAGATGTCAAGAACATTTCAAGACAGTCTGCTCCTGAAATCTTCCGTAGTTGCTCGTTCACACGTTCCTCACAGGGGGAGATTACCTGTAGAACGGGGGAGGGGTTCAGGAGGTAAGACGCGACGTGAAGAGGACGCCGCCGAGGTCACATTGTAAAGTTTACAACATAACCAAGAGGGTGGATTATGCAACCTTGCTTTTTTCCTTTTTTAAGATTTATCTTTGGGCTTGTTGTCTTTATTTAGACAGGACAGTGAATAGAGCAGGAAATCTGTAGAGAGAGAGAGTGGAGGATGACATGCGAGAAAGGAGCCGCAGGTCGCACTTCAACCAGGAAGACCAGCCACCGTACATGGGGGGGGGGGGACGACCCAACCACTAGGCCATCAGCACACCCAAACAACAGTACTTTGATGACAGTTTTTTCCGTTTTATCAGTGCTTCCTGTAATTAGTTGTATTCACAGTATCATAGAAAGAGTGGAAAAGAACATACTGACATCAGAAAAGAGTATGAGGTTGCTTCATTAAGTGTCTGAAGATCCAACTGGTTGTGCAGTGGTCCCAGGATATGAACGTCATCACCACCCCCCCTGCTCGCATGGAACATTCCTGAATATTTCCTACTGCATTCACACATCAGCTCAGCCTGACTTCTTGTTGTAATTATTTTAGAGAGCTGGTAGGAAAAAAAGTCTGGGTATCTTAGGGTTATAAATTCTGCATTTCATGTTCAAACATGCAGCTCCCCCCTGCAAATTTGGAGAGTTTTGTGCATGTGTGAAATGGCCACATGAAAACTAGATATATCCTTCCAGCATCAACCAATCACGGCAGGCCCAGTAACTAGCATGGATAATGCACTAATGTCGCACCTTTCTGGCCTTTTAAAGCGTACACACTGACACACTCATGGCTTCTATGTAAAGTTCCCCACAGCCCATCAGTGCTGATGTACACTGGAGGAGACATGGACACAACAGCCAATTGAGAGACAACACACTCTTCCATTGGGCCGGACTCTTACCCGGGCCACCTGCCCGGTGGACCACAGTCCACATACAATGGGTTTGCGCACCAACCACTACGCTAACGGCCTCCTGGTTTCATACACTGTTGTTGCATTTATCATCAGCCTTGGCTTCATACCGTACTATTCTCACCAGTTCCTGCACATGTGGGACTGCTCTATTCCAGTCAAGAGTGCGGTGGCACCTTGAGCTGTCAGGTAGCAGCCAAATAAATCTGTGTTTTAATCAGAACTGCTTCGAACTAACCATCAAGTATTACAACACATGGGTGGGTAACCATTAGGACAGTTGATGAATTTACATCCTTCTAACATCTGGCTGAACTGCATCTCAACTATCAGATTTTAATCCGTCACTGCTGCGTTTCTGCCTGACTATTTTAAAATCAGAACTAGCATCTAATTGGGTGAAGTTGTAAAAAGTAAGTGCAAATGGAATCAATCACGTCTGTGCCTTTTCTAACACATCATTTATCTCCTCCTGCCACTTGGTGCACCCCTGTGCAAACTTGTTCACTGCAGGAAACTGTAATTATACATAAAAGAGTTTGGGCGGAAATTCCAGGAGGAGCACGATTATGTCTGATGTTTGGGTTCCATGTTTTTGTTTATATGTATTTATCCTTATTTATATGGGAAGTCTCCTGGGGTAGGATGTCTTTTTTGGTATTTGTTTGTTTCACGTTAAGCGTTTCTGCTACATTTGAAGGTTATTGCAGAGCAGCAACAGAAATGTGAAACCAATGAGTCTCAACAGAAGATAGACCTTCCTCTGGACATGCCTGCATCCAATATAAAAATATGTATGAGATGTATGTATGCCATGTGTAGCAAAGGAAGAGATAGCATAAGGAACGAGCGCTGCAAAGTTAAGTGTAATGAGGCCCACAGTGATAGAAGATGCCAGACAGTCTGGATCCAACCTTCTCGAGTGGACGCAATGTGTTAAAATAGCAGAGAAGCTGAGCACGAGAGAGTATGTGTGAATGCACACAAGAATATGGTCTGCACAAGTGTTATTTTCACATGCATGCTCTTCTGTTTGTGAGCATGCTTTGTGTACGTGCCATTCCATCTCTGTGTGCCCGGGTGCAGACGCCATCGACATAGGGGGTCACGCGTTGCTGTGAAATGTGACGGCTGGAAGTGAGGAAGAGGAGGTGAAAGCAGGATGCAACCGGAGCAGCAAGGTTCTCGCTTCGAGCCAGCAAGAACCCGGCAAGGCGAGGAGTCAGCGTTCAGGATTGAGGTGTTAAATTCCACAGGCATGAAAACGGACAGAGTCGTCATTAGACTGCTGCTTAGAAATTAAGTGTAGATCTGGACTAGGGTTAGCTATGATATTAGTAAAAATCAAACAGTATTGATGCCTGTTTTGAAACCACTGCAACAAAAACAGAAGTCCTAGACAACCAATACTGGATAACTTCTTGTTTTCCATTGTCAGAAATTGCAGGCAAACTCCTGCACACTGGCTTAATTGCACAAATTCATTGGCACATTGTCTGCCAATTTGGATGGATTCAGTGCTCTCCTACGCACCTGTCTTATGAAATAGATATCGTTTTTCACAGTTTCTGTACTTTTTGGATACAAGCGATCATTAAAATAACAACATGTGGTATCGAAAACGCATCAAAGTATCCAAAATTAAGACAACCTTCATGAGTACACGCCAAAACTCTCCCTCCCGTCTGATTGGTGCTTCTACCCTGAAACAGACTTGGCAGCAAAGATGCTTTTTCTTAAAAAATGGATCGTCGGGAACATATTTGCTCTCTGCAGCAGGACATTCATCCAGCCTTTGGGCTACACGATTGTTTTTCTTGCCACAGCTTATGAGCCATAGAGATATCGCAGGGAGGGAGGATTAGAAGAATCAGATCCCTGCCATGGAGCCATTAAGTGAAAAATGTCTCCTCTAACAGCAGAGACAAACAAAAAGTGATGCTCTGTTTCCCTTAATTCAATCGAGCCTCTGACTTCTCCGACTTCAAGAGCTGTGATTCATCAGAGACAGAGATGACTCCGATAGCACAACAGTCGGCGCTCATTATACTAAAAATAGAGATCTCCAGCGGGATGATATCAGAGTGGGTTATACAGTGCAATACATAACGGCGAGCGCTACAGTTGTTTGTCAATGCAAAGACCTCTCCGCATATTAAATGCTCAGCTTGCGAGACAAAGCAGCGAGACACGAGTTGTCGTCTTGGTAAATGCTCCAGTTTTCTCAATTGCTCAGTGTGCGTTTGCGAGAGGAGAGGAGCAGAATCTTTCTCCCAGGGATGGAGAGAGCACTGAAGTGGCAGCGAGTGAGAGAAATGAGAGTTATTAAGCGAGCGTAGAAAGACAGAGAGCAAGAGGGCAAGCTCATAGGAGCACTGAGGCTTTTCCAACACAAGGCCTTTATTGCCTATGCAGAGTGCCCTTATTGTCAGATATGATTAATTAGCACCACATAATGCAGTTGTGATCAATCAGCCTAACTGGAAACTACAAGCACTTTGACAAATAGATTCATCACGCTGGGAATAAGCTCTGCCAGAGGAAACTGCCGTCTCCCACGAAGTTTCAAATCATTTCTTCTATAAAAAATGACACTCATGGGAAGTGCAGCTCCGAGAGGTGAAAGCAATCAGGAGTTCACTGATGTGGGGTTTCAAGCTGGCGGTAAACGCAAACCTTTGATTGACATCACTATAACGGTGCATTAAAGGTAAGCTGATACATCAGTAGTTTGAAAGACCTTTCTACTCAAGGATTCATTTTTAACTTAGTCATGCTAGTAGTGCAGGGAAGGTTAACTTGGCTGGAGGGTCAGTGCGCCCTTCACTGAATTATTTAACAACTTTTGGATTAATGGCTTTAATATTCTGCACAGGCTTCATCATTCTCTTTATTAAAAAAGCTCCAAATCTGTTGGATGAATACTGGAAGGTACGAACTATGGAAGAAATATTCCCCACTCAAAGATGTTTAATCCTTAGCTCTCTGTATCCCCTGACTTTGTCTGCAGTCCACAAGGTATACATGTGTGGTTTTGAATATTTGGTTTTTGTTAGATATTCATGTTCCCCAAAGGATGAACCGTGCTAACCTTGACCATCTTCTTACTATTCATCGTGTAACCAGTAAGGTCAATAGTTTTGTTTTTTCAGTTAAAATATCAGAAGATTTCGTCACCTTTTTAAAAAGGCCTTATGTTGACCTGACGCATAACAACACCGCAGCTCGTTACCGGCTCTTTGTGGAGGAGGAGGACGGACGAGTTATCAGAAGTGACTGACACTTCAAATAAAGAAGAGATGTAAAACATAAAGCTGTGTGCCAGTTTTCTTTAAGTGTATGAATATTGTAATTCAAGGGGCACCAGCTAAAATCTTGATGAGGGCACCAAGTGTATGGAGCTATTATTGTGGAAAAACTATTTGAAAATACGTACACTGATCCACAAATGCGTGAATAGATCCACAAATGTGTAGACATATCTTCAAATGCGTGTCTGACGATCTGCAAACACAGCTGTGGGGGTTTGTTGCCCTGAGCTCAGGCTCACAGGCTAGGCTGCCAGGCTGCGTACCGCCGAGACGAGCATGGCTGCAGCCTCTCGTCTCATGCCCTCTCGTCTGGTGACTCTTTCGCCTCATTTTAGTTTGTTAAAATATCCACGTAGCATATAGCATATTAATTGTCATTTTCAGGAAACCGGTGATTTGCCACAATAGCTCCATACAATAGCTCTTTCACTGGTCTTTGACTATGTGACGAATAAAGCATTATATCAATCAATCAATCAATCAATCAATCAATCAATCAATCAATCAATCAATCAATAGAAGCGGGTTAGGATCCGGCTCTGCCTCTTGTACATAACATTGTAATACAACACATGCATGGCTTTACGTGATCATGAAGAGTGCTTAAGTTTACAAGACAAGCGGATTAAAAAAAAAAGACGCACATCGGAGAACAACACAGAGAACATGAGAGATACTCTACTGACTTTGTGTCTTATTTTGAGTCATGTTAGTCAAATACAGACAGTCCAGGATTTCGCGATAATGAGGGCTGTCCACGTTGTGTACCCGTGATTGTGTCTGTACCATGCCGAAGCACACCTCTTCTAAGCATGCCAAGGAAGTGTAGCGTCCTTGAGCACGGATCAGAGTCAAACATCTGGACTTTAGGGGTGAAGCGTGCTTAGGCACGGTACGGATTGCCTAGTGTGAGTGCTTCCTAATATTACGAGCTTGCTTCATACAAAGGCCTGGTCATTTCTGCAGTTTAGTAAATAAATTACTTGAGGATTGAAGGTGTAAATGAAAAAGAAACTGAACTTAGACTCAGCCCTCCTCTCTCTCAGTGAAGAGAACCTCAGGAAAGGGAAAATCTATTATTTGTAGTTTTAAGGAGTTCATACTCATCACAGGTCACACCTTCTTCTCTCTAGTTCCTCTTCCTCCCCTCACCTGACCTTTCTCCGATCTGAAGGTCTACGCTGGGGTCTCAATTAACTGCTGGGAAAACATTTCATCATCTCAGAGGCTGCACTCACCAGCTCTTTAATGAAATACGTCTTTTCACACTTCTTAATTACTTTTGTGAAAGCCGCCGCTTTCTCTTTCTACACTTTGTGTTCTTGGCGGCGTGGATAATGCACTGCCAGTTACTTCGGTCTTCTTTACTTGCACGGCTCTGCTTGGAACATCTTTCTGGTGCAATTACACTGACAGAATAACTCTCATAGTCATTAGGATGGACAGCATGGCCACATCAATAACCACGACAGCAAATTAAGAGAAATGAGAAAATGGCAAGATAAGGAAGACCATTTTTTTTTCCTTAGGTACCAAACTGTCGAACACAAGATGTAAACCAACAATTCATACCTCAAGGACAACATTCAGTTCAAACACTGAACCCCAAAGTAGAAGACGGTCCTTGTTATTCGCCTCTTGCTTCACTATTACAGGACACCAATGCTGCTTTGGTAGGATAGATGATGTAACACAGAGGTCTAGAGGTTATTTCACAATATAACACTACTTCTCACCTTTACAGGTTTGGAAGAGGATATGGTAAATGGACTTGAGCTTGAGCTAGTTCTTTTCTAGTCTTCTGACTACTCAAAGCTCTTTCACACCGCAGCTCACAGCTACACATTCACACACTGATGGTACAGTAGAGGCTGCTGTGTAAAGAGTCCATCAGAAGTGACTAATCCCATTCATTCGCATTCACACGCAACAGACGAAGCAGCAGGAGCAACTTGGGGTTAAGTGTCTTGCCCAAGGACACATCGGACATGTAGCTGCAGGAGCTGGGGATCAAACTCCCGACCTTCCGGTTGAGAGACGACCGACTCTACCACTGATCCACAGCCGCCCCTTTTAAATCTGGTTCAGTCTGGTTTAGAGTGAAAGGTCAAACGTTTTGAGAGAGTACAGATAATTTCTCAGTCTTGTTTTTATTAGGAGTTAGACACCTGTTTGTTTGGTAGACTCATGGTGAGTAGAATGCCTGAAGAAGTCAAAGTGAAATGAAAATGATTCAACACATAATTACTTATTTACAAATGACCTTTTGTCCATATGAATAAACCAAATCACTTATTAAATGACTTTCAGAGTTGCTGGTAAACAGGTGTTTTCTCTAACTTTCAGACAAAGCTGTCACAGCTCCAGGCTACTTCAGTGTTTGAGTTTTTATTTTGGTACCTTCATGTTTGATGTCTTTTGTTTCCTGTTTTACTTTGGTTACTTTGGTAACTGGTGACTGAGCTAAGCAAACTGTCTCTTAACTTCAGCACGTTCACATTAAAATAAAAACATGACAGTGGTTTGAACCTTCTGCAAAAGAGTGACAAAGTTTGTTTCCAAAATAGATATTCGACTTCCTATAAGAGGAGCTGCTAAATAATGAAGTCTGTTTTTCTACATGGTTTGCTCTCCAAGATTATATCATGTTTCAGGTGTGTTTACAGCTTGTTCGTCCACACATGAACACAAATCAAAGCGCAAAGCTTTAAAGATGTTTCAATGCTCTCACACTGAAAACACTGCATGCTTTTACCTTTAAACCTTATATCAGACTCTACTATAATACCCAAGTGGGCCCTCTCTCTTGCCTCTTTCTCCCTCTCTTTTCCTTCTCGCACACACACCTCCACACACAAACAAAGAGATTAATCATTGCCCAATGCCGGGTCCGGTCTGCACTGACCTCTCTGTGTCTGGCATCCGATCAGGATCAGGATACACATGTAATCTCCCATATCTCTGCTAGCCTTCACGGCCGGATGAGAGCCCCTCTCTCTATCTCTATCTCTGCAAACTCTCCAGACAAGATCCCGGGCTCAGCCGGTGCAGTAGGTAAAGTACATACCCGGGCCTCAGCACACATCCTTTTTTCTCAGACAAACAAACAAGGCATTAAGATGACTTTTATTGTCTCGCCATCCTGAGCACGTTAACCCCCAAAGAAGAAAAACTGATAAATGTTCCTCTCCAGTCAATTTGGGTTTTTTGCTCTAGTGATTAAGCTGATTATCCGTGCACCTCACTGTTGTTACCCGCCTGTGTGTTGAGCTAATAAACGTCAAATATGATTTGTCTGGCTGCGAGCTAGAAAATGCCGAGTGCTCTCTCTAACACGGAGCCATATACACATTTCAACAGTGCATGACATTTAGGCCTTTAACGATAATTGCTTTCTCTGGATTCAAACCTCCGAAGGCTGTTGTTAGCACGTTGTGTAACGTAATCGCAGCACAATTGTAGCCGCTTCAGATGCAGAGTTGATGCATGCCAGCCTGGCTTTTCCTCATGAAAACTCAGTGAGGGGAAAATATTAATTAGCATCCTTGAAGCTCATGTGCTTCTCTTTACTCTAGGTCTGATTTAAAAAAAAGAAAAACAAAGAAAAGAAAAATCGGCTTAACTTGCAGCAATTAATCGTGATCTAGTTTAATGAGGGCACACTTTGCCGTGCTAATGTGGCTAATTAACAGTCAAACAGGAAGTGGTATTGACTTTGAGTGGCTGCCACCAGACGATGATGAAGGTGCTGATGTGTAAATACCACATAAGGACGGATGGATGGCACACAGAGAAAAGAAGGTATAAAACAGGCACACAAATCCAAACTCTATCACCTTCCAGATGCACTGATGTGTGTGCCGTTTACTAATATGCTTTCATGTCTGCTACAACTGCCTGTCAGTGCCAAAAAGCACACACACACACACACACACACACACACACACACACACACACACACACACACACACACACACACACACGGTTAGTCATAAATGGCTGCCAGAACCAGTTACAAACTGGGGACAAAACTGTACTCTTCATTATTCCATGTGCAGAGTTTGCAAAGCTACCTGATCACATGTTACACAACCTTTCATGGAGCGGTGGGCGCAGTTTCCTTCAACTTCATCACCCAACAACAGTGCATTCACTCTTTCATAAATCAGCAGAACCCTCTTTTTTCCACCCAGCTTTGTGTGTTGCTGACATACAATTTCTGCAGCATCGATATGTTGAAAAACAGGTCAAGAAAAGGCTGATGATCGCATTCAATGTAGGATCTTTCAGAGATGGTCAGTATGAGGATATACGCTTTAAGAAAGATAGAAAATGTGTCCCCCATCAGCAGGCTTTATACATTTCATGAGAATCTTTTCTTTCTAAGGTGACTTACTTACTTAAATCGATAAGCTGATAAATCTTTAGACAGTATTGAGCCATTTTCACATCTGCACTTCTGAAAATATCTAGAGAATTTCAGGAGGAATGCTTCAGATATTCTCCTGACCTGGTTCATCACAGCAGAAGACTATCCCTGTCGTACCGGAGGGGGGGGCGGGGGGGGCTCCTGAGGCAAGATCTGATGTAAAAACAACAAGGAAGTAGCGGACGAAGCAACAGAGTCTGTTATACGACGCTATAATGAGAATATTTGCCATGTGTAGTTCAACAGAATCATAATATCAACAAAGGCTGGAGAGGAACTTTTTTCTTTTCATCAATGACGTCCTTCAGTCACTTTACTGCATACACGGTGCAGGGACAGATGATTCCATATCTCCCAGTCCCAGGCTCAGAAGCCACCAGAGAAAGATGGAGAAGTCCAATGAAACAAACACAACTATTATACAAAAAAACTTGATAGAGCTCTGTGTACATAAACAGGCTGCCTTTGTGTTGCCCTTTATGTTCCAGCACATTGTTGCCGTTTAACAAAAGTAGAGCTTACAGAGTTGAAGCTCTCATAAGCTGCCAACAATGACTGTCACAAAAAGGCCACGAAACCATTAAACAAAGCTAAATCACCAGACTGCCTCTTCCTCCATTAAAGGCTGAAGGCTAAAGCTGTTGATGACCAACACAACTGACCTCCCTCCCAACTAAACCACCCACACTCATGTCTCCACCAGCGTTACACTCATGTCTCCACCAGAGTTACACTCATGTCTCCACCAGCGTTACACTCATGTCTCCACCAGAGTTACACTCATGTCTCCACCAGAGTTACACTCATGTCTCCACCAGCGTTACACTCATGTCTCCACCAGAGTGACACTCATGTCTCCACCAGCGTTACACTCATGTCTCCACCAGCGTGACACTCATGTCTCCACCAGAGTTACACTCATGTCTCCACCAGCGTGACACTCATGTCTCCACCAGAGTTACACTCATGTCTCCACCAGCGTGACACTCATGTCTCCACCAGAGTTACACTCATGTCTCCACCAGCGTTACACTCATGTCTCCACCAGAGTGACACTCATGTCTCCACCAGAGTTACACTCATGTCTCCACCAGCGTTACACTCCTGTCTCCACCAGCGTTACACTCATGTCTCCACCAGAGTTACACTCATGTCTCCACCAGAGTTACACTCATGTCTCCTCCAGAGTTACACTCATGTCTCCACCAGAGTTACACTCATGTCTCCACCAGAGTTACACTCATGTCTCCTCCAGAGTTACACTCATGTCTCCACCAGAGTTACACTCATGTCTCCTCCAGAGTTACACTCCTGTCTCCACCAGCGTTACACTCATGTCTCCACCAGCGTTACACTCATGTCTCCACCAGAGTGACACTCATGTCTCCACCAGCGTTACACTCATGTCTCCACCAGAGTTACACTCATGTCTCCACCAGCGTTACACTCATGTCTCCACCAGAGTTACACTCATGTCTCCACCAGAGTTACACTCATGTCTCCACCAGCGTTACACTCATGTCTCCACCAGAGTTACACTCATGTCTCCACCAGAGTGACACTCATGTCTCCACCAGAGTTACACTCATGTCTCCACCAGAGTTACACTCATGTCTCCACCAGCTGCTTCAATATCTACTCTTTTCCAATCCGTCTCCTCCGGCGGGATAGCGTCTCAATGAGGAGAGCTTTCCTGCCTCAGAAGTGGAAGTGTAAACAGAGGGAGGTTTTTTTCCTGACAGATTGAGGCGTACCTTTTGTCGGCTCTGCACGCTTAGGCAGATCCAGTGTGTCGTAGTTTTTGTCGTTCTCACCGTTTTTTCTGCCTGGAAAGAGGAGAGAGGAGGGAAGAGGACGTCAGTGTCATACGCTGAGACTAATGGATTATAAAGGACAATCTTTTGATACCAGGGTTAGACTGATGTGATTTTGAAAGGCTTGTTTGAGTCATATTACACTTAAATAGTTTCTACTTAGTGTCATTTTATTGGACATATTTCATGTCTTACCTTAACTGCAACCTTAAAATGCTCAAACAACCTCTCTATCTTTGAAGTGACATATCAGTCTAACCCAGAGTTACACACCAACCACAGCAAGCATGAAGTTCACATGTAGACACAGTACACAGAGCTGTGAGCATGAAAGCTTTTAACTCTGCGTGGTTCTGTTTGCACCCGTGTCTTCACGAAGATGACTTGACATTAACATTCAAAGGAACACAAGATGATAAACACATTAAGAACTACAAACACCTTCTCTTTCACACACACACACACACACACACGCATCTTTGAACAGCAACGCTTCCTGAGCGGGAAACACTCTTCACTAATTCAGTGGGAGACAGGAAACCATAGTAAGAGGGGTGTGGGTGATTGAAGCTCAGCCTGCTAATGGTCATTTCACATGCACATGAACATGCCCACGGGACAGTACATGGAAACAGAGACAACAAGTCTGACTCCTCAACGAGACGGAAGCGAAATATCCGGTCACTGCGAGTTCCTCCAGGGAACAAACTCATACATTTCAGTTGCCTGAATAAAGGATGGAGGATTTTTGGTTTTAGTTTGAAATAAGATAATAGTTATTTGAAGCTACCTCTCTACAGTGTTTTTTGATACGATGACAAGTCCTCCCTTTTCTTTAAAGGAAGAATGTGCGACATGTTACACATAAATACAGTATCAGAAATCCAGTCTCTCCTGTGTAAATGTCTCTCTGAGTCATGACTGTCTACAATGAGTGAGAAGCTCGAGTCCCGCTGGCTGTGTTGTTGTCAGAGCCGTGTTTACATGGACGGGACGGCTGGCTCCTCCCCTTGTGTATAAAAGCTGTTTTAGTTGAGGACCAGAGAGAAGAAGAAGAACATACTCACTGATTATTTGGATGACACGTAAGTGTTTTTAGATCACGCTCATTCTGTGTTAATGTTTGTGCAACGTGAAGCTAAGAGCTAACTAAAGAGCGCTAACATTAGCATGCTAACACAACAACGCAGCTCGAGACAAGGACAATTTTGTCCGCCACTCGCGTGGTGCTTAATTATGGTGCGTTTCAATGAGGAGTTGGAGGTGTGTCGCTGGAGGAGAGCGGAGGCTTCAGTATGGAGGAGGTGTGGCCAAACAGAAGTTTGTTTTGGTTTAATGCTGGTGCTCAAGGGCGACATCTACTGGATTAAAAAGTCACACATTCTTCCTTTAAGTGAACCAAATAACTAACACTGCGTCCCACAGCGTGTGAGCGGTAGATATATAGCTTCCCATCGTGCAGGATCAGACACTGGCTGTCCACACTGAATCCGTTAAATATTTTCTTCTTTGCTATTCGAATTGCAAACATTATAGCATGTGGTGCTTTGTAATGACGAGGTATGGACTCAAATCACAACACTGAGAGGACAACCAATCATGGTGAGACGAATAAAGTTTTTCTCTGGTGTTGACAGTCAAAGCTCCACTTTTAAATCATGTATGTGGAAATTATTAATGCACCACTATCTCCACTTTGTAAAACAAGCTAACGATCTTTATCTAAAAAGTGAGTGCCAGTGCCATGTAGAGCCCCCTCATCCCTTTTTTCCTCGTCCATGGTACACCAGAGAGGAAATAGAAACAGGGTGTCAGGTAAACGCAGCGCATCAGGGTAAAAGTGGCGTTTTGTTTCGCTCGCAGACTGTCAGGACACTCAGTTAGGCAACAATAGAATCAGGACAGGCTGTAAGAACGTTGGGGATGAGGCACAATGACCACCTGTAAAACTTTTAGGACTAGGAAGCAAACTCGGCTCAAAAATCAGCTTTAACACAAATCTGCATCTCCATAAAAGTAAAATCACTCACACACAAACACACAGCCACACACAATATCACAGGGTCGATAGCGGAGCTTGACATTTCTCCTTAAACAAAACAAAAAAAAAGTTAAAAAAAGGTGTCCTTCAGAGCTGCTGGGAGGTCCAATCATAGATCCACAAAGTATCTTTTCAAGGACAAATTTAGACTTTTAATTTTCAGCTTTAATGCATTTAAATTAATCAAGCTCTACTTTCCACCCTGACAGACACACACTGACTTACCTGGTTCACCTTTGCTGCTTTAACCTTACATACATTACTTAGAAGACCAAGGCTCAACTTATCCTAAAATAATGTCAAGACTGGGAGGGGTGGAGTCTATGGTACTGGCTGCCATGCTATAGATAGATAGATAGGGAAGAAGCTACAGAGAAGAAAATGGTGTGAAATGAATGGAATATTCCAATTATCTAAAGTCTGGGGTTTTGGAGGTCACCAAAAACTACTTCTATTTTCTACAGCCAGAAGGTAAGAAGAGGGGGAGGATGGAGAGGAGGAGGAGGAGTGGAGCTGAAGTTACAAAGATTGGAGGGGCACACTCACCTTGATTAAACCATTCCTCTATAGTTAGCCAAGGAAGCAGCAGCAATGCCAAAAAAACACAAAGCGGAGAGAAGAGAGAAAGAGCATGGTGAAAAAGGCGTGTGCAAGTGTCAAGAGTCTGTCGAGTAGAAGTTAAAAGAGCAATATGTAACTGTGACACCTAGGGTTTAAAATGGGTACTGCAGTCTTAATTCAAAACATTACGCTGTCCCCCCCCCCCCCCCCCTCCTCTCTAGAGTGGATGCTCACGCAGGTCACCATGTGGTGGACACTGAAGCTTCAGTGTTTATCCAGCTCTGCATCGGTCTGTAAACCTTTCTGCGTTCTAACCTCTCTCCATTTTTCAAAAGCATCTCCAATATTGATCCTAGTTTGAGCACGTTTCTGCTCGTGGAGCTTATTAGAAACATGCAGAGGCTTTTTAGGTCGGGTACAATCACTTCTATCTGAACCAGTTCTCTTGCCCGCTTCCATCGCTGCAACACCTGTTGGTTTGACCTGATAACTGCTCTCATATCTGGCAAACCGAGGGGCGTCCAAAACGGCCGTGTGCCTTAAAACCGCCTACCTTCTCTGGTCCAAACAAATCCACACCATTCAGGACCAGAATCTAAAGTTAGAAGGAGGACATACTGGCTGCTGCATTGTTGTCAGAGAAGCCAGCACTTCAACATAGCATGTTTCCTTAATGTCTGATCATAGAGTAAGCTCATTTTATCATTTCACTCACTACACATCTCACTGATTGCTCCTTTAACAGTTTTTACAAAATAAAAGTCATTCGCATACCAAAGAGGGAAGGTGACAGAGAAAAAGGAGACATAGAAAAAAAGGAAAGACAGAGAGGGCATAGAGAGAAAAGAGTGATTGAGCTTTAGAGATGTAAAAGAGGAAGGTTGGGAAGACATAAGCAGTCAATAGGAAGCATGTTCAAAGAGCTGGCCTCATTGGGATGCTTTTCTAAGAGGGGAGGGGGAAGAGAAAACAAGTAAAGTGACCAAAAAAGTTTGAGAGATAAAGGGAAAATAATATTTGAAGAAAGTAAGTGAGAATATAATGAAAAAGAAAGAGGGGAAAGACCAAGAAGAAAGAGAAACAGCTTTCAGTGCAGATAAGAGGGCAGGATACCGAGTCATACAAACATGTTCAGTGTGACTGTATAAGTGCTTCACTCAGACTTCTGCATCGGGAAAACAGAAATGTGCTGAAATAACAGCGAATCAGGAAACAGAGAATCAGACTGTTTATCAGGTTAAAAATAAAGCTTGAGCAGCATGTTGATCGTTTTGGTGTATTTTACTCTGAATGTGACGTTTAAATGAAGCGGAGGCCAAACGCGGCCCACTTAAGGTAACAAATTACAAAGTATACTGCCGACAGAGCTGCTTAACTACCCCCCTTTATGCTCTCTTATAGCTGTGTTTAATGTGTCTGTACCTGAGCCTCATTGTGCGGAAGAACCCCTTCAGGGTCTGCAGCAGCTAAACACAACTCATTATTCAATAAATATGTATGTGTGTGTGTGTGTGCGTATATGTGTGTGTGTGTGTGTGTGTGTGTGTGTGTGTGTGTGTGTGTGTGTGTGTGCGTGTGTGTGTGTGTGTGTGCGCGCGTGTGTGTGTAAGTGTATTGTTGTGGTTTATTGGTGTCTTTATAAATCTGTATACGATCATGCTGCTGTGTTTTCCTGACCCCGGATCAGAAAGGATTCTCCAGCGAGTCGTTAGGTGTCAGAGGTCACTGGCTGGCAGTCACACCTCATTGGCCGACTGATTTATGGCGGCCATTATTGTTGTACGGGGAGATAACGGCATCGTTTAGCTAACTGTCTGGGAGGATGCTGATTAAGACAATGCTAACAACACATGCGTACGTCGCACATCTGTCGGGGGGGGGGGGGGTCAATAACGACAAAAAGCTCCTGACGGGGCAGAGAGTGCCACGATGGACGTCCATGTTGAAGAGGTTAAACGTAAATGTCTTGAAAGGCAGTTTTTATGGGGACATTATGGACACAAAGGCCTTTTGTTCAAACATTAGCTCAATATGTGCTTTGTATTTTCCTCCAATGGACAACGTTAGAGTACAACTCATTCATTTTTCCAGATAATAACGTCCTCCAGATTTCAAGAATAAAAATTAAGAAAAATTAAAGGGAAGACTTGAAATCAAAAGCTGCAGCTCGTATTTATCAATAAGGGTTCTGCACTCAGAAGGAGTTGAGTGTTTTATCCGATAAATCACACATTTCCTCCACTGTTTAATAAAACTGGAATATTTCCTAATGTTTAATTAACACAGCAGTACTTCACGCTGCGTCCCTCTTTCCTCCTCCTCACCTTTGGCCTTCTTGCCTCCGAAGCAGCCTGCGTCATCTTTTTTCTTCCTCTGTGGTCCTGCTGATCCGGGGGCCTGGAGCGACGAGGGATCCAGGAACTTCTCGGCCCCCGGCACCTCTTTGTGGACGTGGTAGGACAGGTTCCTCATGATACAAACGCAGTTCTCCACCGACTGGGAAGAGACAGAAACACAGACATTATCATCGACAAGATCACTGTGTGGTGCCACAAGCTGAGGGCATATCCTGTTCATTAATATGTGCCATGTGCATGATTCAAATGTGCTTTTGTGGGTGAGTCCAGCATCTCCTCACCTTGTTGTCCATGTCTTTCTTCCCTACAGCTGATTGGAGAGCGTGCAGCAGAGCATCCACCAGTCCCTCACATTCCCTCAGTCTGCGCCGGGCCTCAGCTCCATCTGAGCTCACATTTCTGCAGGAACAAAGTCAGGCAAAAAGCCACAGACACACATCAGTATCAACAAAAATTCAGCTACAATGATGACAGACCATGAAGCTGCTCTAAGCCTGCTGCAAAACCAGAACAAATGGGTTATTAAACAACTCCTCTTCTGTCAAATCTGCAGGAAGCAGGAAATTCAAAACTTTGGGTTGATAATGTTATTTAAATGCCACATTTAATGCCAAATCCACTTCTCCATGTTTCTCTAACACTAATATGTGTCTCTAGTCTGTCTACAAAGCCCCAATGAAGAGAAAAGTCCATCCTCTCCGTCTTTTACCTGCTCCACTTTTCAGAAAATGTGTGCTCAAACAGGCTGTTTGGAGATTTTCCCTTCATGACATCACAAAGGGCAGTAACCCCTCCCCCAGCTGGGTGACACTCCCACAGCTAGGTGTTTGTTCTGCCCTCTGAGTCTGCCTTCTCACCGTAAACAATAGGACATGGAGCGAGAAAGCCCGAGCCACCCAAGCCCTTCCAGAGAGGGGCGTGGTCAGACACAGCTCATTTACATTTAAAGCTACAGACACAGAAACAGCCTGTTCTGAGCAGGGCTGAAATAGAGGGGTTTATAGGCATGATCAAATACAGGAGTAAATTTCAGTCGTTTTCGGGATAACCTGTGCTGTTTTCTTAAGATAACGACATGAATGAGTTCTGATCTCGAGAAAACAACGAAAATGTATTCGTTATCATCCTGAGCGGATGCATGTCCGCTCAGGTCTTCTGATTCAGTCTTACAGTCGTGTTCAAAGTATAATTGAAATTCATATTATTGAGAAATAAATTGGATTAGTGAAATATCAGGAACATAAGTGCACTTGTGCATCAAAAGCAATAAGACATGTTGTGTATGAAGCTGAACTATCAATCAAGGTTTATTGCTTCATGCAGGGAGAAGCAAACAGCCTCTATGACAATAACTGGCCGTTTTAAAATCGTTAATATCAGTGAGCCACCTTTCTAACTATGGGATGTTATTTTGTCCGAATGTGACCCGTGACCTTTATGCACCCTGTCTGCCTCAAAATAACAGAGTAATAAAGCCTCTCTGCTTTAGATTAAACCTTAGCAAAATAATGAATTGAAATTCATATTTGCAATAAAAGGGAAATGCCATCCACGTTATGTCATCTAGCGGCCTGAGCACAGCTCATGTAAGCAGAGCAGCAGAGCCGGTGCAGGCTTAGCGTGGCCGTGTGACTGACCGTGAAAGGCGAGGCTTTAAAGAGGGTTAAGGGATAGCTGGGGCTCCTCGCTCCTCACCGGGGACTTCATTTACGAGGGCTTCGAAGCCACATAATCCTATTAGCCTACCCCCAGTTAGTCCTGTGGATGAGTGGCAGCCGAGCAGAGGTACGCAGCGCTGATCGGCTGTTTAGTGCTGTGTGGACACATATCACAGCCTACCATGATGCACACATGTGGATGTTTACGTTCAACAAACAAGGACACAGCTGTATTCTGTAATATTTAAACAATAACGACAAGATACCATACTGTACCAAACGATATGATACAATACGATGTGATAGGATATGATACGGTACGATGCGTAATGATACGTGACAATACAATACAATATGGTGCGTTAGGATATGATACGATTCGATACGATACGATACGATACGATACGATACGATACGATACGGTACGGTACGATACAATATGATGCGTTTCGATGCGATACAGTACGATACGATACAGTACGATACATGATGATACGCAACGATACAATACGATATGGTACGATACGATGCAGTAAGGTACGATACGATACGGTACAATACCAAACAATACGATACGATACGGTAGGATACGATACGATATGATAAGGTACGGTACGGTACGAAACGATACAATACGATGCGATACGATACAATACGGTACGATACGTAATGATACCGAACAATACAATAGGATATGACACGGTATGATAATGAACGATATATGGAAGGATACGGTAAAGATCGGTGCGACACGGTACGATATGATTACGTTATAGTGTGGTCTGGTCCAGTGAAGGCAGTGCGATATGGTACGGTCCGTTGGTGTGGTGCAGTAAGATATAGGATATGAGTGTCTCTGCCATTTGTCATAGGAGATAAAGACCCTCAGAACTGTGCGACACTTTGCGCTAATTAAGTCTCATCTTAAGTAGAGACGAGTCAAGACAGCACCGACCATCTGGACCTGCTCATAAACCAAACCCATCCGTCTGCAGCTGTCAGAAAACGGTCACCACCTCCCCTGTAAAGGATCCAAAGGAGCAGCCGTCCTGGATTTATTTGACAGGAGTGTGTTTGAGGGCAGACAGACAGAAGAGTTTTATTGTCAGCTGTTTCACTTCCAGGAGTCTTTCAGGGAGCAGTTGTCTTGGTGGAAGGTTTATGGATGCTGCATCTGTCAGAGGAGACAGCGAAGGTGCTGCGATGGCTGCACAGGTTTTTAAGGTGGTGCAGTATTTAGAGTATTTAGTCTTAAGTGGTTGTGAAGGTCTGTTTACACTGATGGTTATTGACTTATCTGGAGGATAACCATCTGTTGTTGTGTTGCTGCACTTTCTTTCCACGTTGCAATCAAAAATCGCAGTTAATTAATGCTGAGGAGTGACATCCACAGGGCTTTTAGAAGGAGCGATCCACTATGGATTTGTAAAACTAACGTACGTAATGTCTGTCTGCATCACAAGCGTACACAAGCAGCCTTTTTATTTCAAAGGATTCTGATCCACTAAATGTTCTAGTCTCAGTAACTTAATGAAAGAGTATCAGCAGATTTGAATCAATGTGTTGTTTAAATGAATTCAATCTATATTTCCATGAGTTTAAAATTAATTTAAGCTTTCTATTTATATATCATTCATAAAAAAACTACATGACATCATGCATTGATACTGTTCTGCTTCTCATAGCTTTCTCCTCAAAATCATGTATTCTGGTGTGGAAGTGCCAGCTTCCTCTAAACACAAAAAGCCTTAAACACAGAACCTTTTAGTGGTTTTTGATTCATTGAAGTCTTTCTTTAGAACATGTACTTTTCATTTTCCAAGACGGAAAACAAACAAACCAACAAAGTGGGAAGTGGGAAGAAGTGGGAAGAAGTGGGAATTTATCTATCTCCATTTTAGTTCATAATTCAGCATAGCAGCCATTTTTAATCATAACTATGTATCTTTTCAGTTATTCTGTTGTTTCCACATGAGATAGTCTGTTACATGTGTGAATGTTTTCAGGGCTTATATCAACTTTTTATTACTTTTGCTTCAGTGGAAACCTTCCACGCCTTCCTCTGACATTGTCTAAAGCAGAAACAACAACAGACCCTATTGGTTTAAATACAAGACAACCCTTGGAGAAAAATGAAGAGAGGTTAGGACACATAAAGGTCTCTAGACCCATGCTCAGCTGGCTAAACACTGAAGCTTCACCTCCAATTTCCACATAGTCCGTTCCTGCAATGTGAGCACAGCGGAGCGCAGCCATGATCAGCTGTACACACATCACAGGAGAACTACAAGATCACGCGGGAATATAGAGAACAATGTGCAAACAACATGTTGCTTTGTCTTTCTGAGGATGATTTGTTGTTCACTCGGTGCCTGTTTTGACGTCATGTTGATAAAGTGATGGAAAATACGATCAGGAGTCCATATGTTGTGTTTTATTTTGAAATTGACCGAACGCTCTGTTTCCTTGTCTGACTTCCTGTCTGGGTTGTCAGCTTCTGTCCAGCTTGACGCATGCTTGCAGAGTGCTCCGTCAAAAATAGACTCGCGGCGTATTTGAAACGGAGCAGAGCGTAGTGACGCTGCTTGCACACTCTGGAGACGGACTTTGGCGCTTGCTGTGAAAACACAATCATTGACTAAAGTGGCAGTGAACGGCGGCATAGTGCGCAGCGCTGACCAACGTCAGAGTGCATGGAGTATGTGGAAATTGGGGTTGAGTGTCCAAGACATGGCAACCTATGTGAGCATCAACTCTTGAGAGCAGGGGGCGGAGAGAGACAGCTCTCTTCAATGATTTGAATTTGGACTGCAGTACCCTTTTTGAACACTAGGTGTCAGAGGTACTGCCTCTTTTAAAAAAAGAATCACAAAACAACAGAGACAGTGCTACTGCAGTACAAGAATAACAGGACTTTTTTCTGTGACAACCAGGTGCAGAGATATATTTCCACTCGAGTGCACGAGGATATTTATTATTAATCAGAAACAGATAGCTCTGTGATAGTTCTGCTTTCTGTGATCTGCTATCGTTATTCTTTGTACTGGCAGAATGAAAAAGAGATGCACCAAAGGACCAGTTCCCTTTTAAAAACACATGCAAACCTTTTTTGGTTGCAGTTCTCAAAGCAGGACAATTTGTCCTCTTTGTGGTCTCATTATGTCTGAACCAGTGACGCTTGTGAGGACTATTATATTGTCAGACACTATAAGAAGAACTAGGTGTCTGTGTCTGCTCGGAGACTGACAGCCTGTCATTGTGATCTGGATGTGTCTTTAGTGCGTCTGCTTTATCAGATGGAGAGTGGGTGTGAAGGTCAGTCAGAGTCATGTGGCCATCAGAGGACAATAGAGCAGCTGGGACGAATAGACTGGAGCCGGACTGATGGAGACTGATGGAGATGGATGGAGACGTGGCTGACCTGTGCAATCGGCGTGCAAGGTCAATGACAAGAATGCAGGGCCATATGTGTACCCTGGGGCTGAGTATCCTTTAGATTTTATCGATCTAGATTTCATTTGTAATTCACCTTCTGGGTTTAGCCTCTCCGTTAATCCCTGTTCAAAATGATCAGTATTATCGGAGGAGGAAACCGTCTAAAATATGTTAAATGAAGACCTTTGCTGCTTAAAACCATAGACTATCCTAAGACGGATAGCATTACCCAAAAGTGAAGCCAAAACTTTGTAGCTCCTCCTACTTACTGGCTGCAGTATAGGTCATAAAGCCCAACTCTTCCATGTTAACAGATGGGACAAAAAAATCACAATTTACATTTTTCTAAACATGGTTTCTGTTATCTGAGTTACTTTTTGCCATGTTGATGTTCGTCAAAGTTTAGTGAAGATTAGTTTTAATTTGTTAATGATGATTGACAGCTCAGCTGACAAATGCGGCTCCTGCAGCACTGTGTGCAGCGGATTAGCGGTGTAAAGGATGAACAGTGAGAGGAAAAGTTACAAACACTCAGGATGCTTTCACACCTGAGCCGTTCAGTTTGAAATGAACTCTGGTGCTTTATCAGACAGATTTGGTTTGGGGTGGTGTGAACGCTCAAACGAACCCTGGTGCGGACCAACAGGGGGTCTCGGTTCGCTTCAAAGAGCACCAGAGTTCAGTTCGCCGGAGGTGAGAACGCGATCCCGACCAAACAGGGGAAGTGAACCAGATTGCAGTGCATTGTGGGTTGAATTTGGACGTCTATAAACCATGTCAAAAAGGTTTGCCAAGTGTGGCTAACATAAACATTGCTAACAACATTAGCATTGCTAACAACACCAGCCTTCAGGTTAACGTGTGGTTACACATTGCTCCGGTTGATATGCCAGTTTAACCTGACACATCAGACACATGACTTTATCTCTTATAGGTCCAAATACTGCCAAACTGCACCACGCTACGGGATTCTTCCACTGCCCTCGTTTACTTTCTGGTCATAGTGTAGCATTACGCTGGAAACTTTGAGGCATTTCATCCAAAAGATGATTTCCTTTCTCGTACCAGTAATCATTTAGAAACAGCATTTGTTGATTCCCAACACTCAGTGCTATTTAACCCCCGCCTTAACAAAGACAACAAACAGACACACACACATTCACACACACTCATTGTTTCCCCTTCACTGAGCCCACAGAGTAAACACTGTAAATAAGCCGGCCTCTATCGACAGAGGAGGCCATTATAATAAAAACTATCTGCACATTTATTGAGGTGTGCGCTGCGTCTCTGTTGGCGTGAGTAAACAGATTCTCCCTGGCATCAGCACTTCTCCCCGGTGCACAAACCCCCTCCATGTGCACAGTTACCATGGAGACCTGATCTTGTCAGCAGCGAATGCATGGAAGAGTCGAGTGAGATGGGGAGATATTGTGATATGTGACAGCAATGAGCTGGGTGGCATTAGAGGCAATGTGGTTTGGATATAGAGAGTTTGGGAAAAGGGTGAAAACATGGATACACACAAAAGAAAAACGAACATGACAGGTAATGAACAGAATCATGAAAGAGACAGTAAGAGGCAGTGAGAGCAGCCCTGCCACAGAATCCAAGGCTTCTCTACGTCTTTTCTCCGCTGTATCCGAGTGCTTTCATTTATTCCCTCTTGGTTCGTTAATTCAGCTCTTCAACTCAGCAGAAATGTTCTCAAATCACACGCAAAGTTTCCACACTTTCTTCATCCCTGGGAAAAGGAGCTGGAAACCATCTAAAGCAATAATGTGTGAAATACATGTACTTTCTGTCTGAGAGCGGGATTTGGATGGTATAATGTTCTGGATTTTAACCAGCGCTCCTTGTCTCGGCGTCTACCCGAGGAGACGTGCAGTTCGGGGAATACAGTCTAGACGGGCTTGGCCAGCCCGTGAGGAGACGTGAGGCATGATAACCCACACATAAACACTCACTGTCTTTCACTTTTCACCACAATCTGTCATCCGGAGAGGAAGCCAAGATGACAGATTGAGCTCGTAAGGAAGTAACGAGGAGATGCATGGAGAGGGGGAAACAACATGAAAGATAATAACAGGTATTCAAGATGGTTGCTCTCAGGTAGATTGATTTTCTCCTGACACTTAAAGTGCATTGCAACCTGTAGAAAAACCTGCACTCTATTAAAAACAAAGACTTTGTTGAAGAACTAGCAGGCGGTGTGAAGGCTCCCCCACTCTCTTCCTATAATGATGTCTTAATTCAACATTTATACTTTGGTCTAGGTAGGTATCTTTTGATAGGACACTTCACATCGTTGAGATGACATATGACATTATGAGTTATCAACATTGGGTGGGTTTACCCTGACTTGAGTAGCTAGGATTTGTGTCTGTGCACGTAAACATCATATCATGATTTCAGAAAAAGATTTTGAGGAACCAAATATTGCTACTTGGAGAACTCAGAAAGAGACCAGGATACGGCTGCATGTGTACGCTTACTAACAGCTGCTGACTACCTGTGCAGGCGTGGCCTCGGCCAAGTCACGTAGAAGCACAAATCAATGGCGGCGGCAATGAGAGCGTCTTATTTCTGGGGCGACGGCAGAAGTGACAGGCCGACACCAGTCAGAGGTGAGGACATGTTTAATATTTGCTGTTGCTCAGGGGCCCCTGTGGCTTAGCGGTTAGTCCGCGTGCCCAATGTATGAGAGTGGCCTGGGTTGAATCCGGCCTGTGGCTCCTTCTCTGCCTGTCCTTCCCCACTCTCTCTCTCTCTCTCTCTCTCTCTCTCTCTCCAATTTCCGACTCTGTCCTGTCTCTCAAATAAAGGCATAGAAGCACCAAAAAATACATCTAAAAAAATATAAATATATATTTGCTGTCGTTCTCTTCTCCTGGTGCTGGACATGAGGTGGATACGCCACATCTGCAACATGTTGGCGTTTAATACTGCTAAGCCTGCTATAAGCCACAGTGGTCTCATTTCTCTGTGATTTCAAAATTGTAAAATATCAACACAAAAGGCGCCTGAACAAATCAGAAGCAGGGATCAGAAAGCAGGATTCTAGTATTAATCATGTTTACAGGGACATGAATCACCAGGTTGTCAACACCAGATCCTGAATATGATCAGAACCAGGATAAGGCTCAGAACAGGGATACTCAGGTCCATGACAACGCACTTATTAAGACTAACTTCTAATAGCACTGACAATGAATTATAAGTGAGCATGACTATTTGTTTTGACAGTGTAGGAACAAGAAGATATTCAATGAGAACACATCGGTTAATTGTTTTTAATCACGAAAAGAGATCACAGAAAGTGTGACTGCTTCTTGTTAACGTCGTCGCCCATTCTGTGCAGAGTGCAGGAGCTGGAGCACGCTCAGTGAAGTTATACAGTGAGGAAACAAATAACTGTAATAACAATGTATTTGCAAAGTACCTTACTAACACACATTGTGTCAGGGCCCTGACGTGTTGTCTTCCACAGTGTATATGTGCAGGGTTTAGTACGGGCACATTCAAGCTGACAAAGAACTCCTCTAAAGACTGAAGCAGACCTTCAGCTCTCTAAACAACTGAACCAGAAAGGGGGGTCAGCAGAGCGGCCTTGTGAGTCACACATCTTAAGCAGCGAGGTACGTCGATGTGGAAATGGAGAAGTTAACACCACTTTGGATGACTGACCTGAGGACAATTCAAGGTTTCAGTTGCAGTCACTGAAAATAATGGAAGCAGGGCGGTGTGACTGGTCCAGTGAGGGGATTTAAACTTTAATATGAGACTGACTTATTCAGGTTCATGATTTTCTTCCCAAACAGTGCTAATGTGGGCGGCAGTAGCTCAGTCTGTAGGGACTTGGGTTGGGCACCAGAGGGTCTCAGTATGGTACCTGGAGAGGTGCCATGCAGGTCACTTCTCGAGTACTGCCAAGGCACCAAACCCCCAGCTCTGGCGGTCCCCCTTTGTAGCAGTCCCACTCTGACATTATTCATGTCCACAGGTCCTGTTTGTGCCCAGGTTAATTTAAAGCAGTTGTTCTCAACTGGTGGTCAGTGAGCCACAAGTTGGTCGAGGCGCCATTTTCAGAGGTGAAATTTCAGTAGCTCAATCTGTAGGGACTTGGGTTGGGAACCGGAAGGTGGCCGGTTCAAGTCCTGGTGTGGGCCTTGTCTGGAAATTGGTCTGGTTGCTGGAGAGGTGCCAGGTCACTTCCTGAGTACTACCTATGTGGCCTTGAGCAAGGCACCGAACCCCCAACTATGGCGACCCCCCTCTGAAGCACTCTGACATCTCTCCGTTAATGCATGTGTGTGTAATTCAGGCCTATGTGTATGAGGAGCATGTCTCTCAATAAGAAAGTCTAAAAACCAGAATTTCCCCTCTGGGATTTATAAAACATGTTTTAAAAAATGGGTACATGTTGTTTTTCTTATCAATGAAATGTAGTGCGATCGCCAACACACATAGTGACTTGTAGTCATGAGGTAAAGATTTGCACTGTGGGCTTAATTCAGCTTCTCTCAGCCTTAACAAGCTGGAGACTAACTTCATTTGTGTGATTATTTAATTCTAATGTGTTTAGTTTGCAGCTAATGCTACTCATTGGCCTCGGGGTGGAATCAACAAAAAGTTAGTCAGCCGTTGAAAGACTGACACGAGGCCGACAGAAAAACATTTACAAACCGCATCCCCAGAAAGAAGCAGGCAGACATCTTTGTTTCTTTCTCTTTTCTTTGCTAACATTTCTGTATGTAGTCAGAAGAGAGGGGAGACGTT
The DNA here is from genome assembly GCA_020745685.1 of Tautogolabrus adspersus. Lineage (NCBI taxonomy): Eukaryota > Metazoa > Chordata > Actinopteri > Labriformes > Labridae > Tautogolabrus > Tautogolabrus adspersus. The sequence goes on along the minus strand of CM036534.1, from coordinate 2,153,280 downwards.
TGGGGAATGCCTTTCATAACTTTATGTTCACTCTAAGTCATCCAGAAATCCTCCAGCAGACATCGAACATACTTCACATACAGAAAGACTCGAGTCAGGACGGGAGGGAGAACACATCTGAGGTATCATAAATCCTCGTGGAAACAAAAGAACTTGAATCCGACCCTGGGTCAACAAAAGCAAACATGTAGTCTCATAAATGTCACACCTGCCTCCAGCTACAACTGGTGTCTCAGTAAAAACGAACTTGAGAGGTCTCTGGGCCTCATCCATTAAATCAAAGCAAGCCGGCTGTGTCTGCATTTAAACGTCAGATCCAAGATGGAGGAATCTGTTCTGGATTCTCTGTTTAATTCATCCCATTGAAGAGTTTTATAATACGGGTTTATTTTTGTGTAGGAACTGCAACTGATAACTATTCAGCCCATTGCTTGATATATGGATCATCTTCTTCTATCAAGCAAATATTAATTCAACTGTAACAAGTCAGAAAATAGTGATCGCAGAAAGCTTGTTCCCATTATTCGGCATTTTCAAACCACAGGAACTTTTTCACAGTTCTAGGAACTGTTGTCACCTTCTCCCCTTTTTAATTGATTCTGCACTGCACCATAGAAACTATGAACTATTTTAGTTCCTAGAACCTGTTGAGAGGAACCTTTTTAGCTCCTGCTTCAGAGTAGGTAACATGGTGCTGCAAATGCAGACAGAGAAAAGTCCCCCATGGTGTGTAGCTCTCAGGGAACTCCCTATAGTGGATAGTTCCTCTTCAAAAAGTCCCCAGAACTGTTTGGTCTGAAAAACACTTTTATAGACTCAAACACAAGAAAAACGTTCCATCCTGACGTTTGAGATGTTGAATTGAGATTGTTTTGGGTATTTATGACCTGGAAAAATAAGTGAAATGATTGGCTGAGAGCTCCACGACCCTACCACTCACAGGATTGTAAACGCCACATGGCGAAAACAGACCGTAGAGCCCCCAAAAACAGACTGTGTCTTATATACCAGTGCAACTTCTTTCTTATTTTATGGTGGTTATTTGTACCACAATTTGAAGGTAGAAAGCCATTTGGCCCGTGATTAAAAAGCATTCATCTCTTTCTGATTCCTCAGTTTTTCCCAAATGTAAAAAAAACTGTAGTCCTACCTGAGGCATCCAGAGGTGTTCTTGAAGACTGTAGTCCACTCCGCGTCGCGTGGCTTCGAGTCCTCGTTGGGCTCGTACTCCCAGCCCGAGTGTGGGATGATGACCTCGTTGGTCATGGTCTGCAGGCCGTGGTTGATGATCACCATCTTCAGGGGCTCGTAGGACGACAGATTCCACAGAGTCCCTGAACGGAGCAGAGGAGGGGGGGGGATAAAAGTCAAATAAGAGGATCGAGATCAGGATGAAGTGTGTTAGAAAGAGGATTATTGAGAGGAGGATACAAGAGGAATAATATAAGAGAAATAAGGCGAGCAGGGATGAGGAAAGAGTAATGTAGCGAGAGATCTATATTCATATATTTTGGGGCAGGAGTAAAGTGAAGGGGAAAGAAGGGATTTGCAGAAACATTGGAGCTGAGACTGATGCAATATAAGGACAGCTGTAAAGCAGAAAAACATACTGTACTCGCAATCAAAACAATATTGGCAGTAAAGCACAAAAAGCTGCATCGGTGGTTCATTAGACGAGAGTGATATCAACGGGCTTATTGCGCTGTGTACAGAAATCAGTGTTATAGCTTTATTACGGTCCCATGAGAGCACAGCCGACGCACCACGACTACGCTGTAATCAATACTGAGTTTATAGAAGACAGCGCATCACGTTAACGTTTCTGTAATAGTCTCATGTTATTGCCTCAGGACAGTACAGTAACCGTAACACATTCATCTAAGCCTATTCTCCAGCAGTATCAATGACGGTATGAGACGGCTTTTTTCTGACGGCACACAGATGTTGTGTTTCCGTCACCTCCTCTTTGTTTTACAGACAATCAAAGCAGGAGAACGAGCATTTTTCTCTTCACCTGCATGTCTCTGTTAATGTCTGCGTGTATACGTTATTGGGGCGGCAGTAGCTCAGTGTTAAGGGACTTCCTTGGATTGGGAACCAGAGGGTTGCCGCTTCAAATCCCAGTGTGGACCAAATCTGGAAATTGGTCTGGTAGCTGGAGAGGTGTCAGTTCACCTCCTGAACACTGCCCGAGGTGCCCTTTAGCAAATAACTTAACTCCCCCTCCAACCAGTCCAGGAGCCCTCGCTGTGTCCCCCCCCTCACTCTGACATCTCTCCAGGAGTGCATGTCCATAAGATGTCCTGTTTGTGTATTACAGCCTAAGTTTGTGTGGCATGTTCAACAACAGAGTTTAGAACTGAATTTCCCCTTGCAGGATTAATAAAGTATATCTTCTTCTTCATCTCCTGCTCAAACTCAGTAGAGCAGGGTTTGTGCTTCCTGAGGGTTACCGACACAGACGTGGGCAGTTAGAGGAACAACGCTTTTAGCAGCAGAGCCACTCGTCAAATATCAAAGGCTGCTTTAAGGCATCATGGAAGCTCTCTGTAAGCGAGGCAGAGACGCTGGTTGAAGAAAACTTTTAGAACAAAGAAATAACTTTAGAGTCCGTGTTTGACAGGGAACTGAGATTCTGTTTTCATACATTTTTTATAACCAAACTCTGTGACTTTGATCACTTGTTATCACACTCCTTTTTATTCTCCTTAATTCAGACATTTAGCTGACATTCATATCTGGAGCAATTTACAGCAAAGTCGTGCACATTCAAAGTTTGCTTATTTCACTGTTAATGGAGCTCATTTTGAATGTTCCTTAGCCTCTACAGACGTCTATCACTGGTCTGGATTACTTTGAGACAGAGGAACATTTAGATTAGGATTGGAGGCTTGTTCTGCTTTCTAATGGTGGTTTCATGTTAGGCCCCCGGGCCAGGATCCGAGTACACTTGACCCGAAAGTCCAGTTCATTTGATCAGTGTGAACCCAAACATACCGTACTCAGGTACCATGCCCGAGTCCGTTTGAAGAGGTGTTCTCGGGCACGATTCGTGTGTACTTGAGTACAGTCTGCGAGAAATGTGAACGCAACCGTGCTCAAACAAGGAAGTGGACCACTTTATGACGTAATTCTAAAACGTCTCCTGTTGCTTCAAATCGTCGTATCTGTGCAGCACGGGCCTGTTTCATTGTCTGAGCTGCACGGTAGATGTGGAAGTAGGAAGAGAGTCGTTGTTGGCGTCTCAGAAATAACTTAAACATCCACAGTTAACATGACAGGCTCAGCTCGCGAGTGGTTGCCATGGTTTCCTCTTCTTCTTTCAGCTTTTTCTCGATTTGCAAACCAACCGTGTGAATACTGCCACCTGCTTTATCAGAATGTGTGCATATATACAAGTGTACTCGGGCACGGAACAATTTTTTATGATGTGAACGCAGACCAGCGGGGGAGAGGGGAGGGGGGAGCCATTAAAAAACAAATATTGCGGCGGCATTGAGCCATTGTGCTCGAGCGCGGTACGAAACATTCGTGCCTAATGTGAAAACGCACTAATGTGATTTATGGAGGTTTGTCTTTTATCCCCAGAAGGTCCAGGAGCTTTTGAAAATCAAGTCTGAGTGTCAAAAGTCTGATTTCAGATATGAGAAGATAGCCAGGCACTCAAATGTCCTAATTGGCTCAACGATCTTCCAGCTCACAGCTGCTGTATGTGGTGGTCCACACCCTCAATTAACGGGCCAAAATACAGGCACTGGACTCATCTTACATGAGAGCCTGAAATCTGATCCCCTACTCCCCCAAACTCTCCAACACCTGCAGGAGACAAACCCTTGACAAACCCTACGATTAAACCTACAGATGTCATTCACATGTGCACTTTGTAAATATAAATGCAGTGTACACACACACACACACACACACACATGCACACAGCCCGTGGTTCCCTCCTGCTTTACAATGACAGACTATTAGCAGAGCAGTGGAACCGTCACACTTCCTCGCCCTTTTCTTTCAAACAGTTTCTGTACATTTTCCAGATGGTCAATATTTCCTCTGTGAAATCATGCTCTCTGCACATGATGGGGGGAAAAAAGTCTCTGCAGACAGACCCAGGCTAAAAATAAACCCAGTCCTTCTAGTGTGGTTTGCCTGGAGAAAACTGGTTTCCTTCCCCGAGACGTTGACATGAGACAAGAAGAAAAAGTCATTAGAAAAATCTCAGTACTTTGTTTTGGTGATTTTCTGAGGGTACTTCCTGCCATTTCACTTCAGCCTCTCTCTGTAAAATGTCTCTAATAACCTGTTATAATATCTAACCAACTGGAAACACTGTACCTTATTTCTCTCTGTGGTTACAGTCGGTGACTAGACTGGCTTCCTGTGCGTCACAGACTAGCAGGCTAGCAGTATCTTACTGGGAGGTTATGAGAGGTTTGAGCCGAGGTGTGGCTCCGCTTTGGTTCACCACCACATACGAGTGTGATCAAGGATTTTGCACACGCACAAAAGACAACTTTGTAAATGGTAAAGGGACTTGAGCTTGTAGTGCTTGCAGACACATCGGACATGTGGCTGCAGCAGCTGGGGATCGAACCCCTGACCTTCCGGTTGAGAGACGACCGACACTACCAACTGAGCCACATTTATCCGTCAATAATCCTGCGCTCTTTGTTCAAACAGCCTCTGGATTTAGTTTGAAATGACACCATTTATTAACTGTTCATGCTCGTCCGTCTGCCATGAGAGAAATCAAACCCCACTTTCCTCTGCACCCTAATATGCACGATGGTACACAATGTGTGGTAAGTGACTGTACACAACTTTTCACAATGCATTGTGGGATACATCGAGTCAACTACACAGGGTGTGATAATGCTCGCTCTTAATTCAGATGGATAAACGTGTTGTTCTCTGCAGTGGTTATAGCATTTGATGATGCAGTTTGTGTTGTCAGGTGTGTTTCCTTTACTGAGTGGAGTTTTATTATGGGACGACTACAGATGGAAATTAGCGATCAATCCGGTGTGTCCATTATTTTCATTTTTCTTTGCTTTAATGATCACTGTCATTGAACACTGTCCCCTGTTAAACAAAATGACATATTAAATATGTCTTACTCACTACATAGAGCCCTGTAGTGAGCACTGTGTGATTTCCGAAGCAGCCATTACTTCTTCTTTGGTGCGTATTTCTCATTCTGCTTTAACTACAGGAAGATGAGATGAAGCCTCAGCATCCAGACAGGAATCACATTCATAACAAACGTGCTGCCATGGTGTGTGCATTCTGATATGATGATAGCTAGCTCATGATCATGGCTGCCTGCCTGCCTGGCTGACATCTTGATTAGCTCCACTGCTGTGTCATTAGCATCAGCTTTACTTGTGACAACCAGCAGTCCAAACATGAGGAACAAAGTGAGCTGAAGAAAGACAAACTTCCTTCTGAGGGAAGTAAGACTTAAGTACGAGAAGTGCACGAGAATGTGCCACAGAAACAAATAGAACATGTTCATTTGTTGTATCTGTTGTGTATGGGATGAGTGGTGTGTGCCTCTGATTCATACTGAGCATGTTCCAACAGCTCATACACAACATTGGCAAAGGCCATCTTTGAAGACCCTCAGCCCCCTCTGCATGCAGAGTTTAGACTTCTGCCGACAGGGAGGAGGTTCACTTAGTTAGGAGGGCCAAATCTAACAGATACCTGAGCTCGTCGGTTTTTTAAATACTCTTTAGGCCTTGTTCTTCTTCTTCTTCTTCTTCGTCCTCATCTTTCACTTTTTTTAATTACTTTGGACTGGTTTTCATGGGGAGAATAGGGAATGGGTTTAAGCTGTGTGTATTCTGGGTTGTCCTATGGTCTTAAACGCATCATTCCTGAGGTGCACACATAGCGGTACTGTGTGCACTTTAAATGACGTAATAAGACTCAGGTGAAGCCGCAGCTGGGAGAGGACCCGTATGGACGCCGACTTGGAAGCTACCGGACTTGACCGCCGACCCACACCCATGAACTTGTTTTTGAAACCAGCCGTATCTTCTTATGTGATCCAACTACAAAAAAACCTGAACTCAGCCTGGGCTCGTCGCTCAACGCCGTCCGGTGCGATCAGGCCGCTGGTGGCCCGTCAGACCGGCTTATATGGTGAGCTGACCTAGCCTTATGTTTTTCCTGTCGTGAGAACCAGTCCTTTCTGTCACTTTCTTGACCTCTCTGCACACTTCAGGTTAGGGCTAGCTTTATTTTGTATTCATGTGTAGCCGGTGCTAGCTCGTAACATAATGTTTTATATGTATGTACCTGTATGTATATGTATATGTATGTGACCTCAGTTGCAAACCTAATTGCCCCTGGGGGACAATAAAGATTTTCCAATCCAATCCAAAGACAGGAGAAATATTCTATCTCTGGATAATCTTGGCCAGCAAATACGCAAAACGGCATTTTGCAAATACAAGAAAGCTCAGTTTCACCTCGAGTGGTTCACGGTTAAGAAGAGATATCGTCCCTTTGTAAAAAAAGAAGTGCCACGTGACCATGCCGTCACAGTCTCCTGCAGTGTACCAGCTGAAACAGCACTCAGGCTGTGGAATCAGTCAGCTCTGTGCCAGAGGGGAGGACAACGCATGTCTTTGCTGTGACCGTGATCCATCAAGAACTTCAGGCACAGCCCACAGACACGGTGTAATTTAAGATGACAGAGCGCTGTGCTGTGGAAGTGACGATCTCCATCTGTATCACAATGGTCTTTTTGCTCTCCTCTGTCAGCCTGTCAGAAGGAGGGGGGGGGGGGTCTTCTTGTCTCAAGGAGCTGATACAGATACTGTACAATTGTGATGTCAAAAATCTCCTCTTAAACCTGAACTGTATAAACACGACCACGTCTTAATCCAGCCATGGCTGATACAAAACGCAGAGGCAAAATTGTTGCTCTTGCAGGTAGTTAGTAGTCAGATGTTACAGAGGGGGGGTCAGCTGTCCCTCAAATCAGTATAATAAGTAATGAAAGGATAAAAGCTGCTCTGATGGTTGTAAAAATCATCACGTTGTTCATGTTTTGTCTCCTGTACAAACATTTTAAATACAACAGATCCTGCAACAATTCTTTGTCCAGACGTAGCCTCATTGTAGACATACCAAAGGCTCTGTGCACCATGTGAGCTGGATCATTGAGACAGGTGAAACAAGAGTTGATGAAAACTGAACACTGAAAGTCTGAATGTGGTCATCTCTGACTCTACAAATGAAAGACTCTGTGAGGGCTTTGATTAGTTTTCTACACCTCCCTGGAGACTTGGCTGAGGGTTGACAGCCTGGAGAAGTGACACAGAAGGGCGGCTGTGGCTCAGTGGTAGATGTGACCTGCAGAGTGAAAGCGATTTGACTATTCAGAAAGGAACTATACAAGCTCAAGTCCATTCACCTTTTACGTTAAGCCAGTGAAGGTAAGCCAGCACAGGCTTACCTTAAGCAAAGTGCGTTAAAGGTCACTAAAAACGCATCTTTTGTAAAACTTCTTCCAGGGTGAAGATTTTCAGTTAAGGTGTTTCTGTGTAGACGGGGAAAACAGAGTTTTGTTCTTATAACGTCACGCTGTGCGCCGGGTTTCTCCTCTGTGTGACGTCATTGTGCGACGCTGTCACTTTAGTTTACATGACATCAGTGCGATGGCAGACGTCACCAAACTAGTGCTGGTGCTAACGTTGCTAACTGGACTTTTTACATGCTACATATACAGACACAGTTACTTTCCCGCTATGTTGACGAGCAGAGACGCCTGATTGGACAACAGAGGTCACTGCTGCTTCATAAAGGCAGAATGTGCCACATGTTACACATCAATATATCATATAATATATTATATATTATATATAATATATAATATCAGAAATCCAGTCTCTCCTGTGTAAATGTGTCTCTGAGTCATGACTGTCTACAATGAGTGAGAAGCTCGAGTCCCGCTGGCTGTGTTGTTGTCAGAGCCGTGTTTACATGGACGGGACGGCCGGCTCCTCCCCTTGTGTATAAAAGCTGTTTTAGTCAAGGACTAGAGAGAAGAAGAAGAACATACTCACTGAGTATTTGGATGTTACGTAAGAGTTTTTAGATCACGCTCATTCTGTGTCAATTACATTCAATATGAAGCTACGAGCTAACTAAAGAGCGCTAACATTAGCATGCTAACACAACAATGCAGGAAACAGGTGATTGCAGCTCGAGCAAAGGACAATGACGTCCGCCCATTGCACTTAATGGTGCTGAATTATGGTGCGTTCCAATTCATAACTCCTTCGTGTGAGTGGAGAGGGGTTAGAGGTGTGTCGCTGGAGGAGAGCGGAGGCTTCAGAATAGCGGAGGTTTTGAAAAAGTTGCACATTCTTCCTTTAAAACATTATTGCTCTCTGGTTTATTAATGTTGTTGCTAGAAAAAAAGCTCTGTTGGGAAAAACCATCTGCATGAGTTGGCTGTGAAGAAAAACATCCACAAAGAAGCATGTATTAAATGATTGCGCGAAGCCGGTTGTAAAAGACTCTGTGACATTTTCCTGTAAACTGAGATAAAAATATCTTCATAGGTTTCTGAGAAAGTCTGTACACACACGCTACGCTACGCTTATGAAGAGAAACACGGAGATCTGATATGTATGCAGCGACTATCTCTCACTGAGTCCAGGTTTGATTTGCTTTTGTTTTCTTTGTCTTCAATCCCATCCCGCCGCTGGCTAAGATGGAGATGTACATTATTACATGCCTCTTCAATCATTTACAGCCTCAGACACAGAGCTTGACATAACACAACAAGATCAGAACAGTGTGTGTGTTTGTCAAAGAAAATGACAAGACGGGGAGCAAAGGAGACAAGATGTGAGATGAGTATTAACCTCCTGTTTCTCTGTTTACTCCTTTTCCTTTCTTTTACACCCCCACCTCTCCGCTACACATGGAGGGCTGGAGGGACTGGGACCAGGACTGGGAACGGGAATGGGACTGGAGCTGCGGCTAATTAAATTTTCCAGCCACCACTGGCAGGCATGTTGCTCCTCTAGCAGGGCTATTAGCTTAGTTCTGCCAATTACCGCTCTCCTCCTCCTCCTCCTCCTCCTCTTCCCCAATGTCCTTCCCCTCCTCACCCCTCATGCCATCCATCACACTCTCAGTGCTGAAGAAGGAGGGTGACACAGTTTGAAAAAAAAAGGAAAAGGAGAGGCCATCTGAGAGACATGTGAGCAGAAAGACGCTATAGCAAATAGCAGGAAAATGTATATGTGCTACCTTTTGTATGACGGGGAGGGCTTGGCAAAAGGTGTAAGAGGCACACACACTAACACACTAAAACACACACTGTTTCAGCGATGATGAACTCAGCAGGTTGTCGTTTGGATCATGCTGGGAAATGGAAGATATGTGTCCCTCCCTCTGAGAAGACTGCACTGTATTCCACCTCTTTAAAAGGAAAATGCGGCGGAGGTTCAGTAGATGTGTGTGTGGCTGTGAGTCTGTCCTACACAACAACACACGAAGGGGAAACACTCCACATAAACCCTAACCAAAATCAGAAAACATAAACGTAATGTAAAAATGCAGAAATGTAGACACATGAAGCTTTCATGTCACGAATCATGGAAGCATTCTGGTATCCCAGAGCTTCAGCAGATATCGATGCTGTCAGGAGAACAGTCTGTGGATCCCATTGGCTTCCATCTAGCCCCAATAAGTTTGAATTAATCTCCACATACAGACATCTGCCAGCAAATGCAGTTAAAGGCAGGGTTGGTAATCTTCGAAAACTAGCATGATCCTGAAAGTAGCATTCCCTCAGTGCTCCGTCTACACCCACCCCCTCCCCTCTGTGCTCCCTCTAAAGCCACGCCCCTCACTTACATGCACGAGCGCCGTTGCTCCAGAAGCAGACCTCAGCTCATCTCTTGCGTTGTGTAGAAACTACGTCGTCTCATGTCTCATTCAGCGGTAAGTAAACTCACAGTATAAACTCCGTCATCGGTGACGCTTTGAGTGTGGGCTTGGGCACGCAAGAGGTAGAGAATGAGCAGGGAGACAGGGAGGCGTGATTGGTTCATCAGATTGGTACCTCGTGGCAGACATTGGTCGAAGTTTTTACAGGTTTACAACGGCTACAGATGACGGATTCTCTTTGTTCCTTTTTCAGAGCACATGAGTTATTAATTTCTGTCAGGACCTAAAGACAATTTCAACCAAAATCTTAAAAAGTGGATCTGGAGAAAATTACCAACCCTGCCTTTAACAATCAGCTCCCATAGGCGGCAGAGCCTCTAAACATCGATTCCATCCATCGCTGCTCAGTAGGGATGTTTTGGTCTTTTGGTTTTATTAGGTTAAGGACTTAGGCCACTTGGAATGCAACTATTGGGCTTTACGTGAAGACACTTAAATACCAAATTACTAAAGTAAGCCAATTAGTAGTCTTAGTGCAATTTAGGAATAACCGGTCATCTTTAGCATCAATTGTAATCTAACATTCAGTGTTGATATCCGATGCATAGAGACGGAAGTACAAGAGCAGAGTTCTGCCCCTCTCAGTCAGGATAAACGCTGGCTCTCTCTGCTTTCTGAAAGATGCGTACTGGAAACAACGTGTGATCGTTACCACAGCAACCCAACAGAAAGGTCGGTGATGTCTGCACACCCAAACCTGATCTGATCACTTAGTGCAGAAACAACAGTGCACACAGTTTGTCCCAAAGATCTGATTTTAGAGATAAATCTGATTTTCCTGCACTCTGAACAAAAGCGGAGTGACAGTCACCCTGAACATGATGGATGTGATGCACTTTGTTTAAACACATACTCATTGAATACTCATCCATCAGGCGTAGCAGAGGAACACTAAGTGACGGTACTGAGAGTGTCACAGAGGTGCTGCTCTTGATTTGATTTGTTCTTCAGTGTCCAGCAGCTGACAGCTGATTAAACATTGAATCATAATGTGCTGCCACTTCTTTAGGGTGTAGTTCTGGATCATTGAAAATATAAAAACATGATCAACAGTGTGTACATCCAATATACTGTATGAGCTGGTAGACTTTTCCTCAATTTACCGTTCATAGCTGGGAAGGTAAGGGCGTGCTAAATGACACTATTGATCTCGAAGTCCCATCAACTGACTAAATAAGCCGTTTAAGTAGAAATGAAAAATAACAGCGCTGAGAGACTGAAACAGGCCGTAACTGATTAATGCAATTAAACCAATCTGTGCTTGATGGTTAATGGTAAATGGACTTGAGCTTGTATATTTCTTTCTAGTCTTCTGACTCCTCAAAGCTCTTTCACACCGCAGGTCACAGCTACACATTCACACACTGATGGTAGAGGCTGCTGTAAAGAGTCCATCAGTATTAACTCATCTTTTCTTACACATTCACACGCTGCCCACAAAGCAGCAGGAGCATCTTGGTGTTAAGTGTCTTTCCCAAGGACACATCGGATCATGTAGCTGCAGGAGCTGGGGATCGAACCCTCGACCTTCTGGTGAGTGACGACCGACTTTACCAACCGAGCCACAGCCACCCAAAATGATTTTTATAATCTGAAAAATAAATCAATAATCCGTGGCACATTAAAGGAAACCTTTTTAGGCCAAACGTGTTGTTCGCTCACAATGAGATACAGAAAAGTGATTTTCAGTGTGCCACGGATTATTGATTTATTTTTCATGGTATGTTCCTGAAACCTCGCACACCTGAGGACGTACAGTTTAGGCTGTGTGTCCTGTTGGCCATTTAGTTTAAGCCTGTTTATAATCTGTTAGCATAGAAGTCAAAGAAAAACTTTTCTGCTGCTATAAAGTGAACGTTAAGGTACCAAGATGAGCTTTTGAAATGTAAATTCTCCACTGGGGAAATATTTAGTATTCCCATCGTCTTTATGCTACAGCACTACTGCTAATAATGACACAGCTTAAGGGTCTAATGTTACACACTGTTTACAGATTGGTTTCACCCAACACGTGTCTATTTACTCACTGTGTAACATTGGAGTTCTCAGAGACCCCTGGGGGTGAACTGAAAAGCACTTAAACATTTAGGAGCTTCAGACTAAATCAGCTTCTAAATAATGCTGCATGTTGTGCAAAAGTCAGAAAAAAAACAGACTCTTGGCACAGAAACGCTTGTGTGGGTCTAGACATCAACTCTCCTCCATAGATTAGGTGCCTGCCAACTTGCCCGACATGCATTTTCCCATCCAAACAGACAAAGGCGTGCAGCAAAGCACCTGCCTGAGCATCAGTCCACAAAACTCAGACATCTCCTGCAGGAAAAACAGCAGACAAATCCTCTTAATAATCTACATTTCCAGGGTTGGGGATGGCCGCAGGGCACAAACAGCCCAGAGCCTACCGGGAGGGGAAATAGAATTACTCTGAACGGTACAAAGCACTAAAAATATGAACGACTGGTCCGTCTGTCTTGTGTGTTGGAAAATAAAATCACTTCCACGTCAGCCGTTTCCCCCTGCAGAAAACAGAGCTCTGTGTGGTTTTACAGCGAAAGCAGAAACTCGTAGACTAAGAAAAGGAGCCTGTACTTAAAAACCCATATTTAATTGAAGAAAAACACGGTCAGTTTTAACCACACAGGCTGAGGCTGTAAGCTGAGCTCGCATTGTGACTGGCCACTTTCAGTGAGGCCAGAGCAGTGGTGATAGAAACCTAAAGCTGCAGACACAGAGTGAGAGAGACAAATAGGAGAGTAGATAATGAATGAAGGAGAGGGAGAAAAGAGATTTAGCGAGGGGGAGGGAGGATAATGAGTGAGAGAGGGGAGAAAAGGAAGCCTCCCTCCGTTCTGTCCTCCTTGTCTTGTGGTGCAGGGTTATTTTTAGCTCCGATGGGGAGCAACACGGTGCTGTAAAGGCAATCATTTCTGCTGCGGCACAGCCATCGCTCACCGCGACGTCTTTGTCACAGCAAAGGCAGGCTACACACACACACACGTATGCACTGCACCGATTCATGTATGTACAATGCCATTCAACAAGGACATGAGGTATAAGTATCGGTACCTCTGCACTGAAGCTGTCAGTGGACGATAACTTGTATGGAATTTCACTGTTTAGGGCCACAGATCTCCACAGCATGACATCCACCTCCGATCCATCTAAAGTCGCCAAAACGCAGCTTGAAAACTATTCTCCTTCCCTAAACTGGAAAACCACATAAACAGTAACCCCTTCAATGTCATGCTGTGATTTTTAAAAGGCCAAGTTTCCAACGTTAAAGTGCTTCTCATCTCCCCTTCTCAGATGATGAAGCATGAACACCAGCGTCTGTGTGTAAGGTCAAACCAATCATGGTGGGGATAAGCCAGGCACTTGAAAAGACACACACATGCAAACATGCACACACAGACACACAACTGTACCCCCCTGAAGACCTTCACCAGATGAAGGAGAAGGAAGCCATCAATCGCTCCTCTTAAAGGGTAATCAAACATGTTTCTTTACACGATGCAGAACAAGGTTTGCTCTACTGAAAGAGATGTTAATATGACCACTGAACTTCTTTGGTAACTTCTCCATTTACACTCCTGCTCACAGTTCAGGATGATTGTTAACATATCTATCAGAGGGTGTAGGGTAAATATCCACACATCAACATATCGTCGTCCGGACTTTCTGATCCAATAATCAAAGTGATGGTGCCAAATATCCGTATTTGAATGAAAATAAAATGTCGGCCAGCTGTTCACAGAGGTTAAGAGATGTAGTGTTATCGTTACCGTGGGCAACATACCGTGTATCGTATAGTGGTATTACATCATATCATCCAATCGTATTGTTTTGTGTTACCCTGTGAAACCCACCCTACTTGTCAGTGGGACACTCGTATGGAAGACAACTGTTCTACTGTATGTCTCATTTTTTTAAAGATTTATTTTGTGCTTTTTTTTACGCCTTTATTTAGAGACAGGTGAGAGAGAGAGAGAGAGAGAGAGGGGAACCACATGCAGGAAAGGAGCAACAGGTCGGATTTGAACATCCGCCACCCGCTTGGAGGACTACAGCCTCTGCACATGGGGCGCACACACTAACCACTAGGCCACCGGTGCCCCCTTATGTGACTAATTAGCTCATCAATATGTTTTGATCTCTTTTTGGAAAGACAAAAAAAATCTCCAAGACAATTTACTCAAGATTTTGTCTTCACGTAAATAAAAGAAAACCTTATTATAGCTTTGAATACATTCTGAATCTTCTCCCACTATGACACACAGCAGTGAGTTACACAGCTCAATGGTAACTCAGCATGCACCTGCACCTCTACAAACACCTGAGCCTCAAATGTATCAAATAATGTCAATCATACCTGCAAACACTACTGTTTGGCTTCTCCTGGATATCAAGGCCCTCTCCCTGAGCCCTTCTTCTGCTTTTTCTACTGCCATACAACCTCAATATGACTCATCCATATACAAGGACCCAAACGTTTTATATGTTTGTGTGAAGGAACCACACTCGCCCGGATCGTCTATGAATCAGGATATATATAATCCACATCGACATCAAATTCAACCCATCTGTGTCTGCGACCTACAAAGAGATTCAAGCCAAGGAGTGTGTGCACGGCTGCACACAAAGGTGAGAGGAGGAAAGCTACTCTGCACAGAGATCAGCTCTCATCCTGACGATGCTGTTTTGTCTACATGAAGGTGATGAGCTCCAAGGGGAGGAGAAACTTATTCAGGGTTTATTTTAATGCTAGACTTGAAGAAAGTAAAACTAGTTTGAGTGTTCAGAACACTGAAAAGAGACCTCTCTGAATGGAGCAGCGAAGGGAAACTTGTCTCTACATATGTAGATGAAATGCGGAGTCGCTGACGGCCCTGGCCTGATTCAACTTCTTGTTTAATTCATAATAGTGAAGTCAAAGTCGTATTAACAGACTTTATGTACAGATCATTTATTTTAAAGTCAAACAGAGGAGGAAATGTTTTTCCTGTTCCCTGGAGAGCCTCACATCTCTTATAAGTACTGCACCACAGTGACCACCAGCTGAGTGCCATGTGACGTTGATTTGTCTTTGATAGAGTAAGCGGAGAGAGAGAGAGAGAGAGAGAGAGAGAGAGAGAGAGAGAGAGAGAGAGAGAGAGAGAGAGAGAGAGAGAATAAACGGTTCTCAATGATGTTAAACAGCACCACTGTAACTGCCTGTGCCAGGTAGTGCTGGTCTTTGTGAATTAGGTGGTATTGCAACGAGGCTTAGTTGAAGTAAGGGGACATTTTGCACCACATTTTTCTTAATATATCCGTATTTATATAGATGCAAATGAGACAGGCGCACTCAGGGTGCTGCTTGGACGTGCAGTTTGCGTGCATATCACCCTTTGTGCGTGCTTTGTGGATTACCCGCTTTCTTTTTCTCTCATTGGCACAGGTTCAGCGGCCGCAAGAGCAGCGCAATACTTTTATAGATCAGGCCATATCTCTTTCTCACAAATGTCCACTTCTTTCTTTTCTCTTGAATCATTAGAACTTTTTGTTTACACTTCATATCATGTAACACCGTGTCCTTACAGCACGTGTGCGTAATGTGTCACGTCCCATGGTGCATAATCGCACGGTGGCTGTCCACACTGCATCCGTTAAAAATACATTTCTTTGCTCTGTGAATTTCCCCGGCTTGCCTTTACCCGAAAAAAAGTTATTCTCTGTTGTTGTTGACACAAGTCAAAGCTCAACATTTCAATCACGGATGTGGATATTATTTATGCACCGTTATCTCCTCTTTGTACAATAAGCTAACGAGCTCTGCTGAGTGAGGAAAGCGAGTGTCAGTGCCTCGTAGAGACCCCTCTTTCCTCGTTCTTCAACCGTCTACGAGACAGACAGAGAGTTCGGGTAAAAACAGCGTGCAGTGTCGCGCTGCCTTGATCGCCGGCAGTTAGGACACTCAAACAGGACACAATAAAATCAGGCTGATTTTGTTGCTGACGCGTGTTTGCGTGTCGCGTTCTGTTACGACACGCTGTAACAGTTATTGTTACAGATGAAAAGGATCCCTTACAGTGTTCCTGAACACATATTTCCATCTTTTTAATGTTTGTTTCTGTGACTTATCAATGTGATTTTATTACGAACAAACCTTTCAATGTATCTACTTTATTGACCTATTTGATTAACACAAGCTCTCCGACCCTTTGACCCCAAACTCCCTCATATTTCGGACCCTAAGTTTGCAGATATGTCGAAGTTTTCTAATAAAACAGTGACGTGTCTAAAACACTAATATAGTTTGACTCAGCCCGACATCACTATGCACAGTATTGGATTATGGCAGCCAACTCACTACATCCCTGGCTGGAATATAAAAGCAGAGTTTGCAGCCAGGTATTGGAGAGGACTGGCATACTAAACTTCTATCATATCCACTTAACAAGGTTCAAAGTAACACTTTACACTTCCTGTATGTGAGAGAGTTTCAGCAGACTCAAAGAACACTCCTACATTTAGTGGAGATGACAGCCAACACGCTCAAAGATGCAGGAGGTTTTAGTTTCATGAAATAATCCAAAACCTAAAGCAGGTGGACTGTAATCATGAGGAATATAAAGACACTTCACCCACATGAAGAGAGACACTTCAGGTGTTTCTGATGGTTCATAAAGTGCTGAGATTGAAAGCTGTTGAATTATTTACCTCAACATATTACTTCAGTATTTCTCTGATAATGATACTAGAGAACATGAGATACAGATCACTGTATGAAAACGTCTTAACACCGTCACAAGAACATGAACAACAATAAATGACCAGCTGTGCTTTTCATCCTCCTAACGTAGAATGAGTTCTTCCTAACGGTACATTGTGTTGAGTTGTTGGAGTAAATTGGCTGAGCAAACACACAGATTAGTCATCTGCTCCAGTTGTTTAAAGACGACTGATTAATCGGCCGGCCGATAATATCCAGTGACTATCGGTATCGGCTTATTTTAGCGCCGATATAACTCGATTTATTCACCAATCAAAAAGCATTTTATTTGAGTTTCATTGTATTACACTAGCAGTTCTCTGTCACCAGCAGAGGGCGCTGTATGGACTACAACAAGAAGCATCATCGCTCTCCAGAGTGACAATCAGTGACGCACGTACATGAGCAGTTACTTTCCAGTTGAGTGACCATCTTGTCTTCAAGTGTTTGATGACTGCTTTTGAGGGATCAATACATAAATGTATATCTACATCTATCTATCTCTACAGGTCCAACAAAGATCTCAGAAAGATACCGGCCAATTTATCGGTATCTGATTC
This sequence comes from Tautogolabrus adspersus, assembly GCA_020745685.1. Lineage (NCBI taxonomy): Eukaryota > Metazoa > Chordata > Actinopteri > Labriformes > Labridae > Tautogolabrus > Tautogolabrus adspersus. The sequence goes on along the minus strand of CM036534.1, from coordinate 2,135,988 downwards.
TTTTTCCTCCCCAATATCAATATCGTATCGGTCCTACTCTTGATGTTGTTAAGCTGATTTTAGCGCTTGACGAATAGATTCATCTAACGATTAGTCTTCATTGATTTTATGTAGAGTCTCTGTTTGTTGTGTTGTCTCAGCAGATTGTCCTCCAGGAGCCCTGAGTCATTATTTAATATCTCTTCTGTCTGATATGTTTAATAATGATGAAGATAATTGGTTGTACCCACATCAAGCAGGTACAGAGCAATTCAACAACAGCAGACAGAACGGGAGGATATGTGAGGATACTAAGTTGTTGGGGAGAATTTGTCAGAGATGGAATGTGTTCATCATCAAATTAAAGGAGCTTTAGAGGAGCTACTCTTAGCCGTGGTTTTCCATAAAGCTGTAAGAAGTAACAGTATTTAAAGCAGCTCCTTTGACCATGAGTCACCCTCACAGCTTGCTTATTCAAATCCTCTTGGGCTCGAGACAAGTGAGACATCACTTTAGACACACTTTCAGCAGGTAGACACGCTGTAATGGTGATGAGAATCCGTGCTGCGCTTGGCTCGTGTGACACAGTCAAACCATTTCAGCAGCTGACACTCGCTCTGACACCAGGAGGAGGCGGAGCCCTGTGGTCAGTGAGCGTGCAGGACTGCTGACTCTGCACATAAAGTCAGAGCTGAACATGCAGAAGACTGGGATTCAATTTAAGTTGTTTTCTGTTTAAAATGACTGTGTTACGTAACTTTTATACCTGACACCGTGGCCAGTAGATTGAGCAAATTCACCTGACACTGCACATAAACATCCACATTCAGCGGGTGGTGGGCGCTATTTTCCAACCCTGGTTTGACCACACCTGACATCACAGTGCTTGTCAGCTACATTGGTATATAAAATCTCTATATCTTTGTAGGTGTGGGCCACCTGCAGAAGAATTCTGGTCCAAAAGTTGGGTTTTCATTTTTTAGGTATTGAGAAAGTGTTCGGGCATGTGTAATAATGAAACATTTATCCTTACCGGTGATGAGCTCTCGTACTTCCATGTCATTAGTCTTCCTCAGCAGGCGGATGAGGCCCGGGATGCCGTCACAGTTCTTGATGGCCACCTTGTTGTCGTTGTCTTTGCCGTAGGAGATGTTGCGCAGGGCACCACAGGCCTTTCGGTGAACCTCAGATTTGGGGTGGTCCAGCAACCCGACCAGAACAGGAATCCCCTTCAGCTGACGCACATCCTTCTTGATCTTGTCATTCTCGTAGCACAGGTGCTGCAGGTAGGCGGCTGCGTTGGACTTGACCGGGTCGATGGGGTGCCCTAGCATGGCGATGACCTCGGGAAGGTCTGGATCGCGCCAGCGAGGGTCCTTACGGATGCTGTCGATGGAAGGTGAGCGTCGGCCTCCCATGCGGTCCAGACTGGCCATGCTGCCCCTCTCCGGCTGAGCGAGCGGCGCTGAATACATGCCGTGGATGTACGGGTGGCGCTCATCAATCAGCTCGGCCTCGACGGGGTCGTCTGCGTACCCCCTGGAATAAGACAGAAGAGAGGACGGTGAGGACAAGGGAGATGGACGAGGTAAATGGAGGGTGACTCATAGAGATTTGTCTGAGAGACGAATTAGGCAGCCGGGGGAAAGACTTTGAGAGAAGCCAAGTGAGGTGAGAGCCACTGACTAATGAGGGGACAACAGAGGACAGGGTGAGTGAGGGGTGAGAGACGTGGGCGATGGAGGGGAAAAGGAAGGTTTGTGGGACGACATGATGATGTGTGGCTTGGATCTCTAACAGGCCTGTCAGAGGGACTGTGGCGGCAATCCGCTGCAATAAGAGTGATATGGTAAGCAAGACTACTTATTATTCCTCCCTGTCAGGTGGTGGCAACAAACATGTCAGACTTGAACAAACAAAGTCTTAGAGGGAGAGTGATTGAGAGACAGGAAGAGACTGCACAAAGAGAAAGCAGGCGGTTCACAAAGAATCTTAGACATAACAACACCAAAGGAAAAGCTTTGAAGAAAAGTCTTGTGAAGTTTTTTTTGTGTTTTTTTCAGGAAGCCACCACATACAGTGGAGAAAGAATTTGAAGTCCTCTCCCGGAGGGAACAGAGGAACGAGCTGTGCTGTCCCCCCAGGGAGGAGTACGAGTCCCTGTGATGCCCCCGGGGGCTCCCTTTTCTCACAGTGCTGAACACTAGCATGCAGTTACTAAAATGTTAATGGGCTTCTCTCTTGGAGTCTCTGCTAGCATTAGCCTCATTAGCATTGCTTCTAGGGATTTCAGCAGTGTGCTCATTTTTAACTGATGGAAATAAGTGTTAGGGGAGAGGGGGGATGCTTTTTTTTTTTTTTATAAGATTTGTAGAGGGTTTCCCTTCACTGAATCTCTGTTACCCCAGCCTCTCACAGTCTGTGATCTGCACTCTGGGGTTCTTTCCTCCAAAGGCAGCCTCATCAATCGTCCACCAGAACACGGCTGAGAATATTGGCGCTGAATCCCAATGACGGATCATTTGTTGCTGGAGTGCAGGCAACTTATTCTACTTGAGGCTCTTCAGTCGTAAGGGGAATATTTCACTTGTAGAGCTGCACTCAAAGGGTGGAGTCAGGGAGGCACATTTCACACTGACACAAGAGTTGCAGTACATATATTTTTTAGAACTTGTTTAACTTCTTCCTTTTTGAAAACGCACCGCTGAGTCGGCTAAAAGGATGCGAGAGTGTGTGGTAAGGGAAAGTTATGACATGGGGAGAGGAATTTAATTAGGGTTGTGTACTTCTGCACAGCCTTTATCATCCCCCACCTACCCCACAGTTTGAGACTTGTTTATCCTCGTTGCATAATCCAGCTGGCCTCCTCTCACCATCTTTGATGTATGGTGGTTGGTGGTGCAACAAAATGGCGGGCCAACGCCGGCGGTTGGTGGTGAGCTCCAGACCGAGCTTTAATTTTAATGAGTTTTATGTTAATTATGTGTTTTTACAGTTCTTCCCAGGCATGCTGGGAAAGGAGGGGGGTGCTCTGCGTGCCATCTCACCCCTGCTCTAGTGTATTCCTCTGTTGGTGCGTCTTTTTACACCAGCCTCGCAGCAGCAGATCTGCTTTTATGGCACGACTTTGAGCATTTCACTGCCAGGGAAATCGATACAAGATGAAGTGGGGGAGAAAAACTCCAGCTTGAGCAGTGTAACGAGAGGCTAAATCCCCTATTCAGTTCGATGGAAAGGAGATTAATAGCGATAGAGTGAGGCACCTCCGTCTAGTCCCTGTGTCCAACGGACCACAGAGCTGAACGGCTGCAGCAAACTTTGCGGGACAAGCTTTGAGTGTCATGGGCACATGTTAAGAAGAGCTGGGCCTCGTTCACTAACTCCTCTCAGGAACAAATCTCTTCTTCAAACCCAGCTGAACAGTTTTACAGCAGCACTACCTCTTTTTCAGAACTGTTAAAGCTTTTCTTACATTTGGAGACAACTGCTCAATCGTTTCATCATTTTAATTTCTCGCTGCTTCTCTTTTTTTTAAGATGTATTTTTGAGGCTTTTTTTTGAGGCGATAGGACAGTGGATAGAGTCGGAAATCTTGTAGAGAGAGAAAGCAGGGAACGACATGCGGGAAAGGAGCCACAGGTCGGATATGAACCCGGGCCGCCAGCTTGGAAGACTACAAACTCCGTACATGTGGTGCACGCACTAACCACGTTACGACACGTAACTTCTGATGGTCACTTTACATATCAGCCTCTACCATCAGTGTGTGAATGTGTAGGTGTGACCTGCAGTGTAAAAGAGCTTTGAGTAGTCAGAAGACTAGCGCATGTCACACCTACACATTCACACCCTGATGGTAGAGGCTGCTGTGAAGTGACCATCAGAAGTAACTAATCCCATTCATATGCATTCACACACCAACGAAGCAGCGGGAGCAAGTCGGGGTTAAGTCTTGCCCAAGGACACATCGGACATGTTGCTGCAGAAGCTGGGGATCGAACCCTCGACCTTCCTGTTGAGAGACGACAACTCTACCAACTGAGCTCAGCTTAAACTTGACTCTGGTGCATCATCACTGCTGTATACAGTATGTCTCTAATAGGAGGTTTGAATATCTGACAGAGCCACAAACCTCTATAGGCGGCCTCACAGTATGGGAGGAGGGGACCATCAAGCGCAGGATTACAACGCATCATGTTGCAGCTCTGAGTTTTGGAGAAGACACTGAACCGCCTCACAGACTGCATGGAAAAAGACGCCAATTTGCGAGTGTGCGTGCTCGTGCTGGTTGTTACTTAATGCTTCCTTGTGTATACCAGGATCTAAACACACACTGCCACACATGGAGAACGTCATCCAGCTTTCATTTGCTTCAGGATATTAGACATGACAAGGCGACGTGAGGCAGAATAACCCCTCATACAGAAAGGGCAGTAAACAATCACAGCGTCTTCATCCTGCATATCTCGTCCTCTCTCTCTTTGAAGTTCTCATTATCTGGTGTGTTTTTTTTATTCTGGCACACACTTCAACACACAGATGAGATGTACAGTTGTGCAGATCGTGGCTCATTTAGATTTGGGCCGATGCGGCGGGGGCTTTTGGTGGAGCGGGGCGTCGCGGGGCTGAGTGATGGGAATGTCAGGATTTGCATTTAAATTGGCGCCATTGTGTGTACAGGGAGGGGTTTATTCATAGGATGTGAAAGGGCTCTCCACAGCGAGACGCGACGCTCGGAGCATGATTACAGCGGATCGCTCTCCTCATGTTAATGGAGCCGCTAAATGTTCTGGGCGATTTCTGTGTATCTGTGCACTCATCTTTGAATAAGTGTGTGTTTCCTTTTGTTTTAAGAAACAAAGACTCGAGCATAAACAGATACAGCAGATATGAGATGTGTGGATGTGCAGAAACTTTGATGCAGCACTCATCTATTCATCTGGACTCTGTCACTGCCTCTCTATTCTTTCTTCATTTTCTGTCAATTACTCTCACCATCCTTCGAAAGCTGTCGACCCTGACCCTCTTCTCCAACGGGCCCGTAAAAGGAGAACGACTGGAAAAGGGTTAGACGCTCGCAAGAAGATGTTTGCATCTCATATGCACACATAACATCTCTGTGGTTATGAGCTCTTGTCTGCCGGGCGGATTGCTCATTTTGAATTATGGGCAATAATTGTTTTATGATGCACAAGAGTCTTTGCACGACGGAGAAGAACGAGGAAATAAAATACCAGAAAAGGCAGAGTGTTTATGTCCCACCACTTTCTCATTCCTCACATTATTTAGAAGCCGTTATCCGCTGTTTGTCTTTATTCAATTAAAGGAGAGTGGCATCGCTTAGAAGTTTCGAGGAGATGCTTCAGAGAAACCTCGAACAAGACACAGAGAGAGAGTTTAATAACAAACAGGATATTTAACTCTCACTCAAAGCCTCTTGTGGGGAGGCAGGAGGGGGGGTAGAGGGAGGGGATTGGGCTGGTGAGTCGGATCATTTCCACTGAGCCTACAGACACCGCTGCATTAGAATGAAATACCCCCTCTCAATTAAGCAATGAGTGTGTGTGTTCAATGTGTGTGTTGTGGCGACCCCCAGGTGAAGGTGGGCAGGTGCAGCAGAGCGAAGTCGCCCAAGAAGAGATGAGCCATTAGAGAGAGGCTTAAAGACGCCCCCTAAGACTGGCAGAGTTCAAAAGCGGCTATTAATCACGCTGGTATTAGGACACACACACACTGACACACACTGTTAGACTTACACAAGGCAGGAGAGAGAGAGAGAGAGAGAGAGAGAGAGAGAGAGAGAGAGAGAGAGAGAGAGAGAGGATATAAACGTTCATTATTTGCCACACGTGAGCAGAGATAAAATTAAGATAGATGATCCTTCTATATTTAGCAGCTACACATTTTAAGGTGCTTCAAATGAGGAAAATCAAACCTTTAGAGAAAGGGTTAAATACTATGATCAGCATGAAAGCCTAAATGTCGACATGCATATAAAGTGTTTGTTGCATTTAAAATGTGACCGTCGCCGAGGCCTAGAGGGCAATACGAGCGTAGGATAGAAGCATCCAGGATTGAGCACTCTGTGGAGCAGCTGCACGCGCTTGTTCATTTTCCATCTCTTCAAAACGACGCATGTTTACGTCACCTGACTGCCTCAAAAAATTAAGACATACTGCATGCTTCGGGCGCTTGTGACCCTCATACCGCACACGGGACATTATTTCAATCCTTCCACTTACTCTGTGGCAGGATGAAAGTCTACAAGAGTACTTTATGTATTGTATTTGTCAAGAAATGTAAAATCAAAGCACCGGTGAGTGTTAATTAGTTAACAATATCTAGGCCTAGTTAACGTTCGCTTACAGCAGCATGAGGATCTCTGTCAGCTGTCTCTGTCAGCCTGTGTTCTGGGGCAGTAATGTTGTAATGTCCTTAAAGGCAGAATGTGCGACATTTGACAGATAAATACAGCAGAGAAGCGCGAGTCTTGCAAGCTGTACTGTTGTCTGAGCCGTGTTTACATCATGTTTACATGGACGGGACGGCCTTGTGTATAAAGCTGTTTTAGTCAATGACTAGAGAAAAGAAGAAGAACATACTCACTGATTATTTGAATGTTACATAAGTGTGTTTAGATCACGATCATTCTGTGTAGATTCATGTGCAATATGAAGCTACGAGCTAACTAAAGTGTGCTAACATTAGCCTGCTAACAAAACAACGAGGGCCACAGGTGATTGCAGCTCAAGCAAAGGACAATTTTGTCATCACATTCAACAACTGTCTCTGGTAAAAACACACAAGTAGCCACAGAGGCCGGTAACTTCTCCCTAGTGTGCGGTGGTGGAAAGTCGTTCTTGCCTACCAGGTGGGCGTTTCCACAAGAGTGTGACGTCACGTGACAGCTATGACTCGAGAATGGTGATATTCATTTAAACCACTTTTCCCTTTCCCGAGTTAATTTCAGCACTTTGGAGTCGCTGCTGTGTTCTTAGACGAATGCTAATTGTCTGTAAAAGTACACATGGGAGCCTGGGGTCCCTGAGATGGCCTAAAGTCGATGTTCCTGGGGGGGCGGGAAGACATACACTTTATGTTTTTGTGATCTGATGTGAGTGCAGGAGCAGCGGAAAACTAAAAAAAGGAAGTACGTATCTAATTTCAGCTGCAATAAGCCAGGCCGCAGTGCGTTAAAAGTAGCTTTTAACATCCGTACGGTTTGTGCAGTCACATTAGCAGCCGTCGCTATGTTGTGTTTGTGTGTATGTGTTTGTCTGGAAGTGTGTATGAAGCTGTCGGGGCGTTGTTGTGACACATGTAAGGCAGGCTACAAATTGCCTGTCACAGCAAGCTCCTCTCACTAGGCGGATAGGGGAGTGACTCATTTTCTGAAGACTTGTATTGAGTGTGTATGTGAGACGGGGGGGGGGGGGGGTGTAGTGTGTGTAAGTGTCAGACTGAAGTCAAAAGTGTGTGAAGAAACAGTCTGATTAGACATCGGCTCTTTCATGCCTCGTGCACATCCATGCAGAGGCCTTTAAGTTCTGCATGTTGTGAATGAGTGTATGTAAACAAGCTGAATAAGTAAAGGTCCAAAAAACAGAAGTCATGCAGCGTTCAGAGAGCTAGCAGAACCTTGAATTCAGAATCACCTTCGATCAAGAAAGACAAGAGAAGAAGAAGAAGAAAAGCTCTCTTGCTCCGTCAGCTTGACTCCTCAAACATTTCCCCCTCAGATTGAGAGAAAAGTGCAGAGAACTTAAAATATCTATCTGCTGCGGATCACTGACCACAAAAAAAAAAACGACTTACAACCAACTCGACTCTAAACCCTCGTTTAACTTGAGGGTGGACATTTTTTTCCCAGCCCCTCCTTTGGGCAGAAACGAACTGATTGGAAGCTATTAGGAGACAAGAGTCCATTTTGGGATTTTATTGTCGGGAGCTAACAGGCTTTTTTTTCATCCCCAGCTCATGGAGCCAGGGGTTACACTCCTCCTCTCAACACAGGTTGCACAAAAAAGGAAAGGCTTGGAGAGATAACTGACAAAAGCCTCTCATCTGCTGTAACCCCCCCCTGTTCTCCCCTTAAGGTCTCAAAGCCCACCTCTTTACGCCTGACACTAACACTTGTTCACTATCCATTTGCAGGAAATTGGCAATCAAAGACTTGTTTTTTACTCGCTTCTTCTCCCAAACAAATTATGGAAGAGAAGAGACATCTGCTTACCTGTGTGCACTGTGTAATGTTGTCTTTTTCATGGCTAGATCAAGACATGGATTCTTTATTCTCTCTCATCTTAACAGGTCTGATCTATTTTCTTGTCAATGCACTGTAGAGTCTGCGCTCACTGTGCAGCATGAAAAGACGAGCCTGTCTCCTGCATGAACTCGTGTACACCTTTACAAAACTAAAATCTTCTGCACGCTCCAGTAGGATGAAACCTTTACACGAGTATTAACTACAGGGTTTGATATTAGAAAACAACAACTGTGATGCAGATTTATCCATGTCATATCTACGGATGAGTTGCACTTTCTTTAATCATTGGGGTTATGCTCACCTGACTCTGGGCCCATCGCGAAGAGGTTCCCGGTGGGTGCGACCCCGGTTGGCCCCCTGCAGGGTGCGTCGGTTGGCAGTCGAGTAATCGGGCTCCAACTCATAAGGCTCCTCCTCCTCAGGGCCCAAGCTGCGGCGATCATCCTCCAGGCCATATGGCTCAGGCTGGAAGCGCTCTGGCTGTGAGCGGTTCAGATCCACGGTGCTGCTACCCATAGGCACCTGGGGCTGAGCAACATGGCCATAGTCATCCTTACGTATTGGGAGTGTATAGCTGTTCTCCGGCCGGTAACTATTCGGTATGTAGGGGTAGCGCGGCGGCCGGAAGTTGACACCACGTGACAGACTGCCGTAGTTGTCTGTCAAGTCTGCATAGCCATCGTGCAGGCCGTAGTGGCGAACATACTGGCTCTCGGGGGCCTCGCCGTAGGAATCGTTGTAGGAGTTGTTGTAGGAGCGTGTCAGGGTGGAGGTGGCTTGAGGAGTGATGAAGCGGTCGCCTCCGTTCTTCATGTAGCGTCGGTCGATGGAGTCGGTGTAGCTGCCGAGTGGGGAAGTGCCATCAGGAAGGGGCAAGCCGTCAGGACCAAGCGGCACCTGACGCACTGTCCGTGTGGTCACCGTCTTCACCATCTTGGTCACCTGCAGAAAGGCACAGATTCACCTGTGAGGCAGTGTGGCATGACATCACAGAATGAAATCACAACAATACTTTGATCACGCTCACAGTAGTGCTGTAATATTTGAGCTGCACACACACACAAAACATGCCTCCTACAAAACACAGATGTGTTGCTGAATTCAGATTACATCACTGTGTTAGAAAACCTTTCTGCGAAGGAGTCAGACAAAGAAACAGGATGAGTTTTGATCTTCTTGTCCAGATTGAATCCTGCATTACAGATTTTATGCAGAGACTCATCCAATTTTGAGTGACTGATTAATCGGCCAGCCGGTCGTCTCTCAACAGGAAGGTCGGGGGTTCGATCCCCAGCTCCTGCAGCCACATGTTTGATGTGTCCTTGGGCCAGACTCTTAACCCCAAGTTGCTCCCACTGTTTCGTTAGTGGCGTGTGAACTGGTGTGAATGGGTAGCCTTACGGTGTAAAAGCGCTTTGAGTAGTCAGAAGACTAGAAAAGCGCTTTACAAGCTCAAGTCCATTTACCACTTAAACAATAAAGCCATAAAACTAGATGTCCTCACATTGTGGGCTCTCAAAGACTCAAGCGAGGATTTTTTAAGCTGAATTAGTCAGGACTACTTTTCTCATCATCAAACCAAAATTGAAATTGTACAAACTAAACAAACTAAGGCAGCCCGGCGATGCAGTGGGACCAGTTCTCTCTTCATCTAGCCCCTTCATTAATGGGTTTTACGGGCTGAATTGACCTTCAAAAGAAAGGCCGTAAAGCTAATGGTTTAATGGCTGGAAAACAAATAGTGTTTGGTACTGAGGGAGGAACCTGGGTTGTTATCGAGGTGGATACTAACTGACTAAGATCTAAACAGATCCTAAATATAGACCTGTTGTTGTTAACTTGAGGTTGGAATAATTGAATCTATGCTTAGTGCATTACAAGAGGAACACTGTCCTCCAAATCTTTACCTGAAAAGTTGCATATATGTATTTTTGAATACGGGGATATTCATGGTAGATGTAAGCTCCAGCATTGTGCTTCTTGAAGTGCTCCACTGGACCTTGTATCCTTTCTGTCCTGTGGGTATCATGGCAGCATCCCACTGTAGCTGGAGGACTTTGACAAGTAGACCTGCATATATCTGTCACTCACGCTCACTTCCTCCTGAAGCTAAGCAGCTCTACTTCCTCCGCTGTCCCTGAGGACGTCTGCCTGCAGATTTATAGACAGCAACCCCCCCTCCCTCACTGTGGGCTCCTCATCCATACAGAAACCAATTTGCTGCCCAGTGAATTCTGCTGTGGCCGATAATTGGCTATTTTGTCCGGGGCCATAAATTCATCTTCTAAATTAATGAGGTTGATGGAAATTAATCGTCAACTGCAGGGGTGCAGGTCTGACGCAAATTGTGTTGTTCCTGACGAGGTGTTGCAGACAGGTTTGTTCTCACTTGACGTGAAGTTCTTGGGAAAAGGGGGAAAAAGACAACAACACTCTGCTAATTCCTGCATCTGATGGGTTTAAATTTCAACACCAGCCCTCTTAATTGTAATGTGTTTTCTTCATTTTACCATCAATGCGATAATTGAGGTTTTAATCAGCAGCGGGGAAAGGCATGTAACCATGTCAGGGAACCACAGCGAAGCATTAACCCTACAGAGAGGGGGGGTGGAGAGCTCAAAAGCACAAACAACATATTGGTTGCTCAACATGGCATCCTCATTAACGTGGTTAAGACAAACGGTACTCTTCACTGGCCTTGTTTCTTGATTACGCCCCGACTGTGAGCTACATAACAAAGCCGAGGTTCATTTCCATACACTCAGTAATTACAACGTGATATTCGCTTGTTTCTGCTGCCAGTCATACTCAGCTCTGCAAGGTTCAAAACAAAGAGCTCGTTTTATGGATTCACATTAAATAAAGCGTATGTATGACCTTGGAATAACAAGCTCAGATCCCTCCTCCTGATTCACAGTGTGAACCAAGACAGAGCCCAACCAAGGCTGTTCTGGTGTTCATCACCCGTCGCTGGAGGGCTAATAAAAGAGGCCAGAGCTGAATGTCATATCCTACATGTAGCCAATCATATTTTTTCTTCCATTTTTGATATGCTTTAGTGATTCCTACTTAGAGATATATCTTTACCGAAGCCTTCCAGATGGGTGATAAAGTCACGATGCTTTTATTCAATACTTGTAAATGTGATCTCCTTTTATGTACCATCACGTGCATTTCTCTTCTAATGCAGGCTACCAAAGCTGAGAGGAATGAATGCTACTGTTTCCCAGCCTTGACATGCACAGCTGCCTTGTACCAACACAGCCTTTTAGGCGATCTGCGAAGTCTGCAAAGGGAGCCATCACACATTTTTCAAACACTCTTTGATGTACTCTCAAGTTCACAAGGCGTTAAACCACCGCACAAGGGGAAACAGGAGGAGATGAGGTGGGGGGGGGGGGGGGGGGGGGCTATGGGGGTAAACAGGGCTGAAAGAGAGTTGCTTAAATGGCGGAGTGTGTGAGTACACTTCATGTAAGTATTGCACATGTAGGTCTACTACAGATTTGTGTGTGTCTGCATGTTTGGAAAATCACAGCTGTACTGAGAAGTGTCTGAAACAACCACAGGCAGTTAGACGCCGGACTTAACTGTTTACAAAGCTGTTAAAAATGGAGGGAAAGGCAGCAGGCGTCAAACTGTCCACTTTACAGCACTGTAAGAGGTTTCACGACCCCAGAGGCATTCACTATATTGAGAGCTTAAATGGACACGTGACGGGGGGTTAGAGCGAGAGGATGAGGTAGTAATTCAGATTTTGAGTAAATGTGAGGGTGACAGCTATAGAAACTGCTAGTTTCTTAGTACTGTTGCTAAATATGGGTCTTCTTAAAGCATAAAGTTAGAGTTAGACAAGCAGGGGGGAGGGGGGGAACACAGCAAAAATCACACAGGGCTCGGCATCCTTTACTGGCTCTTTCTCAGACAGGTTGGGGGTGGAGATGGAGACCGGGGTGGGGGTCCGTGTGGCGGGCCTGGACTCCACAAACAGGCTGTCAGTCACTGTCACTGGGTGGTAGGTCCGGCGAGTGATGGTTTTCACCACTTTGGTTACCTAGAGTTGGAGGGACGATTGGGTAGAGGTCTCAGCAAACATCATGACGTGTGAATGTTGATGCCTTACACACTTTGAGGCCGTTTTCAATTCTTAAGACGACTACTGTGATTGACCGGCGGCCTCTTTCCTCTGACATCACGCTCAAACCCTGTCATAATGTCCTACTGCTGTGTACCATCCATCCATTATCCATAACACTTATCCTGTTAAGGGCCACAGGGGGCTGGAGCCCATCGCAGCTGTCATATGGAGAGAGGTGGGGTAAATACTGCACAGGTCACCTATCGATTAAAGGGCTGACATCTAAAGACAGACAACCATTCATGCACAGACTCGCACCTACAAGGACTTTCAGAGTGACTAGTTAACCAAAGGAGCACGTCTTTGGACTGAAGGAAGAAGACGGACTACCTGCAGAGAACCCAAACAAGAACAGGGGGTCATGAGAACTCTACAGAGAAAGGACCCTTACCAGGCAGAGACTCAGACCAGGCGTGTGCTTTCTGTGTACCACTTTGAGGCGATTTGACACTTTTAAATATCAATCTGATGTGAAATTCCTAGCTAAAGGTAATGTTAGCTAGTTAACAGTTGTGAGCTGTAGTGACTTATCTGAAGATACCTAACGAGTATTTGAACTTTTTGTTTAACCTTGATAATAAGGAGCAACATTCGGCCATTTTTCAAGGTAGATAACATTGTTGATAAGTGAACGCAAAGTCATGACAGCTCATTTAATGTGTTAATAGCAACTTAACGCTTAGCTAGGAATTCATTTATTTTCTGTTGTAGCCTTTCCTTTTTAAGCTCCTATTTACACTCTTCAACTCAATGTTAGCGCAGGAGAGCTTAAATGCTATCTCTAGGCTAGCAGGTGTCTGGAAGCAAAGGGGTTCTTTGTTTTATATTGCCCAAAACAGAAATATAAATAAATATGCATCATACAATCTGCACATAAGTTACAGGAGTTAAACATTTAAACAACATTTGTTTTTCTAAATTTTGCAAAGTCTTGACTTCACAGATAAAATGGCAGGAGTGTTAGCTTCAAGCTAGCTTTGGTCCAAAACATCAAAGGCAACATACCGTAAAATCCGGTGTAAGACGCACTTTTAATACCTATTTTTCATCTTAAAAGTTGGCTGCGTCTTAAACACCAGTGCGACCAAAATATCAGTATAAAATGCTGACACATGCTCCGTAATTACCGCGGGTGCTGCGCGCAACCTGCGCGATTAAAAATACTTCCCCATCCATTGTGTATTGAAAGCTGATTGCACGCTGTGCTGGGAAAGACAGCGACACAGAGCAGTCTGGCTGGCATCTTTTCTCCCTCACAAGGTCATAATCATTTACAGAAAACGGTGGGATATTGTTCCATAAATAAACCTTGTGGAGCGCTCTTTTGATTGAAAGAGTCCTATATTAAAGTTAAAGAGTGACCAGCGGAGTCGGGCAGAGAGCTCGCAAGTTAGGGGTCTGTGCTCCACAACTTTCACTGCAGACTGTGATCTTGACTATCGTTCTGTAGCGAGTAGGAGTGCAAACTCTCGAATGTGAAAACAGATGGAACTAAAAGAGCGACACAGCTGCACAGAGACTGCAGGTTGTTGACTTTGATGAACAAGATAGAAATCGTCACGCAGTAAAAAGGCCTAGTTTAAACTTTTTCTTCTCTCTGAGAGACATTCAAAACGTGCATCTTATATATATATATCCGGATTATACTGTATGTTACATATTGTGCATGGTCACTTCACAAATTAAACACCAACTCACTAACTAAATAAAGACAGACATAAATAGTGTATTCTTGTTTTGCTACAGTCCTATTTTTTGTCACTGCTTCCCGAGGTCAGGACAGCATGTCTATAATAGTCCTATACCTACTTAACTTTGGCTCCCCGCTCTGTGCACAGTAGTGAAAGTGCTTTTTTATTTCATTGTGCGGTCTGCCTTGACTCTCATTAGCTCATATCCAGAGTTAAGAGGAGGTGCGCTGCATTTATTGGCACAACTGAGCTCCTCCTCCTACATGACTGGAGTTTCATTCAGTCAGCGTCTGCCAGCAGGAAGAGAGGGCTGGACGGTGGCCAAGGGGAAAGCACGGCAAGCTGGGACACGAGGACAAATGGGGATCTAATTATGCACGTACATGTGCTCAGTGTTTGTACACACAGTAAGGCTTGTGGTCCAAATGACTTTAAGTGGAATTGATTGAAATAGAACAAGCAGTTTATGTGCCATTGAAAGGACACTCATATTTGTCTTTTAATCTTATATGAAAACTTCTTCCTCCGCCTACTTCCCTGATCATCACTTACCCTGACCTCCCTGCACATGCACACACGCCGTCTCTCTTTCACTGACATAAACAGTAGCTACGTCTTGATGCCAATGTTTCTGCTCCTTCTCCAGTATTATAACTTGTAGTATTGCTGATACCAAATCAGAAACGTGTTTTTGCTTGTAAATCAAGGAAACTGGAGAAGCTTCCCTGTTTAATCCTCCAGCAGTCAGACAGGGGACAACCATCAAGGGATGAGCCGTGAGCTAGCACCAGACAGTGTGGTTCAAAAGAACAGATAAGCACATAAATAAAACTGTGAGCTGCTGTGAAATGAAGAGACACAGAAAAAGGGGGGAAGGAGAGTGAAAACAACATGAAAGTGAGGCAGAGAGAGGAGACGCTGAGACGAGAACACAGACGGGAAAGTGAAGAAGACATGTGGAGGGATTTCTTTGTGTAAACTTTGGTGTGGATCAGTTTGACACCGCAGAGAAGTTGGCTTCCAGAAGTTCACCCTGAACAATAATCTGCTTTTCTCCTCAGAGTGACTACCAGAAAACATCAGATCCTTCCTTCTATGCAGTCCTTCAAAGGAGCATCCTTCGTCTTCCCTGTCTCGGCAGCAAGCAAAGCCCTTGATTAGTGTGATTACTGCACACGTCTGTGTGTGCATTTCCCCTAAGAAGTCCTGAGTATGAATGCATAAGAAATCATGTGAGCGTGCGTGAGAGTGTGTGGCCAATCCCCTTGCAGTAAACAGGCTGGAGGGCTATGGGCCGTCCCTGATGAGGGATTAGAGCAGGCTTTTTAATTACAGTTTCACAGTCCCAGGAGAAGTAGCTCTCCTCTGGAAGCCGAGCAGACTGTAGCTACGTTTACATCTGAATCCCAAGCAGTGTGTCGACCTCGAAGACCTGCTCCACAAGTAGGCGGGTACTTTTGAAAACTTAGCTTTTTCTGTGCGTTTTGGTCTTTTGTAGGCAAACAGTGTTTTAGGTCACTGAATACGCACCTTTTATAAAACTTCTTCCAGGGTGAAGTTTGTTTATGTGTAGACGGGGAGAACTGAGTCTTGGGCTTTGCCGTCACGCTGTGCGCCAGTTTCTCCTCTGTTTGAAGTCATCGTGCAACGCTGTCACTTTAGTTTACATGAGATCAGTGCGATGGCAGACGTAACCAAACTAGCGCTGGTGCTAACGTTGCTAACTGGATTTTTAACATGCTCACACATACATACACAGTTACTCTCCCACTATGTTGACGAGCAGAGACGCCTGAATAGACTACTTTGTAAATGAAATAGTCATTGCAGAGGAATGGCGAGAAAATGTTTGCATGTCAAGGACATCATTGTTGAATTGGCGAGCTCATGACAGTCGTAACAGTGCGTTTTGCGTTTTCATGTGGACGAAAAATGTTTTTGAGAATTTAGCGTGTGTGGACGGGATTATTTTTTGAAACGAAGGAGGAAAACTGCCGTTAAAAAACCCCGCCTATGTGTGGACTAGGCCAAAATGCTGAAGCAAGAAGGAGGAGTTTCCCACCACCAACTCGCTCCTATGTCTTACATTTACTTTTTTTTTTTCCAAAATGGAAAACCGGTAAAATCCTAGTGGGAATTTTTCTCCATGCAGCAAAAGTGATTTTCCAAACACACTTACAGTTTCTCAAACCTCCTTCCTGCGTCCTAAAGGGGAATACATGATTACTAACTTTGAGTTCTTATTCAAAACACAAGCACGTTACTCTGGGGAGCCAGAGTACCAAATATATTGAAATAATAAAATATAAAAACCCAGCCAACACAAGGCTACACTCTGAATATGTTAGCCTCTTTTTCAAGTCATAGTTCATTATTCTTGACACGAGAGTTAGATGTGCCCTCGGGATGTTAACATGAACAGAATAAATTAAACTCACTTCCTGTCTTCTGCAATAATTCACTGTTAAAACAATTAGTCTTAATAACGTGTACTTCAGTTTAACTAGACGTTAGTGTAAGTGTCGTGATGACTCAATATTTAAAGCTTTATGTCGTCTCCACTAACGTCAAGCTTTACGTCTTATTAATAATTCAACACGAATATGAGTCAGAAGGATATCCATGGGGTGCCGGTAGCCTAGCTGTTAGCGCACGGCCCCACGTACGGAGGTTATAGTCCTCCAAGTGGGCAGCCTGGGTTCGAAACTTATTTGGTTGTCTCTCAACCAGAAGGTCGGGGGTTCGATCCCCAGCTCCTGCAGCCACATGTCCGATGTGTCCTTTGGCAAGACACTTAAGTTGCTCCCACTGCTTCGTCAGCGGCGTGTGAGTGTACATGAATGGGATTAGTTACTTCTGATGGTCACTTTACTCAGCAGCCTCTACCATCAGTGTGTGAATGCGAAGGCGTGACCTGCGGTGTAAAAGCGGGAGAAAAGTGCTAGACAAGCTCAAGTCCATTTACCATTTGTGTAGCCTGTTATCTGAACAGGGTATGTTGTATGACAGACAGAACAGATACAGAGTTTGACAGAGAGGAAAAGAGGACGTAATAAACAACAGGAGGACTATGAAACTGGAGCGTTATTGGGCTCGTGATCAAGCAGACTGTGTGTTTGCATTATGCCGCCGTAGCTTGTATATGGGCACACATAACCTGGTGGCGTGGTGTTAAAAAAGTAAAGAAAAGCCATACTGTTGTAAAGGTGGACTCACCTTCACGTTTGATGACATGTCCTTACAGAAAAACGACAGAACAAAGTAGAGGACGGATCAACTTAGGAAGCTTTTTGTAAGGAGAACAACACAAGAAGGACACAAAGGGAGTCTGCTTATTCTAACACAATATTACAAATGAAAAAATAAAGCCATGAGAGGGAGAGGAAACCACTTTGGGCTGTGGGATTATGGGATTTAGAGTTCTTCAAGGTGGAAGTCTGGGAAGAGGAGGACCAGTATCGTGCTGTGTGAAGCAGTTATCCATAACTATCCATTGACATCCTTAATATGGAGTTATTATTGGAGTTAAGACCTGAAGGGGATCTGTTTGCTATAATAATGCATCTGCTCTGGATTTCTCTAACCTTGTGTGACATCATCTAAAATAATGTGTAGCTAAACGTTTCCTCTGTCATCCATTATCCTCTTTGCTTCCTGTTCTGTTGTGTCTTACCTTTGTTTCTGTGCGCCGTGTGGTGCCGTCATCAGAGGTGACCACGGAGACGTGGGAGGTGGGGGTGCCGGGGTCCTCCTCTATGGTGACCGTCTCCTCCACCATCTCCTGCGGCTCCTGCATCATGCCCAGGGATGTGGCGTTGCTGGGGCTCTGCTCCTGCACACAGAGGGGAGGGAGAAGTTAGACAGATTACACAGATAGATTTTCATAATAAACCGTAACACAGCGTGGAGTAAAATCAGCGCAGCATCCAGGTAATCTTCCATTAAATACACGACATGATGAAACTTTAATTGAGCCACAGCAGCAACAAATCCCATTAGAATCCAGCAGAGAAGAAACAGGGCATGAATAAAGAACAATGCACTTGACGGGTTTTAAACAGAACGCCACCCGCGATTTGAAACGTGACTGGAGCGATGCAAAATGTGAAAACACATGAATACATGAATAATGACGTGTGGATGATAACAGCTTTAAAACTGTGACAATGAGATGAAAAGTATGAATAAAAATAAAGCATGTGGCTTTGAGATAAGATTGATCCTCGTGTAATGTGCCGAGCAACAAAAGGATTATTAAAGTTCATTCTTCAGAGTTTACTTCTTTTATACATGGACAATGATTTTCACAAATATCTGAGAGGAAATATCAAATTGAGCAAAACTATAATACTGATTGGAATAAAGCACCAAAAAAAAGACAGGAACATCATTTATCGTTGCCGTGGAAACAACGGATGTTACGTCAGAGGCCGCTGCATAAGGAAGCGTGAGCTGCTCCTGAAAGCTGCCGTACTGTTGCTGTATGTGCTGCTGTGATAAAAACATCATGTAAATTATACTCGGATACATTAGCTCGTCTGTAAACATATTCTCTTCCTCAGGTCGGTTTCGCACGTTCGTCTTGGCTACGGTCAATGCGGAGTACTTTTTCATCGGGGTCTAAGGAGGAGTAGCAGAGAGAATCACTCCCATGATTCCCCACCAGCCTCAACGTCATCTTTTGTTTTTGTTTTGATTGAGAGCCCCCTGGTGGAGGAATTTTCCTACTTTGCGTTTAAGTAGTGTTGTTGTTGATGTTGTTGATCTGTTCGGTTCCAAATCCTCGAAAATTGATAACAAAGTAATTATTACATTCTGTGTTAGAAATGTGCATAGTGACTGCCCTCGACTGCAAATCTCGTTATTGAATAATGCAAACTTTTTCAATAGAAACTAAAATGGCTACATGGAATGTGGTTTTGGACAGTGTAGAAAAAAGTGTGTTTTCTGACCTTCAGACTGATTGACTAGTCGGAGTTTAAATTTCTGTTTAGGGAAATTAGACAAAAAGAACCGCCCCTAATACAAACGCCGGACTTTCAGGTCAAATGAGGACACACTTCATCCACCACTATGATTTCCAAATGTTTCACCTCTCGTTGCAGAAAGAGTCGGCTCCACAGAACATCGCCGAGAACAGCACTTGATATGCAACCTCTGTAAGCACACTCAGTCTTTACAAAGCCTTTGTAGTGCAGCACACTAGAAAAAAAAGAAAAGATAGAGCTTTCTTGTTTGTTTGTAGTCCTGACAGAGTATGATTTATTTGCCCTTAATATTATATCCAAACACTGCAATGCAGGGAAGCTAGAAACTCCTCACCTCTCGAGACCTCAAATTGAGTTAAAGCTTCTTTCAAGGCAAGAAAAAAACGCCTGGAGGACTGTTTTTGATGCATTTTTCATTGGGAAGCCATACAGAAAAAAGTGTCCAGGGCTGGGGGATGAAAGCGAGCACAGAGGTTCTCACACACCACCTGACCCTGTGCGTGTGTGTGTGTGTGTGTGTGTGCGTGTGTGTGTGTGTGTGTGCGTGTGTGTGTGTGTGTGTGTGTGTGTGTGTGTGTGTGTGTGTGTGTGTGTGTGTGTGTGTGTGTGTGTGCGTGTGCGTGCGTGTGTGTGCGTGTGTGTTTGTGTGTGTGGGAAACATGTGCTTCCTGCTGCATTTCCTGCTGATGGAACGTGATATGGAGTCAGTGGACAGAGGTGCACCGCCCTGGCGTGGCTCGCCACTGTGCATGCATGTGACAAAATTACAGCTCTCGTGATGGAGAGGGGAAGGAAGGTATTTGAGGGGCAATCATCGATAACCAAAACAGCACGGAGCCAAGAGAGGGAGAGGAAATCGAAAGTAATGGAGAGGGCTGAGAGGGAGGAGGATGGTGAAGTGGAAACTAGAGTTTTTCTTTTACACGGGGGAAGAGGAGGCAGGGTAGTATTCTTATTGCTGCAGCTGACCTTAAAGATTTTCTTCAGGATGTTTGGCATGCCTTTCCTATTGTGTTTACTTCCTGTTTCTTTAACTGAGTGTGTGTGTGTGTATGTGTGTGTGGGGGGGGGGGGTCATTTTACTCATAAATGTGACAAAACACCAACTGATTTAATCTCATACTGCAGTTTTTCAACTTGAACTTTCTGACCCCCATTAATCTTAATCAAAAAGCAAACATCAGAGCTTGGAACAACTAAATATGTCCTCCAGTGTCCTCGGTATCATCTTTACGGATGTTTCATAATCCAGCTCAAATACTTAACGGTGAAAAAAGACTTTTTCTCCCTCCAATTATCCCAAGCTGGAGACAGAGAGGGTCAAGGCCAAGGAGGGAGCCGGAGTTTTAATGTTGTTCTCCACCATTTTGTTGAACTCCATCTTGCAGACGGAGACCGCTTGTTTTCCTCCTCGTCCTGAAAGACACTAACAAGTGAGCAGTTCGCTCTCATTGATTGGCCAGCTCCGGCCTCCACTGTCTCAGGCTTCAAAGCACCGCACAGTTCTTATTGATCTCCAGACTTTTCAACTCATCAGTCAAAAGTTTGCACTTTTTTGTGTTGAGGGTCTTTTCGCCGAGTCATACTTAGGTTGTCAAATGTTCATACTTGGATACTTTCAATACCACGTGTTTGAAAACCATACGATCTCTTAACCTAATGATTCATTTAACCCAACGTACAGAAGCTTTAAAACACAGAGAGGTCATCAGTAATGTTTTTAACAAAGAGCTGCCATGGTAAACAATGTGTTTGTTGCATTTAGACGGTGTGGTGGAGTTAGCCTGCAAGTTTTAGTCTTTATTTTTTTAAAGTGTGAATGTGAAAACAGTACAAGTCCTACGAGACGAAACAGAGAGCAGGAGGACAGTGAAGAAAAATAAACTGCAAAATACTGAGCATCAGCTCCTACAGACTTTAACAAACAAAGACATTACACAAGAATAAGAAATGAAGAAAAGAAGAGGAGGTGAAGGGGAGATGGTACTTTTGGATGGTGGCCTTGAGAGGGAGAAGAGAGAATCAATGTGCATGAATTTTCATCTATGAATGTGTTGATGTTGTGAATACACTCAATAAGTTCTAGTAATTAAAACAAGGAATCACCCAATTATGGATGCCTTGGATTTCCACGGCATCCAAAAGATGCACTAAAGAATCAGGATTTTTCAAATGTTCTTTTCCGAGGGTTCAATGATCATGAAGTTGGCGTCAGCTGAGAGCAGCCGATAGAGAAAAATATCAAATAAGCATGACTTGTTTTCAAGAGTCACGAGTCTCAGGTTTCAGGTTATCAATGGTTAATGGACTTGAGCTTGTTTAGCACTTTTCTGGTCGCGTTTACACCGCAGGTCACACCTACACATTCACTCACTGATGGTAGAGGCTGCTGAGACCATCAGAAGTAACTCATCCACTCATACGACTTCACACGCTGCCGACAAAGCAGTGGAAGCAACTTGGGGTTAAGTGTCTTGCCCAAGGACACATTGGACATGTTGCTGCAGGAGCTGGGGATGGAACCCCCAACCTTCCTGTTGAGAGATGACCGACTCTACCACTGAGCTACAGCCGCCCAATAGGCTGTAACTCGATGTAAATCCCAATAATTTGATACCATGACATCGTAATACTTGTTGTTTCCCAATTCAAATCGATTCGGCACCAAAGCATATTGTCCCAGCTCTAATGACAACCTCCACAACCCTCCAGCCTCTACGTCCCTGCTGAAAACAAGAGCCTTGGTTTGGGTGTTTAAAGAATCTCCTTGAGCAACACCTAGCAAATGAGAACTTTCTCTATTTACCTGCTCCACTCGATCCAGTAACTTCGAGTCAATTAACACTCTGAACTGAGCTGAGTTAGGTCATTACACTCGGAGAAAGGTTCCCAAGTCCCATTATTGGGGTTAATGACTGAGAGGGCTAACAGCTGAAAGAGACACAATTATTTACACAAAACCAAATTCTGAGCTGAGGGAGAGATATTATTGAAGACTGACCTCAGGCTAAACAGCTGAACTCATCTGGGAAGGCCCTAAAATGTTATTCAGGAAAGGTCAGTTCTGATTGGTTGCCTTTAATCAACAAAATTGTTCTGCTTAATTACAAATGTGAATTGCCTTCCTGACTTGGCACCCAGTGCTGGAAACAATGGAAAATACCTTATTTGCAAAGTCTCAGAGTGTGTACAGTGATTTAAAGGTCACATATTATACAAAATCCACTTCACCATGTTTCTCTAACTCTAATATGTGTCTCTAGTCTGTCTACAAACCCCCCAATGATGAGAAAAGTCCATCCTCTCTGTCTTTAGCCTGCTCCACTTTTCAGAAAATGTGTGCTCAAACAGGCCGTTTGGAGATCTTCCCTTCATGACATCACAAAGGGCAGTAACCCCTCCCCCAGGTGGGTGACACTCCCACAGCTAGGTGTTTGTTCTGCCCTCTGAGTCTGCCTTCTCACCGTAAACAATAGGACATGGAGCGAGAAAGCCCGAGCCACCCAAGCCTTTCCAGAGAGGGGCGTGGTCAGACACAGCTCATTTACATTTAAAGCTACAGACACAGAAACAGCCTGTTCTGAGCAGGGCTGAAATAGAGGGGTTTATAGGCATGATCAAATACAGGATCAGAGTGGATTTAGAACAAGACACTTCACACACATGTTTTGAGGAGCTCTGAGACTTATTTACACTGAAGAGGAGGAGGATATGTGACCTTTAAAACAAGGTAAACGCTTTTTTAATGCAACATGGTGCCAAATGGACCAAAAATAATGACCATAATTGTCTTGTTCAGGCTAAAAAGTGAAACTCCCACTGAATAAATAAGCTCATGGTCTTGGTCTTTGCATGGTCTATGGCAGCCATTATACCTTCACTACTGTAGTCCTTCCCCACTGATGCTACCAGCTGTATCCTCTATAGCATTGTGTCGTTCCATGAAATACTGATCATGTATACAGGTTTCTCTGTGAGCATGTAAACACCATATGACCAAAACTGGGATAATGCTCATAACCTGGATACTCAAGTCCATGTAAACGCATTCACTCAACACTGCACCTATTCGACTCTCTGCAGACGTTTTCTGGACAAGTTTACTGCCCGCTGAGGTTGATTCAGCTCTTTGAAGGCTCAGTGGTTAAATCATGTCGACACACTGTCGAAACAACAACATGTTGTATGTTGTAAAAGCAGCAGCTTCACAAAGAAGACCGAGAGGATGCAGGGATCCTCAGAGGCTCCATGACAAACCATTCCCGCTCGTCTCTGCGTGCACTTCAATGAGAGTGAAGTTGAACTCGACATTAGAGCCCCTGAATAAATGATTAAAAGGCGTCTGGCCCGTGGGCTGGCAAGGTCTGTTGGTCCCCAAGGAGTAGTGTGAATGGAGGAGACTCAGGAAAGCATTACCTTTAGTCAAGGGCAGAGAGAAGTGGAGCACAGCGCGTTACGGACAGATGAATGATAAAGTAATGGAGGGGTATGAGAGAGAGAGTGCAGAAAAGGAGGGGGGGATTCTTATTGGCCAGAGGAATAGTGGTCAAGGCTGGATATTTGCATTTTTGGAGTAAAATTCCCAATCATCTGGATCAGGAGACAAGGGAAACTACCGGAGGATCCCAGAGCATCTCTACACATCTTTTACCTTGGAGTAGCTACAGCTCTGTGGGACAGCATGCCATGAAAGTGTGGAAGTGTTTGTGTCAGCAAGAGGCAAACATGGATAAAGCGGATAAAAACCAATAAGAGCAAAGAAAGAACAAAAAAAAACACAAGCTTACAAAAGCCAAACAAGCCTATCTGTGGAGGATCAGGTTTATCCGGAGACAAGAACCCACCTTAGGGTTCCTGATCTGCAGTAAATAACAAAACAACAGGAACGTTTGTCGCTTTGCCTTCCATTAAAAACTCTGCCAAGAGCTGGACCCCACTTCTGATGAGGACAGAAGAGCTTGAAAAGCTTTGCCAGTTACATCACTTGTGCTCAGCCAGGGGTAGCAGAGACGCAGAGGAGACAGACAGGCAGGGATTTGGATACCAGGATGGTCCAAGGATTTGTTTAACCTGCACTTTAGTCTGTTTGGTGTGATTGGCCGTGACTAGCTGTGTAAGGAAGAGGGCTAAACGGGCTAACTCTTGACTGAAAGAGGTTTGGATTGTGCTTGTATTGTGATGTAATAAGAAAGAACTTTTGCAGCGAGGACAAAAATAACCTTCCCAATGATGTAGAGCATGGTCAATGCATCCAGAAAACTATACCCTTCAGTAAAGCCGGACTGCAGCGTGAGTATTTATTGTATTATATAACTTTGTTATAAGTAGCATTATTTGATTTCACCATTTCATGAACAACCTGTCCTTGGTAGTCATGGTAAATACTGGACATGCCAACATGACATCATAGCACGAGAGTCTACAAACAGGTAGTAAGATATCGTTTGCCCATGTGTAGTCATGCTGGCCTCACTAATCACACAAAGGGGTTAAGTCATTGGTAAATCATCATTATACCCACACCAAGCCCTGGCAGCACATCACCCCAACCCTCATCCACCTCCGCTGGCTCCCAATTAGATCCTGAATCTAATACAATTCATTACTCCTCTTCACTTGTAAACCCCTTCGTACCTCTCCAACCTCCTGCACCCACACACCACGTCCCCAAACCTCCGGTCCTCTGACACTGGCCTGCTGTCCAAACCACACACCAGACTCCACACCCATGGAGAAAGGGCCTTCAGTGTCACAGCCCCCCACCCTTTGGAACACCCTTCCCTGAGATATCTGCAATGCCCCATCTTTGGACTCATTCAAAAGACCTTCCTTAACTCTGCCTCTCCATCGGTCTCCCATCCTTTCCCAACCTGTCTCAGTTTTGTTTTTTGTTTGGTCCATCCACCACGTAAGGCGTCCTTGGGTTCGTTGAAAGGCGCTTTTTTGAGGAAACTCTGTCCCAGACTTTGGAAAGCACTGCATTAGATCATGCAGGGAAACATGGCTGCTTAAGAATGACTAATCTAAAGAAAAGGAGGCGGGAGGAGAGATCCAATGGATGGAGATGAAGAGATACAGCGGTGTCAATTAGCAGCGGCCTGCTATCTGCCATCAATCCACACCCATTTATCATCTGTTCAATAAGCCGCTCAGTGTTGTCTGACGAAGGAGAGATACAATGATGGAAAAGAAGAGAGTACACAGATAAGGGCCTTTCCTTCTCGCGGGGACAGAATCCCATCAGGACAAGTTGGAGTTTAAGAAACGAGTCCTCTCCTCAGCAGGTACATAACACAACGATCCAACGTTTTATTTGATGCTGTTGTGACAGTAACATGACAGTTTCAGGACTCAGAAGGGACTATTGACTTTAGTGTTTAATGTGTTTTAGTGTTTGTGGCAGTGGGAATGTAAAGTTTTGATTTATTCTGATCCTCTGGATATTGGAACAGACGTTTTTTGATCAACAGTCAGGAAACGTTTTGAATCTAAGACGATGTGAGCACAGTTGTACATTTTACATCGACATAAGCAAAGTTGGCAAATGTAAATCAAATTAAGAGGAGCGTCAGTCGGCCTTGTAATTTAAACATATACAAACACAATGTTCCCAGTGTAGTCCTACCACCATCTGTCTTTCTATTGGCTGTTTCTGCAAACAGGTTCAGCTCTTTTTCAACCTTTCTTTGTACTTAAACTGGTTATTTATTGGCATTCACCAATTCAAATATAATACCTATGTTTCTTGTTCAATACCAAAAGTGTTTTTAGTACCTAAAATTCTGAATTATGAACATACTTAGATTAAAAACGTTGTTTTTTCATCTAACATACGAAGCCCCTGTAAATAAATGTTTACAGTATGGGACACGTTTACGGACTGATCTTTTGCTGCGATGTCCCATCACTCAACCAGTCCAAAGGTTGGGCAGCACCCAGTCTTTTCTCTTGCATATTTCCTGTTGTCGTTTACTGCAGGGATACAGAAAGAAAACTTCTCCTCTCCCTCCCACACCACTTCAGAAAGCAGACATTAGATCTGTCTCAGTCTGAACACAGTGGGAGGAGCTCTGGGCTTACTTTCAGGCTGAGACAACAGAAGCTGTCAGATCGCCACCTGGTCATGCATACCGCCGTGATCAGAGTCACCTTCCTCCCTGATACACACACACACAAACGCACGGAAACACAACATGCTCAGTCTTAGACTGACCCCTGTGCAGGGACTAACAGGATTTCACTCCGGAGACATGCCAGTAATCATTACATGGCTCTTACACAATTAATCCTCTAGCAAAGATCGCTCGGCTAACCTTGGGTCGTCCAATTTCCCATCAGCCCCTTCTGTTTCTACCACCTGCCCTCCCGGCAGCTACTCCACAGCGCAGAATCACATGATGGAGTTCAAAAGCGAATTAGAGGGAAAGAGGGAGCATGTGAGAGTTAAATGCACGAGGGGGACCTGATGCTGGAAAAACAAATGTGTGTGAACCGGCTGTGTGATCCAAACATTTTGCAAAAGCAAGACTTGTTAGTGGGATGAAACTGAGGCAGGAGGGAAGTCAAGAGGAGGAAGGAGATCTAGAGAGGATGACAATGTGTGGCAAAGGCCCAAATCAGCACACTCTCCCTTGGTAAGAAATCAAAAGGGGAGGCATTCAGTCTCATCCAAAACCAGCCAGGCAAGCGTCATTTCAGTTTCAGGCAGGGCAGAGGTCTCAAATCTAGACTGATTGTTAGTTGTGCGTGGAGTGTGGGGAGTGTGGGGGCTTGATCTTTGTGTATTTTTGAATTTGTGTGTGCTTCAGCTTTAGAAATATTTCCCTTTTAGGGCAAAAGCACAAACAAATAACTGTAAGGGTGAGGGCCAAAACCCTGATGATGCAGCTGGGAATGATGGGACCTTAATCTCTCCCTCTCCGTCGACTGATCCTGGGCCAAATCTGGGCTTCTCTCCTCTCTCTCTCATCTTTGTCACGCTTGGCCTCCTGGTTTCAGACGCCTTCATCATCTCCCTCCCTCCCGATTCCTGCTTTTTTCTACCCTTTCCCTGAAGGCCCCTCCCCTGTCATCATCCGTCTACGTGCCCTTTTGTTCCTTTGCACCAGTGCCAAGACAAAACTGGAGTTAGCCAGACGGCTTCACTGGCTCAGACACTAAAAGCAGAGGCCACCTGCAAGCCTCAAGACTAACCGCCCAGGCTAAAGAAAACCACTGCTAAAGCTTATCCCGACAGGGCATCAAGACCACAATGTGTCACTGGAAAACGACTACTTCACAACAAATGGAGATCCCAGCTCGCCCCTAGGCAACATCTAACACCCCCTTAACCTTAATTCATCTGAAGAGTTTGACATCCTGTTCAGCTTTGCAGGGAGATGTTTTATAGCCTTGGCTTATGTCCTACTGATGCCATTAATTATACGCAGTACATACAAACACGCTTGCACACATGGAGTCACATACCACACGTGTTTTCCTCCGAGGGCTTGAAGTTACATTAGGGGTCAAATATGCAGAAAGTCGCTGTTAGCATGGAATTCATGGTAGCACGCAGCAGCTCAGGCAGCAGGAGGACAAACAGATTTAGAAAAGTATCCAAAGAGAAAGAGAGAGTTTGAGGACGAAAACGAAAAAAAGGGAAAAAGGAGGAGAAACCACATGGAGCCTATGGAGAGAAAACAGTGAGGCTTGTAGAGGGGTCAGCGCTCATGGCCAGGGTTTGATTGTTTGGACAGTGAGCATGGGAGAGAGAGAAAAAGAAGAATCCAGCACTGTAGAGGCAGATTAGCTGTAGCTGGCCACCGTCGACTGGTGAAGTGCGGGGTAGGTGGGTTTGCTGGGTTCCCGAGGGCTTGGTTGTTTTGTAGTGCCCCTCCTCTCAGCCTGTGGATCACTGTCAGCATGACTTTGTTAGAAGACTAGTGATTGGAGGACGGGGGGGGGAACTGTTGGTGAGACCGGCTTTGCCAGAAGCTCAGTTCATGTGAGGTCTACTAAAGATTTAGGGAGTGGGAAAGGGAGACATATGCTCCACTTCCCGTCAGGCTACCAGAGCAACACTTATTGTCCCCCTAACACCATTTCTCCAAAAACTGTCTGCATGTGGAGCCGCAGGGTCTCCCCGTTTAAGAGAAATGTACCCCCCGCCTCCCTCCATCTCTGGCGTTCCTCCTTCTGGGTCTCTTGTGTAGAAAACAGTAAAGCCTGGGGCAGTTATAATGGAGGACTACTAACAGGCTTAGCAGGGTGCTAACAATGTTTTAGGAAAGATACTTAATGTTCTCCACTGGGACTGGATTGGTGGGGTGGATACCAAAGCTGTTCCTATACTGTTTTTTTCCTTCATTACACTGGTTCCAATACAGCTTCTGTGCATCCCTCTGCTCCCAACAGCACTCAAGAAGTGGAGATAGTCTCAGCTACGTTACGGTGCTGAAGCCCAATGACGACGGTCGTCATGTTGGAATGATAGCTCCAGCTAAGTTGTGATGAATCTAGAAACAGTCAAAGATCTAAGTCGGGCCTTAAGCCTCATGGCAAACAACTCCCACCTGTCCGTCAGCTTAGCCACGCCCAAAACTAAAATGAACTCTTACTATGAGCTCTTATCGTCTGGCAGACGCTGCAAAGTCCCCAAATGTAAACTGAACTGTTTTTAAGACTTGTTTGTGTCCATCAAAACTGTGATTCTCCTTTCATAAGGCTGTGTGGGTTCTGCATTAGCACCATCTTTTTTTCTTACTCGTGTTTTTGGCGCAGATCTTGTACATTATGGGTAATATGCACTATATTTATGGTTTCATTGGTTTGTGCTTCTCTGTATACATGTGGACTTTTGTTTCTTTATATTGTTGTTCTTATTGACTCTAGAGGAAGCTGAACGTGTGCAGCACTGGAGTCTGAGTCAAATTTCCCCAAGGGGACAATTAAGTTTATCAAATTGTTGTATTGTACCGAACTGAATCACATGGATGCATAGTTTAAAAAAAATCACCCACTGTTTAATTATTTGAGCTTTTTAGACCAAACCTGTTTTTTTTGAACCAGACTGTAATTTCATTTCTGCTGTAAAAAGTGCATTTAAATATTGGACCCAAAGGGGATTCCTATGCTTTTGCAGGCAGCCTCAAGTGGACACTCGAGGAACTGCAGTTTGTTGCCCTGCAGAATCTTTCAACACCAGAGCTTGCTGCTTGGCTTTGACTAACATAAATCTCTCTGATTGCATCACATTGTTGTTCTTTGTCATAACCATGCCACCAGCCTTTGGGCTTTTTTCAGATTATGAAATTGGATTGGTGCATTGACGAGTGTACTTGCTGATACTACATTACAGGCAGAATAGAAGGCCAATGTGTTGCTGGTATTGTATCGTAACGACTCTACTGAATATATCTAAGCAGGAGGACAGGATGTCATGAAAACATATTTCTTAAGATAAGGTGACTGGTTTAAGTCCTTCTCCAAAAGCGATCCTGTGAATGTGTTAGGCTAAATTATGGCTGATTGATTTACGATGAAACTGTAAACGTCTAGACTTCTGGAAGTAAAAGAGGTGAGGCTGCATTCAGTTTAGTAGGGACGTTTATGAGCAAATTAAACTACTCCTCATCTTGACAGGAGACCCACACAACCTTCTGCAGGAGTCCCAGAACCCCCAAGGCACCCTCAAGAACCGCGCTCTGAAAGAAAAAGGCAATGGCACCCGTAGATAACACCTCGCAGAGCTAATGCAGTCCATCACAATAACTGTGACTGCTTTTCAAATATGCACTCAGTCAAACATGATTAAACACCCTTTGGGGATGTTTTTACGGCCTTGTGCCAACCGCCTGCTAAAGGATTAGGCTCATTTTAGTGGGCGATGGCGTGGCGTCAGAGCCAGAGGCGGAGGACAAAGCACGAGAACCGGGCGATGGAGGACTTCCCGCCAATTTACTGCTAACCTTCAGCGGGTTGTGAGATAAGGTGAGGCTGAATGTATATGTGTCTCATAGAGGAGCCATTGTGCAGCTGGAAAAATCTATCAGGCGGTTTGAGCCACAGCCCCCGTTTTTTTATTTATTATTCTCTCTCTGTCAGAAGAAATGTGATATTACATCCACTCTGCCCTGCTCGACTCTAAAGGCCTCGTGTAGTGAAGGTGTGTGTGTGTGTGCGTGTGTGTGCGTGCGTGCGTGTGTGTGTCTTAGTGTGAGAGGAGGTAAAAGATGTGCAGAGAAGCAAACATCAGGTCGGCTCAGTGTCCTTATTCTAAATGTGCTTTCATTCTGGGCTGAAACTATTTTCAGAAAGGACAATGACCGACATTTCTTAGTACTTTCTTTATTAACTAACAATTAATTAAGTTTGTTAATTGTTTAACATTACTTCAAACTATGATAGCTACATTATTCAACATGCATTGTTGTCATATTTGGGGGAATTCTCATGAAGGAAATGCGATGACAAATAGACAAGAAGAAGAAAAACTGTATTTCTGTCTGCTAAAGGCCTGAAACTTTGTAACTGGCTACCTGTGCACACTTATTGCATGTACAGGGTGTTTCTACAAGCACCAAGCTAGTTTAGAAAGATTGGAGATTGCCAGAAAAAAAGGAGCTTGGTTGGATACAATTGGCCCTTTGTTGTCTCTCTGATTGGTCCACTGACCCACCAATCAGAGAGCTAATGGACCTTTTGTTTCAACATTAAAATCAGCCCTATAAGTGTCTTATTCCATAAGAGTCCCTCAGAGTCTCAGCGGTGTCGAGCCAGGCTGACTGTTAGACACGACCTCAGATCTGAAAACTGAGGGTCAACCAGAGTACACAGACATCGTGTCCTCCACATAACTCCGAAACAAAGTCTGGGCTGCCTCTCATCTTAGCGTTAAAAGTTAAAAACACTCAGCCTGAAGTTTGCACAAAGAGCATTTTACCCGACACGGTTCATAACAGCGATAGTGAGAGGGAGAGAAAGGCAAGGCCACCATGTTTGCACCTCCTATTTCCCTCAGCCTCTGAAGGAGGTAAACAGGGCTTAATTGGATCTGAACAGGATCTGCATTGGTTTGCTGCTGATGACATTGTGTTGCAGTTAAGATTTTTAATCAGAAATTAATGGTGCCCCAAAAAACAACAGCTCATTTACAAGCTAATGGAAACACGTCTACCTGATTTCCTGTGAATATTAAGTGGGGGATAAACATGCGGAGAGACAACAGGCGAGGGCCTTGTTTTGGTGCGGTGAGACTTTGTGTGCGTGTCTGCGTTATAGGCTAAGTGAGCATGAGAGCCTTTTGAGCTTACTTTCAAAGCTGCAAGCTGATCATGAATAGTTTATACCAGGCAGATATCTGAATTATAGCTTGGTTACTGTGCCTTTTTTGCATGCTAAATAAGCTGAGTATGTTTTTTTTATTGAGGAAGAGCCGTGTGGTTTTCATCCCAAACGTTTGTTGGAAGAATTGTAATAATATCTGCGTGCTGAATCATCAGGGAGTTTATATTTTGTATGCATGCTAAAGTCTTTTGCATGAAAAGGCGACTTCTGCAAATCAAGGATGAGTGAGTGGGCGGGTGGGTGGGGTGGATTTTCGTTTGTTTGTTGTTGTTTTAGTTTTGTGTAGTGGGTGGGGTAACTTTGAATCTCTCTGTCTAAAAGAGTCCGTGTTGAATTAAAGAAAGGGGGCGTTTTTTTCATCTTTCAGCGCGTTGGCACCGCTCACATCTTATTTCTGTATCATGCACTATTCATGCTCTGGGTGTGTGTTGTGCTGCTCTGCAGGTGGTTGGGAGGAAGAGGAGGATGCAGATGAAATATGGATTATCTCCTCTCAGTGTCTGGCTAAGCCGCACTTTGCTGGCACCGCTGCTTTTCAATGTAGCTCCCCTCCCACTCAGCCAGCCAGCTGCAGGCCTAGCATCTGTCTGCTAACCCCCCGCCCAGGCTTTAATCAACCAAATACACACACACAAACATCTCTATCTACCCCCCCACCCCCCCACACTGAAACAACCCCCCCTCTCCTGCATCAGCTGCTGCTGTTCAGAGCTTTCAGTGCAACAGGAAGTGCTGACTCTGGTATTCAGTAAACAGGATCTTGACCCAAAATAGCCGTTAGCAAAAGAGGAGCGATGACAGACTTTCAACTGTCCTATTAAGAGAATGATTGGGGTAGTTTAGAAGACAGATATCATCCAGTCTCCAGTGAAGACATGATGACTCCCTACAGGAAGGGACACTCTACCCAACCCTTTAGGGACCTCTGGGAGATCAGCCAGGACTGCTCCAAACCTGAATCCACACATGCAGCTCCACGGGGTCTCCTTATTCGCACAAAGTATGATTTCAAACCACACCTCAGATTTGTTCCCAGCCTGGCTGCTGAATACTCCAACATAGCTAAGAAGTAGCTGTACATGGAATGACAGCACTCGGACCATCATACAGACTTCAAAGAAACCCTCTGAATCCCTGAACTAATCCAGAAGAGAAAGAACAAGTCCAGCAGCAAAGTGATCGCCCGAACGACCCTGAAACATCTAATCAATGAGGTCATGATTATGTTACATGTACATCCTTCACAGCTCTGCAGTGAAATGTTGGATTATTACAAACATGTATATGCATTAACTCTGGTAAGCATTAAATAAAATGGTTAAGATAATCCTGGATTACTGTTAGTTTATTTAAATCCTAATGTTACAATATTGAGCATCATTGGTCTTTAGACAGCTATCAGCCAATCCTCACCCATCGTCTTGTCACTAAGCTGTCTATTTACCAGGGATGTGCACGGTTAGCCAACTAAGTGATCAATTCCGGCCCACAACGCCAAGTACAACAACTTACAACAGGGAGAATGACGTCGCCCCGGTCACCCACTTAAAGCACTACTATAGTTTGGCAGCAGGCCGCGGTTCTCACGTGAGACATGCGTACGTCTTTACGGCACTAGTTCACACAGCAGCCTTCAGCTACAAAGCAGCCAGTTAGCCCGTCTCTGTACTGTTTGATACGACGGCTGAGGCTCAGAAGAGAAAAAGAGAGAGTGAGGGAGCAAGAAGCGGAGTGAACTTCCCTGCAGATATTATTCAGAATAGACTGAGACGTAACGTTAGGCTGAATATGGTTATCCGTGTCAGCGTTGTCTCATGTTTAGCGGCTTTACCGGCTGCAGAAAGTCG
Organism: Tautogolabrus adspersus; assembly: GCA_020745685.1. NCBI lineage: Eukaryota > Metazoa > Chordata > Actinopteri > Labriformes > Labridae > Tautogolabrus > Tautogolabrus adspersus. Next base: position 2,102,752 of record CM036534.1, on the reverse strand, counting down.
TCTAACTCGAGTTATGTCTCGTGTACCCGCAGAGAGATTAAACTGAAGGAGTTTGAGCTCAATATTGGAACCATGAGTGTCAGTGTCAGATCTACATTATAATAAGGACTAAGGTAATGTTTCACATACTTATTAGATTAGTTCACTTACAGACAGACTTATTGTGATCTCTATGCGGGGAGGAGAGTTACCAGAGACAGAACTACATGACTGTATGAGTCACATTTACATTTGCACATTAGGAGTGAGTAATGCTAACACGAACTGTTGCTCATCTTGCTGGGGACTCCCTGGACCTCCTCCAGGAGCTTTGGGGATCTCCAGACGCCACTTTGTGGTAGATCCACAACACAACTATTTTAACCCGAGGGAACATGGGTAATCTAAGAGCAGCAAAGCAAAGAACAGTCATCAGTGCACACTTTCTTTAAGTTATTTTAGGCCTTATTAGACTGGAGAGCTGGAGAGAGACAAGACATTTTTGGAAAGAGAGAGTGAGTGATGACATGCAGCAAAGGGAAGGAGGTCGGTTTCGAAACCCCCGCTGCGATAAGGACTGTAGCGTCTGTATATGGGGTGAGCGACATAACCTCTCAGCTATCCGACAGCCCCCTCAGTGCACACTTAAGTGAGACTGGTCCATCACCAGAAGACAAATCAACAGCCGATAGAGTCCCTGAGTCTGCCTGTCTACAGCCATGATTATCAGCGACACTGAGGAGCTTGTGTGTTTTTGTCTTTGTCAGACAGAGGATGTCCGGTGCACGACCGTAACCTGATTAGCTTCAATTCTGATGCCGTGCAGTCACTCTAAATCACTTTAACCTCTCCTCCCGCTTTAATTGACCAACATATGTGGACTTCCCAGGGTCGATGAGCAGGGTTTAATAAACTTGATGTAACCTTAAACCAGGATACAGTTTCGTCAACCACAAGTGTGTGTTTATTTCTATAAGGACGAGTATGGAGCATGTAGGACCCTTTATTAAAACAGACCTAAACTCATTTCCAGTGTTGATTCCAATAATGTAGAAAATGAACAACAAACACACACAGGACGGTACCAAAATAAACTCAACAACAACTCAAACAGAACATTAAGATACAGCCTATCAATCCGGGGTTGGAAACAGTACTGTAGACGTATCAGAAACCTTTAGTATGGTTACTTCCTGATACAAATCGTCTATCCATCTATATCTTTAACACTTTTCCCATTCGGGGTCGCAGGAAGCTGGAGCTCATCCCCACTGTCATTGGGCGAGAGGCGGGGTTTCACCCTGGACTGGTCAATCACAGGGCTGACATATAGAGACAGACAACCAGCCACACTCACATTCACACCTACGGACAATTTAGAGTCACCAGTTAACCTAACGAGCATGTCTTTGGACTGTGGGGGGAAGCCGGAGTACCCGGAGAGAACCCACGCATGCACGAGGAGAACCAGGAGGCTCCTCGCTGTGAGGCAACAGCGCTAACCACTGCACGGTGCAGCCCTGATTCTATTCATGCTTAAGTTAATCTTAATAAAACACTGAATCTACCTTTTGGAGCAGATGAATATCTTATGTTCAAAGGCACTTTATTCCCACTTTATGTAGAGTGCAAATATACCATACCGTCAGCCTGTGTGCTATTTAATGTTTATCTTGTTTTAATGGTACGTGCTGGGAAAGCATAATAAGCGATGTGGGAGCTGAGTAAACTGTACGCAGACAGGAAGGAAACATGGGTGCTCGTTGCTTTCCTGCTGTCTGCCCTCATTGGAATCCAAGCCCCCCCTTACTCTTTATGGGTCCTACAGTCTCATGATTACAGTTTTGGATGTTGGATTATTCCTGTTAACACGACGTGTTGTGATCCATTGTCTCTGTATTGAAAGAAAACTAGTGATGCTCTGAAGGTAGCAGGTACAGCTGCAAGTTACCAAGCAATTCATTAATTCATAACATAAGTGAAAGACTTTGTATCTAAACAAATGCATGCAGTCCAGCTCCTGCTACTGTGCTCTGACCTGCTGGTACAGCCCTGACAAACAAGTCAACTCTCCTGTAAGAGAGCGAACTTTAATGAGCATCCTCCTCAGACAGTCCTACAGCCAGGGGCAGAGGTTTAGTGAAGCCGCACCATCTGGACACTTACCTCCGCTATTACCTTTGCACCAGCTGGAAGGAGCTGCTTTGTGTGTGTGTGTGTGTATAAATGTATTTGGAGAGCAGGGGCCCAGGCTCCGGCCCACACAGAGAGAGTGGGGTCCGCTCGAGGGGGAGCCGGCCTCTGTGTGAAGGCTTAAAATAGAGTTCAGGGTGTGAGATGAGTGCAGCCAGGCCGACTGTGTGGAGAGCTTTTGTCAGGAGTGGGGGGGAGAGAGTTTGGGAGGAGAGCTGCACTCAACAACTCTCACTGCTGTGCAGCGAGTTCTGCAGAGTATAAGTGGAGCCCAGAAATAACTCACTGCAGTGTTGGATCCGCAAACATGAACTGCACCGAGTCAGACATGCAATATTTGTTATGGTTACAGCGATTACAAAAATCAGACGGTAAAATGATCCACTAAAGCAGGAATATGCCGAATGTTGTTCAGGTGTGTTATAAGAGCTCTTTGAAGCGAGATGAGGCCGATTTTACTGCAGACTTTTACAGGCTGAGAGTCCTCTGAGTAAAATCCTACCCTCACTGGATAATTCTATCCTGTAAGACGGATGTTTTTATGGTTATTATAAGAATCGTAAAATGTTCACTAGCTGTGGAACATCATTTACAGCAGAGTTGGACAAAGCTGACCAGCTGATATCTCATTTTAATCCAAGGCTGCAGTTATTGGCTAACACACTGATGTTCTCTCTCACAAGATATTTGTGTCAGCAGCAGCCAAACAGGAGGACAATTCTCCCTGCTATCAAACACACACAGCTGTGCAGCCAAGAACACACACACACACACACACACACACACACACACACACACACACACACACACACACACACACACACACACACACACACACACACACACACACACACACACACACACACACACACACACACACACCACTGGCACATTACTTTTATTTGCGAGTATAAAAAACATTTACTGGACAGTGACAGCCTTTTCCAATAATCCTCCTCGAGAAAGAGCTATAAGAAGCCAGCTCGGAAACAAAAACTAAGGCACACAATCAAAAGCAAATCTTTCTCTGGGAAAGTGGAATAAACCACGGGGCTTTTTGTCAGCTTTACAAGGCTCAGAAAAGAGGCAGATATGCAAGTTTTCTCAAAAGGTCCACAGTCAGCTTTTCACACAGGATTGCAGAGGTTACAAAAGCACTGCGTAGGAACTGATTCTGAGGGCTGGACCGACACCAACAGCTTCAATACACGCCAACATCCTGTGCTTCTCCTCTTCCTTTGTGTCTCTGCAGGAATGTGAACATTACACACAAAGGTGACACACTGCAAACTGTTTAGGAAACATTCCCCACTGACGTATTGTATTCTTGGGGTGACATTCATAATGTCAAAACAAGATGTGCATGAAAAACTGTCCTTGAGTGAAGAAGGACAATGAATCTACGGTGAAGATACGTGTGGTCAACTGAACAAACAGACCGTGTTACTCCCTGAACAAATGACCGAGGATGAGGGGAAACAACTCACGTCTGCAGACATGCTTACATACTCATTGTTAAGAAATGAAAGAACCTTCTGTTGACCACTGACATATCTCTATATTTAAAGAGCTATATGAGGAACTGGCATTTCCAAAACAGTAAATGTAAAAGCACCAATTTACGTCTCTATTTTTTTTAGATTTATTTTTGGACTTTTGTGCCTTATTGGAGAGATAGGACAGTGGATAGAGTAGGAATCAGGGAGAGAGAGAGAGAGAGAGAGAGAGAGAGAGAGAGAGAGAGAGAGAGAGTGGGGAATGACATGCGGGAAAGGGGCCACCGGGCGGATTTGAACCCAGGCTCGCTTCGCGGACTACAGCCTATGTAAATGGGGCGCACAAACTAACCGAACTGTGGCTTCTCTTGCCGTCCTTTTAAAAGTTTGTTGCAGATGAGGAGATTTTTGTGATGTGCATATCTGCAGATCCCTGATGTGATATTAAAGTATGAAGTAAAACATTTCAAACGTAAATTGTGTTATTTGAGCGTCTCTAATGTAGCTGATGATGAATATTTTCAACAACATACAATAAATAAATCTACTGAATGAGGCAGGGCGGGACAAGTCGCTGTGTGTAAGAGAGGAGATGTGCAGGACACGTGTACATACATACACGACGCCCTCCTACCCTCTCCACACAGCGTCATTCTATGGGAAACAGGTTTCTTTGATTTTTCATATCACAATATTTGTTGTGACTAAGATGCATGCAAGTTCATTTGCAAAACATTCGATAAATGACAGTGGATTCTGACCAGACGGATCAGTATGACACAGTCCCAGCTAACAGGGAGGTTTCTTGAACATTTCCATCAATTACTTTTAATACTGGTGAAGTTTCTGCTCACTCATTATGTTCCTACAAACCTCGAACCACCTACATGATGACGGTTCAGATTATTTCTAACCTGCTGTGGACAAATTCTGCAAGGAGAAACTATAACTTTAAGATATGTTATAGGGACCTGTTATCTTTAAATGGTAAATAGACTTGAGCTTATATAGCAATTTTCTAGTCTTCTGACTACTCAAAGCGCTTTGACACTGCAGGTCACACCTACACATTCACACACTGATGGTAGAGGCTGCTATGTAGTGAGACCATTAGAAGTAACTAATCCATTCATACACAGACGACGAAGCAGCGGGAGCAATTCGGGGTTAAGTGTCTTGCCCAAGGAAACATCGGACATGTTGCTGCAGCAGCTGGGGATCGAACCCTCAACCTCCCGGTTGAGAGACAGCGACTCTACCAAATCAATCAGAGGATTTGTCATCGGTGGCTGTAGCCAATGTCTTTGCAGGATTCATGTGCACTGGCTCAACACCTGACTTGGCTTGGCAGTAGCTTTGCTATGCATGCAGCTCCTGTATCAGAACAAGTTTGTGTTGGACGAGAGAGCTTTGTATAGCCACAGCGACTCGCACCATCTCCTCTTCAGGATATATCCCCAGATTCAACTGCAGTTTGCACACCGTCAAAGCTGCAACCATCTGAACACTGTGAGCCTCAGCCTCTGAGTAAGGCTGGCAGAGCTGCAGCCCAATCCTCACAAGGCAATTTCAGCAAATAAATAAGAAATGCAACAATTACTTCACGTCTAATTCAGGACTCTGGATGCACCCTCATTTAATTAGGCTGAAATTTTGACAGAGACAAAGAGAGACAAGACTGAGCCATAAGCATTGCATGCCAGAGATAGCAGACAGGCACCATCCAATAACTAAATGAACACTCAATCTTATTTTGAATCACTGCAAGCATTGGAGTTGTGTTTTTTCAACTGGAGCAGATTTTCATCTAACCACTAAACTGCTGTGAACACATCGACTGCTCGCTGGAATGCCCCAGTCATGGTGAATATTTCATATGGAGCCTATTGTTGTCCGCCCCACTGGGGCCTCAGCAACCGGCCCAATGAGAGAGAAAACACTGGAGTGGATTCCACGGACCAAAGCCCATTAGTCCACTGGCCTCATGAAGGAACTAGGCAATATCTGAAAATGATGAAAACAACTTCTCAGGCCAGTGATGCGGTGAACAAAGACTGAGGAGGGATGATATCTGAAGACCTCTGCTAAACCTGCAGAATGTAGCAAACAAGGAACAGCCTGTTCTAGATTAGGACTCAAGGATGCAAAGAGAAACTGTACGCAACACCACCGCAAATATTTCTCCACACTGTGGGAAAGAAAATGATGACTCGCACTGTTTACATATAACTCACTGTGTCGTGTCAAAAGTAGCCAACAAAACCCACAAAGCCCTGAAGGCCTCAAAGACACAATCCTGAGAAATATTTCTCCCAGATTCGATGCCCACAGAAGTAGCAACGTCTCATAACACCAGTGACAAAGTATCTTGTAAACTGTAGTCATCTGTGTTGACTCCAGGCTGTGCCACAAACAGAAGCCATTTATGACTGTTCCATTGGGAAACAACATCGTAATGTTTTCCCGCTCACAGTTAATACATCACAAACTTCATGTGGGAAATAGAACAGTTCTGTGTGTTGTAAAAAGACTGCAGAGAACCCGACCTTATCCAAGCAAAGCTAAAATCATGTTCAGTTAATTGTAATGGCACAAACACAATAAAACACAACAAATGTACAAAGGAAATAAAAAGAGACCCTAATTATGTAGAAAGAGATCCCCAACCAGCAGAACAATGCACACTGTATGGATGTGAGCACGGAAATGATGAGTAATGCAATACATTGTTCTGACCCATTCCAGCCCATTTAAAATCTGACAAAGAAAAGCCAGACGTGTAATGAGGACATCGGTTAGTCTGGGAAGCACACAGCCTTGACTCATCAGCGGCCATTCACTGTAGCGAGTTAGTGACAGACTTCTTGGAACAACAGCAGAGGTGCAGAATGACTGCGCTGCCCGGCAGAGCATCTCGCTCCACAAACAGGGCACTTATATCAGGCATGTATAACTGCTGTACTAGAGGTTCAGTACAAAGGAGACACCTTAAGTCTACTCTGATGTGTACAGGTCTTGTTTTATTGGGTTTTTTGAATTGTACATAAGTTCTATCCTTATTCCTGCACGGGTTATGTGCATTTTCTTGAGATAGATGTAGTTTTTTATTACACAGGTTTAATTTTGATCTATGCAGGGGTTTCTTTGAATCTTCGTTCAGGATATGGGAGGGGGGACAGGGGGTGTTGTTAGATGTAACAAATGTTTTATGTCATATGTGTTTTTGTGAGCTGCTACTTGATGCTTTGAATTTCCCTCGGGATCAATAAAGTATCCATCCATCCAGCCATTCGACCACCAATCCATCCATCCATCCAACCATCCAGCCATCCAGCCAGCCATCCATCCATCCATCCATCCAACCATCAATCCATCCATCTATCCATCCATCCATCCATCCAACCATCAATCCATCCATCTATCCATCCATCCATCCAACCATCAATCCATCCATCCATCCATCCATCCATCCATCCTCCCACCCATCCATCCATCAATCCATCCATCCACCTACCCATCCATCCATCCATCCTCCCACCCATCCATCCATCCATCCATCCATCCATCCATCCATCCATCCATCCATCCATCC